>JAMABB010000035.1:0-242344 GCA_023625095.1 Aspergillus sp. S2111Y
CCTTCCTCGCCATGACATATCACTAACTTATTCACATCTTCAGGCGCCATCAGGGTTGGCTTCCGGCATCTGTTGTATGGTTCACCACTGTCACGAAGGTCAATACAACTTCAGTTCCAAGATAGGAGGATTCTTCAAATACCGTGTTACTAAAGTGTTTCTAACCGCGATAGTACCGCCTTGGTGTAGATTATTTTTGATAATGATCGATAGACGTTGTGTGATATGGTCACCCATTACTCTGAATTGTAATAAGATTATCTGCGGAGAATATATGGTATTATGCCGTCCTGTTAGATATCAATGGCTTTAATATTTGATCCTGAGCTGTTTTTGCGTCCTAAATACATCCTGATTCGGTAAAGCATGTGATGTATTATGCCGCCTGGTAAAATAGAGTTTCCTGTAACCAAGGCGCCTTCCTCCTCCGACCAATCAGCAAGCCGTCCTTCTGCGCGATTTGTGCCCTCTATGTGAACCTATTTTAACAAGCTGGGTGTGCTAAAGATAACCTATTCATTTGTCCAACATGCAAGGATAATACGCCGCACCTAACATTAGCCCATGAATTCTGCAACACGCGGATACTAACAGAGAGGCAGACCTGTCATTCTGTTCCAAAGGAGGTACAGATTTCTGTTATAGTGAGAGAACGGAGTCCCCGCAATAAGCACCTCTCAGATCACATTTCCAAACAGTAAGTATTTGCCGCAGGGGACCCTGTCCTGCTGAACTCTGGCACTAAGAAACATGTTCCTTTGGACATTCCATGTTCTCAGCGAATAAAATATTATAAGGTGGGAAGATAGGAAGTTGCGATTATCTCAAGATCCAGACCACGCGAAACCAAATGATTGCGCAATTATTGCAAGGCCAGACGAGTTATTTTAATCTAAGCATAGATAGAGCTCGTTTTCCTTTACATGTTTAAGAGCAAGCGGATCACGTAAGAACATAATAGAGCATCGTTGGGCAAGATTTATTCAAAATGATTCGGCCTTCTCCCTGCTTGTCGCCATCAGCATTCTCTCATCCTCGCTTTAGATCCCAGGGATGATATCCTCCATAGTCACCGGGATTGGACGAGGGTAACATCCATCCTGTTACAGTACGTCAGCGAGGTTATCTAGTGAACTACCAAACCTCGGTGCAAAATACTAATCTCGATAGTGTCCCAAGCCATCTTCCTCCAGTGGAATCAAAGACATAGATTTCGCCAGTCTTTCTGATCTGGATAGCCACCAGGGTATCAGCCTTGCATTCCAGGCTATATTCCGCCGCTCTCTTATATATAGTATTCTTCCGTCTATGTTTCTGCTGTGATGCCGCCTTTGCGGTTTCAGAGCGACGCTTCTTCACCGGAAGTTGAAGACCTTACATAGTCAAAATTGGAAAGTGATAATCTGAACGCACGCAATATCAATAACTATCGCGACGTAACATCAGTGCTTCTGAGATCTATTCACAGGCCTCCTCATTTGTCCCACTTCGGGGACTTGGTTGTTGGGCATCTGAAGCTCAATGCGCGTCTTACCTGGTCTGCTTCATCATCGCTGATCCGCTGAAGTGGGGTGTTAGCTGTGAACCAATCAAAACCAGTGCGACCCTGATGCCGCTCGTGCTTCAAGGACATCTCCGTTTCTCTGAGAGGCGGATGGAGAACTCCGGCCAATGACTCTACGTTCAGCCTTCAGTGGTTCAAGAAGCTGGTGTTCGTCTGTGTGACCATGAACTAGTTAAGTTAATGTAATTCCCAAGCGAGCCGGCCTCACCACCAAAAGTCAACGCGCGTTCAGCACGTACTTACTCAAACAACCACCATGCCACCAAAAGCGCGGCGAACGTCTCGAAATTGGTGGGGCAAGAGGGCCGAGTCCAACTAGCAATACTAGCAAAAAAAAAAATCCGAAGTATTTGTATGGAATACTGGGTGAGCGGCTCGGGTGTGGTGCGTGACTCGGGTGGGATTTTCGTTAGTTGAAACGCCTTAGGCATTTTCGGGCAAAGAAACGCTCCAAACCGTTCATCGCGTTTGGTGCCTACCGAATCAGCCATCGCCACGCGGAGGATCTTGCTGCAAAACAGGTCTGATTGGTTACTACTTAGGCTGAGAGACTTTCTTGCTTTGCTGGCAAATATCGTGCAGCCAATGCACTGAAGAGGGGTTGAACCCCGATTATAAGAAAATCGGACTTGGTACAGATATCTGCGTTACTATGTCCCTGTCAGCCGCTTCTAGTATCTATCAACTGGATAGAAACTTAAATTTTATACTTCATTTTCTGCCCAGCAATGGCAGGGAAAAAGAAAAACCGCAAAGTCTCACAACCATCTGTGCCGGCCGATCGAGATCCCGACCCAGAGTCCTCCAACAGGCCAGATGGCAAGGCACAAGAACATCTTTTGGGTCTTATTGCTAAGTGAGAAATGTGTAACTCAGTTGAGATAAAGTAGCTTTGCCGCTAACGTAAACTTAGCCTTCATCTCAACTCAGAATACAGCGACTTGGAAATTATCTGCAAGGGTAGAACCTTACCAGCTCATAAAATTGTGGTTTGCTCTAGGTCTGAGTATTTCAAAAGAGCTTGTTTTGGAGAATTCAAGGTGCGAAACATCAAACTTTTAAACAACCCTTCAGACCAAGTCTCACAGACTGCTTTTGCGATCCAGGAGACCCATGAGCCTATCTGTCTTGACAATACAGACCCAGTCCTTCTTGAGAAGGTGCTCGAATTTCTATATACGGGAAATTATACTCTCGGACGCCTTATCCCTAAAGCTCAAGATCCACAGCTCGATAGCGATACGGAGTGTGCGAAAGAGCCTTTGATAACGTCTATCTCGAAAGGGCATGATCCGAATCAGCTTGCGTCAGAAGTAGAAGAGGCCACCGATGAGATTATCATACACAGTTCAGAAAATATCGCGCAAGATCCCATGGGTGGAAGCGACCAAAGCGACCAGGAGGATGCCACGGATCCTGTCGTTGATCCTTCAGCTGAATGCCACCCATGCTACTTTCACATGCGCGTCTTCGGTGAAGCAGACTATTTTATGATCAGCTCCTTGAAAGACAAAGCAAAGGAGCAATTCCGTGCATCTTTTATGGATTGCTCAGAGAGGGATTTGTTTGCCGAGGTAATCAAGGAGCTCTATTCGGAAAGGGCCAACTACCAGGAATTAAAAACACTGGCAATAGATGTTGTGGTGAACAATCTGCCTAGTCTTCGAAAAGGATTTAGCCCGGCAATTGATTCCGAGCTTCTAAAGGCAGTTCCTAACTTTACCGTCGATCTTTGTCTTGCAACTATGGATAAGTATGTGAGCGAGCCACCTAACATGAAACCATATCCGTTCGCCACGGGCTTTGAATATAAGGGAGTTGACTACGAATCTCTACCATGGGGTTTTGGAAACAATTGAAGAGCATGAGGTTGACACTGCTTCTTGAGAGGGTACAAAGTACAGGCCTGATATTAGCAAGCTAAAAGAGTTTCACAAGGGTCTGAGAAGTAACAGCAACGCATCAGAGTCGAACTTTGTTTCTCTGACCTCATCTGGAGACGTTGCTTCCAGTCTTAGCAGACTAGTCCGGCGTAAATTTGAGCGATCTTTTAAAATTCCATCCATTTGTTCGATACACTTTTGAAGGAAGCTGCCACGCTTTTCATGCAGAAGTTCCAGAAAATTGTCAAAGTGGCATTCTGGTACTCGTTGGACTCTAGTAAAGAGGTCAGCTTTTTATAAGAGGATCTCGGGGGATTTACATGCGTAGTGTTTGAGATCTCAAACTCTCCTCTGCTTGGAAGGAAATAGACTATCGATTTACCAAACTCTAGGGCAAGCATATGCCAGTTCCTGCCGTCATATAGCTTACGTCGTAGATTGTCATATTGACGCCTGAACTCTGGAGCATCCCGTTCTAGCAGCGGGAACCTCTCGCGAGTAATACGTGCTATAGTCTCAGAATCTGTGAATGCTTGACCGCTGTCTCGCTGGTATTGCATTCTTTTTTGCTTATACGACTCGACGAGATCAACTAGGTGAAGCCTTGTTCGAATAGATGCAATCAAATTAGAGCCCTGTGATATGCAAAGGGCATTCAAAGCGCCATCAACAGAATCCAGTTCAGGAATAGGGAGGATACTGTTATTTTGTCGCATCGAGCCTAAAAGTTCTTGAAGTTGAGTCATAGCGAGTGGACTGGCTATGGCGAAAAAGAGCCGCGTAGTCAAGAGCTTGTCAGGGCCGCATTCAGATATGGATCCCGTAAGGTTTCTTTGTATAATAGAGACGCTGTACCTGCATCCCATGATCCTCGGCCATTTCGTCCAATCTGGTTTGCGCCTGGGCCTTCTAGGCTGTGGCCTCTCATCCCTTGAGTATTGCAATGGTAGTTCTATAAAAGGTAAGGCTGGTGGTGGGGGTAGTAAAATTGCATGTTCTGTGCCTGATACAAGATGCGATTGAGCGGTTCTAAAAGTTGTGCTATCATCCGCTTGAGAGGTTCTGGCCTCCCGAGAGTTATCCAATCGTTGGATATCCGATTTGCAAAGTTTGAGTTCCTTGAATTTGGTAAGCTAAAGAAGAGTTGATGCAATAGTTACAACTCAGCGCACATCATATAATTTGTCCATAAGGCTTTCTATCTGGTGGTATCGGTTTAAAAGAGCCGTTTTAATATCTTCTTGGTCCATGGTGCGCTTCGGTTGGAGATCGGTTCCGAATTATTTACCTAGGATAAAAGCAAAGGCATTATCCGAAGTGGCTATTTTTATAGGAAGAATGGAAAAAAATCTTATAGGAGCGAATTCAGTTGTCTTACACAGTAAGTACTATTGCTGTAGCGAATAGACAAAGACTTAGTCCGGGAAGCATGCGGGACAGACGGGTCAATAATGCCTGGTTATAACAGTGACGAGTGCAAAGGCGCTCCATGAGGCTAGGAATGCCGAAAGGATATGATAAAATAAACAGTACTCATCTGGTCGCAGAAGATATGATCGTGGGCTCAATAAGTGGGGCTCTACTTCAGTCTACTTCCGTTTGTCCATGCCAAGGCTTTATTTGCGGGACTTTTCTGGCCAATAATATCTGCTTTTGTTGGCCTGAAGTACTGCTGAAGCACTTGAAGGTAGAAATAAGAATATATGATTGCTTAGAGATCGTCATCGAGATACAAAGAAAGAAATAAAACCGTCTTCACTTGGGATCGGGAGGCCCCTTGTCACGAGTTTGCTGATCCTGTTAGCCGCTCTCTTGGTGGGGAGATCTTCCCAACTCTCATATAAAGCTATATCCGCGACTGAAACCCTGACTATATGATTTTGGGCGGGCTGAGCCTTGGTTAGAGTCTCGATTCGTGGAGCTGTATCATCAAGCACATCTTCAGCGGCAGTAGGCTCTTCGACAGCAGGAGGTTCCGACGCACTAATTAATAAATCTTATCTCCGGAATCTGGCTTATTTTCTCCACCGTTTCAGGGCCGACGGCATGCGCCAGCGACGTCTTCCAGTTCCTTGGCGGCGAGAGAGGCTGAGGCGCTGAAGTGCTGAAGCGGGGAATCGGCTGTAAGCCAATCAGAGTTACGTAGAGTTCAAGTCCAACGATGCGCTGAAGGCTAGTGACTCGTGTTTCAGCCATTGCAGACTTCCAACGAATGTAATCAGGCATCGAGCCCTCTCTCAACTTCCTTGCCTTCGCTCGAGCTCGATCCCAGCGACGATTCTTGCCTGTTGGAACTATTCTAGAGTCTGGATTCGTTGTTGCTCTGCCAGGAATCTCTAATAAAGAGGTAAGGTGCTCATAATACACTGGACGGGGCTAATTTCAATTCGAAGGGCTTTTCCTGGCTTTTTGATTTCTCGACAAGCGCATCTGTTCGTTGCGGCATACGGCCTTAACGATTTCCACCTCGCCCAGAGTGTACCACGTTAAAGAGAAACCCGATGGATAACATTCGTGAAACTACCGGGACGAAGAGGAAACGAGAGGCCGACAAAATTACCTCCACTTCAGAGGGCTACACGTCCCCTACTGAGAGCACCGAATACGATAGCTCCGAGGACGCCTCTGATTATGAGTGCACATCTGATTCCAACTACAGGACTGCCTCCCTCGAGAAAGAATTTTTCCCTGACGACGGTACAAACCAGGCTCTCAAACTTGAGATCATGATTTCACCGCGCACCTGGCGAGATAATATAACTGCCAAATGCACCCACGAAGGCAAGGCGATCGGTCGTGCCATTGCCCGACTCATTCACCGGGGAATGATCACAAGGGAATTTTGGGAAGAAATGGATGAATGCTCCCCGGATGTAGGAAAGATAGCGTGGATGCTTTTTAACCGGTATGGCTTTCTCAAAGATAAGTTCAAGTCGCACCCCGTGCACCGGGGAACAGGAGTATGGGGCTCGGAGCTTGATGATGGGCCCCTTCTCATAATTGAAGAAGTGTATATTACCGACATCGAATGGCGGAGGAAGGGTATAGGACGCGCGATGGTCGAGCAGCTCCTCGTGGTTGGTGAGAGATGTGCGAACAGCACAAAGCCAAGGGATATGTCGCCCGGACTCATAGCTCTGGAATTCGGCTCGGTTGCACAGTTTCAGAAGTTGAGCACAGTCAATGCGATTGTAATTCCTGGCTCGCTTATAGAGGATGTTAAGCCTCAATACGTCGGCAAATTGAAGCGGCAGAGAATTGAAATTGATCTTCAAGCAAGCAACGCCGCTATTTCATTCTACAGATCTCTCGGGTTTCGACGCGTCGGCTCCTCGCCGTGTTTTGCATACTCGTTCAATCCAAACCATAGAGCACAATCAATCCCTTCCGATAGAGACTTTGATCCGCAGATGGAATCTTTGGACGATCGGGAGGATGAGCCGGGAATGGGAGATCAAATTATCCCATATGGCATAGAAATTCAGCTCGGGGAGAGGACTTTGTCAACGCTGCGGATGGAATTTCCACTGCACTATGCTGCAACTACACTTCCTGATCTAGAGTGCGTGGAGTACCTCAAGAAAGCTACTACCGAGGACAAGATCAACTTCGCTACGGTGGACCGCACACGCAGGACTCTTCTGCATACCCTTGCGCGCAAACTGAAACCGGAAAGCATAAGATGGCTCCTGGCACACGTCAAGGCGGCAGTTCCGTGGAAGACAGCGCGTGATATAAACGGGAATTCTCCTCTGGATGCGCTCAAAGACTTCCTCGAGGATATACGAACCAAAAGACACCTCTTCATGGGAAACCTGCATGTATCAGACGAGTTTCGGGGGTTTCCTTCTCCCGCGGTAGAGTGCCTCTCCTTGCTTGATTTCACTCTCAGTGGTGAAGACTCGGACCTTTCTACCTCTCGCCTAAAGTACGGATGCTCTTGCGGTCAGTGTATAGGAGGATTTCTCTCACCACGGATGAAGCTGGCCTTACTCGACCAAGCCGGGACACTATATGATTTCCTATCAGACAGCATCGATGATGGTCAGTCCTGGGTCGCGGATAATGATCTCTGGTTTAGATATGTCGCTTACGACGTTCAACAAAAATTTAAAACGAACAAATCCATTCGTCAGGGATATGCAAATGTATTTTCCCGCGTGCGTGAGTGTCTGGAGTCGAACCTTGCTCCCTCTATTGAAAATATATTACAAGCTGTCGGTGAGGCGAGTGAATGGCCCCCAGTGACACGCAACTACCTTACTCGTGCTGGTGACGTCGCTGGCGTAAGGGCTGTCCTTACTTGTATATTCAATAGGGCACGGGACTTGGATGACCGAACTGGAGACGGCGACTTTCAAATAATGTACGCTAGTAAGTATTCCTCATTGAGTGTCTGTCGCAATGATCGTGAATTTAAATTTATGGCATGGGCTTGTGGCTTTGACCTTGAATTGGAGTGAATACGTTGCTTCGACTCCTGGTTACCGATATATCTTTAATCCTGATTCTTCAGTTTCTGTCAACTTTCCATGATGTACTAGTACCTCTAGGGCGCATTCTGGCTGTGAAGCCCGTGGTCTTGAGACTTGAACTGTATTTTCCATAATCTTCCCTCGTATGAGAGCAAAAAGGAAGGCGAGACCCAACAATATATGTGGGTTGATATATCTTGGCAGATTTTATTTTCAAGGCTCACGCTTCTCCCGTGTCAATGGGAGTTTGTTAGCCGAGCGCTGTTGTCGACGTTGATGGCACAAAGCCACCAGTATCTTGCCATGGATACCTTGTATACAATGCTTACGAGGCAGGTCCAAGGCATATTAGGTGCATCTGGAAACTATATTAAACTAGCTATCCGGACAGATATGAACAAATGCGCACTTAGAACAACCCTTGCATCGTTCCACACTTTCATCAAAGTCGCAATCTCTTTGAGCGACGCAGCAGAGGCTCTGTAACCTTGGGTTTTTTGGGCTCCAACAAGTGCGGGTCGATGTTCACTGTCTCAGGACCCACGGAGGAAGCGGGAGTATCAGTGCGCGACTGACCACCAGATTCTATGAATTCCACTGTGCTATCCACGGATGAAGTATCGCTGCAAGTAAGGCACGGTTTTATTGGGAGATGATGTAGCTTAATGTTGATGTCATATACATGCACTGTCACAGCATGCGCTAAAAATTCTATGACCTTAGTAAACTTAGGGATGCCAAGGCACGCGGGCCACGTGCAGCTAATCCCGTCATACGCATGGGCGAGATGAGAATCAATAAGATGGCAGCAGAGTGAATCCTTCCGCTTGGCGGGAAATTTGTGGGGAGGAGGATTAGACAATGAAAGTTGAGATTAACCACAACAGATAATGCAAACATCCGTTGGACATTCCAATGATTCCTCTTTAGCAGGCAAGGGCTCTTCAGACTTCTCAGTTACATCATCCTCTACATCCCAGTTGATTCGGTTGCCTCGCCGGTTTGGCTCGCAGAGCTGTGAGAGGGCAACCATGTCCTTGGTAACCTGAATACGTCGTGCAAGTAGCCTATCCTCGTCAAAGTTCTCTGCTTCTGGCCCGTAGAAATTCTCCACAAGTCGCACCCGCTCGGGAAATACGTAATCCGGGGTTGGGAGCTCCCAATCCTCGTCCTCGGAGCTGTCGGCATCAGACTGGTCAACGTCAGACTTGCCGAGCAGTTGCTTAATCTGCCTGTCGACTTCAAGCACAGGTGCGGTGTGGAAATATTCCTTTCGAGCTGTCTGTCGCGTGTTATTTGCCAGGGCTTTCCTTAGCTGGGAGAGCTCCTTCTTGACTTCTTCATATCTGTGATAGAAGTAAGGGAATTGCTCTCGGGCTTTTCCTATCATGCCAGCAAGGGATCGCATCTCCTCCATCAGCTCTCTCTTCTCCCGTCTAAGCTCAAGGACTTCAGGGTTCTGGCGAATAGAGCGTTTTTGCGCATCTGTAAGATCGGATGGGGCTCGAGGGTCCCTCTTCCTGAGCATGCTTCCGGCAACTCGGAGGAGACCTTCCTGAGACAGTCGGAGTAGGACCACATGTTGAAGATCACGATTGATAAACTGTAATTGGTAGTGCTTTTCAAAAACCGCGTCACCGGATTGGCCGAGAACCCTCTGCCGCTCCTAACTAGTAAAGTTCCCTGTGATCAGCCGTTAGATATTATATGAGAAGTAGTCTGTCCTGATATAGATAAAGTCTCCTCCAGAACAAGTCTAATCACGGAAAACGTACGGTTAACTTCATTTGCAGTCCACCTACGGTAGTTATAATGGCCAATATCATCCTCGAACCTTGCATCCCGGCCCAGCTCTTGGAGCGCTTGTCGACTGGAATCGTATGTCATTAATAAAGACTTATAAAGTTCGTAGCCATATGTCGTGCGCTCAAGACATCGAAGGAGAAGAGTGTCCAGCTTCTCCGGCTTCCATCGGAGAGGAAGAGATTGACTGCGCTTTGGAACCCGGAGGCGCCAGATGAGCTCTGGGGTTAATGCAGTATTGAGAAAAGCCCCATCGCGGAAGGCTAATGAGACGATCTGGTTGATTGGGCAGTATGCTAGTTGATAATCGCCGTGCATGAAGAATTTTGTTCTATGAGGGGAAAAAAAGTAGGATTAGATGTGTTTGCAATGCTGGATGAAGATGCCCTTACCCATCAGCGCCTTCTGGCCGACCTTTGAGATTGCGGAACTCGATGATGGCACACAGAACATCGCGCTTACTATCTGGATCCTTGAGATAAAAGAGCTCGATATCGCGGTAGCAGACTGATGCTGGAAGGTCATCCGTCGATACATATTTAGGGAGGTCGCTCTGGAAAGGCTTGTCTCCTTTGCGTTTGCCCAGCGGCATGCCTGCTAGAGACGCTTTCTGCGGGAGAAGCACGCCTGGTCGAGTTCCGGTAATGGCGGACCAGAGCTGGATCGTGGCAAACTGAATGATCATACTCCCGTGGCGGAAATGCTTCGAATATACCCAATGATGGCGGTAGGTGACACAGAAGACATCCACGTCCAGTGTATTCTTGTTCTTTGTTCGTCTAGATATTTTGCGCTCAGCAGGGAGTACATGTTCGAGGAACTAGTTTCCATATTAGTCCTCTATCTGCGGAGTCCGAGGAAACCTAGCGTACCCGTCGCATCTGTTCGTGGACATTACCATTCACACGGCGTCGGGCGAATAGACCGAAGTATTGACAAAGGCGTCGCCAATATTCATCATATGACTGAAGGAGCTTCTTCCGCGAAGTCTTGTACATCCAATCGAAGAAGTTCATATAGATAGCTTGATCCTCCAAGAGCAGGTACTCGACGTAGTCCTCGTTTAATTGGATGCAATACCTATTGGACGTTAGTTCTCTGCCATTGAATTGATATCCAATAGCATACCTACTTCCGCCAATATCGTTCGACAACAGCAAGACCTTCCAGGGTCTTGGGCTTGAAGTTTGGGGGGAGCCATCCAAGGCTGCGGAAATGTTCCAGTCTAGCTCGAGTCTCCTCGCAGAGAATTGGATCGGTCCAGAATTGGTGTTCGCCGGGTTGAGCGGGGGGGACAGGAGGAGGTGTCATGGAGGCAGTAAGATAGAAATATTGGAGAGAGGGGTCAAAAGGCTAGCTTCAGGATTGGGCCGAGATTTGTTAATGTAGGGGAGGATGGGATGTTGGGGATAGGAATGGAGGAACGAAGCAGTAGGGAAAAGATAGCATTTTATAGAGAGCTGGACCAGGCCGGTCAGCTCTGAGGCAGCTGGATCTGGCCGCGAAGGAGGCCATTTTCAGCGTCGATTTGGTCGTGAGTTGAGGGGGACTGAAGCTCGCTGAGGTCGAGCGTTCAGCGTTCATTCAACATCAGCCCAGGAAGGGACTAGAACGCTTGGCGGGTGCAGAATAGTGGTGCGAAACACGGGGAGGCTAAAACAGTGGCTCACCGCTTTGAGAGTTACAGGTGGAAATGCGGCCGTTTATGGCCTCAGTAGCTGTCATTTTCGGCATCGATTTCACAGGTCCTCACATTCTAGTTGTAAAGCGAGGGCCTGTGACAGGTCTTAATGAGTACCGACTTATCTATGTCTACCAGGACTGCTATTCGCTTCCGGTGGCATCCCACTAGGCGCCCCATGCTTCCTCATCCAACCCGCGGTACGATTTAACGTGTCGGGTGTGAATAGCTGCAGGTGCATACGGTGCATGTAATACTCCAGCTCCTCCGGCCGCGCGTCCCGGATCTCACGGCTGAGCTTCTCCAAGAGTTCTCTCTCAAGTTCATAGAGAGCGAACGGACGATGGAGCCTATCCTTCTGCTGCCACCCGCGGTCCTTTAGGGTTGTCATGACGTTGCGCACGAAGTGCTGGCAGTTGCCGCGGAAGAGGGAGTATGCTTCCCCATGATGCTGGTCTATTTCACCCTGACCGCTACTCTTTCGCTGGCGGACAAATTCCCAGAGTACGAGTTGGACTTGGATACGTGGAGTCAGTGGGGTTGACGTAGGTTGGACTGGGATAGAACTCACGGGTCAGAACGAATTCTTCGAAACTGAAGTACATGACAACCTCCTCCAGGCCCCTTTCTTGCACTACATTGAAATCCTTAGGGGAGAGAGTCTTCTTCCAAACACCTGTGCCCTGGTCTCCTGGTGTCCCCCAAACGTTCTCAAGAATGAGCTGGCCTTTGTATTCCTTCCGGAAGTTCATTCCGAAGATTTGGTAGTTTGGTCCCTAGCCTGGTCAGCTATTTCCCAGATACTCACCACAGAGACGCCTGATCGCTCACCTGCTGATCAGCAGCCACAGGCCGAATATAGACGCCCCAGTGCGCCAGTTGCTGCTGCACACCCGAAGAGAACCCATTAACAACCCGCCACGGGTTATACGCCACGCCGACAACCCAGGCACGCCGCTGAAAAGAGCTGCGACTAGGGATTGTCTGCTCGCATCCATTCTCAATGCGATAGAAATTGATGATGTCCTTGCTATCGTCGCGACGCTGCGATGCTGCACCAAAAATATCGTACCGCACGCCAGCCATAGCGGACTCGATATCGGGGTCGGAGCATTTTCCGAACGTGTAGGGGGCTCGGGGGTCGGTTCTATCGCGTCCTGGCCAGGCGAGTGCGCCTTCGACTTTGCGGTTGACTCTGCCGGCCTGTACGGGCTTTGGCTTCTGGCCTGGCGATGGTGCTGGTCCTGGCCGAGTCGCCCTGCTGGTGGAGTTGGTTACTTTGGATTGATCATTGCCCATGGTGCTTAGGGGTGCTCTGATAATGGTAATAGTAGAGTCCACAGATATTAAGATTGCTACAGACTGAAATGAACTGGCGGGGTTATATGTCGATGGCTGGCGAGGCTGAGGCGAAGCAGACGGGTGTCTTTGCCTGCGTGAATGAAATAATGAGGCTGTTGAATTTGGCCCCTGCATGGACTCCAAATACAGACACGCCTGCTGCAGCAATGCCACGATCGCGTATGGGGACATGCGTCCAATCAAGAGAAGGGATTTGTCGTATACTCCAGGAAATCAAGCCCTGCAGACTAAAATCTGACTGGAAGTTTGTTCCTTGTCATTAATCCAGCCGAAATACGCGCCATCGCCGCTGTCGAATAGATGTCAGATCTGCCCTCCTCGACGTTCGAGCACAGCCTCGCCAAGCAAGTAGGTTATTCCTTTCCAAGAGGTTTCCCGCCGCCTCATTCTAAGACCTTGACTGATATAAAGAGTGCGAATCGGCGTTTTCTCGCGTAGGAACATCTTCCCATTCCCTTAGTGTCACTCGCAATGGACAATCTACATCGTTTCAGAAATACCACAACCCGAATAATGCCGACCAAAGACACGATTCTCGGTGCAAAAGACAGCATTTCCCAGCGTCTGGCCCGCCTGCTCCCTCTCCACACTGCGGCGTGGAATGTGACGCAGCGCGCAATGAGCGAGATGGTGAATACCTCCGACCCAGAACAGCAAGCGCAGCTTATCAAAGCGTGGCGGGACTCGACGGTATCGCAGCTGTCTCAAGTCGGAATTATAGTCAGTCGTCCAATCTTAACTATCCTAGCGAGAGTGAGAGTGGGAATGCCGCCTGGCTAACGGCGATCCGAAGAACAGGGTGCCATCATGACAGCCGCCGTGGTCGGCTCCTTCGAATGGGAGGCATTATCAACGATCGCTACAATCCCCATGACGATGATCCGCATCGCGTGGTACAACAGCCTCGTCCTCGCCGTGACGGCCGTGACGCTCGGGATGCAACAGAGCGTCTTTCTTATCCGCGTGGGGAGTACCTCAGACTCCGACGCTATCATCACGAACCTGCTTAGTTACGCCTCCCCAGGCAGCGGACTGCGGATCCCGCGTTGGGACCAGGTGTTTATCTGGCAGGCGGCCGTGGGTCTATTAGAATGGAGCATCTACTTCTGGATGGGCGGGTATCTGGTCTTTATTTGGGACCTTACTCGTGTATCCCGCGAGGGACAGACAGTTGCGGATCAGGTGGTACGTACCTGGCCTCGTGTACTGACTATGGGGTGGTGTATTTGCTAACTGTGTTTTCAGGTTGCGGGATGTTGCTTTGGGACGTTTGGCATTTTGTTTTTTGTCTATTTGTTGAGTATCTCCCGGCTTTGGTATAGTGTATCTGTGCACGACTCCCGCTGGGTACCATAGCTTCTCTTCAAGCTCGTGATGGTTATAGTAAATAAGGAATGTGAACTAAACTGGTTTACATTGGAGCGTATTCTAACATGATGCGAACCGAGGTACCTGCCATCATTTATGAGGAACACGATGTAGGGCATTCAAACTAGATACCCCTAGCTAATCAATGCTATAACCCTAATTAGGCTCTGTTCAGGCTTTCGGATCCGCGGGATTTGCCTAATAGCTCGACCAATCACTGCCACTACAATCGGCAGCATTGGTGGAGTCTACCTACGTATTCTTTCCTCTCGTTGTCACTGTAAGAACCTTGTTTAGGTGGACGTTGTCAATTAGTTTAGTGCATACAGATACAGCATCATGCATCTCGCCAGTGAAATCAAACTTGCGCCCATATAAGACGCCGAACTGGTCCCAGTACATGGGCAAGCTAGGATCATCGATAGATATGTCTAGACTGCCTGTCTTTTCCAATATAATTGCTTCGTCTAGAGCTGGTATGTCCCCGAGTCGAATAAAGCGGTCCACTGGGAGAAGACTAACATTCTAAAGAATCTCCGACCATCGCGCATGACCAGAGATAGGATTGGCAGCCTCCATTCCATGATAAATGGCATCTTCAATATCTTGAAGATTATGAGAGACTGCGAACCTCCGCCCGAGCGCACTGCGGAGACTTTTGAGATACAGAGAGCGTTGGGCAGGATTGCAGCTACTCTCCCCTGTAGAATCGGCAACAATGCTCCAGTCTACCGTCTGCTGAGCACAATGAACAGCCTTGTGGATGTCATCTGGATATCCCAGTCTCTCAAACCGTCGCTCATAACAAATGCCTAAGTTTCCGAGAAATAAAGCTAAATTCTCGTCTTCTGGGTCCGTTATCTCCACGGCTTCTTATGCTATTCGTGTTGTAGTCTCTAAATCCTCTGCTTTTCCGGCGCTCATGTAGCGGTAGCCATAAATGTGGCCGAAAGTGTTTTTGTACTCTACCTAGAAAGCAGCACCTGAGTTACAGAGTTCAAGGCTATGGCTGGCAGCAGTAACGGCGTGCCCTAGATTATTAGTAACCTGACTCTACTTAAGCCGGCCACCGAGGAATGTAGCAAGGTTATTTAGTGCTATGGCCTGTTGTGAGGGGTCACCTATAGTCTGCGATGATTCCGCGACAAGCCCAATTGCCTCTGAGATATCGCCAATGCGACGGCATGCCTCAAACCGTTCTCGAAGGCGGCTCCCGAGGTCGTTCAGGTAAATGGCCCGCTCGTGGAGCCGTGCATTTTGCAGCGCCTGGCGGGCGAGGTTGATCGATTCATCAAGATAGTCTACCTCCCCTGTTTGCTGATAGCTCTGTAGTAATGCGCAACCCTGACCTGCCCCTCACCGTTTGTGCTTCACTGCCCGGCTCATTGTCACAGGTTGCCCTGTCCCTACCGCCAGATCCCAACCGCGAGCGAGTGCGTGCTCGTCAAGTCTGCCGGAACTGCCGGTCAGGGTATCCGTCACTTCGTCCATCGCTAGTCGGTGCCCCGTATGTTTAGGGAAATCATGTCCCATAACGAAAGGACATCCGGATATGCAGCGCGCGACGCCCGGCCCAACGGCCGTCCACACCCAAGCCTAGGGCCCATTCGGCGCAGTTCGCAACACCAGGCGTGTCCCACCGGCTTAGCGGGGATGCCCCATGTTCTTATAGCTCTCTTGTCAGGTTTCCAATGCGGAGGACTACAGAACTATGTTGGCCACTCGTGGTATAATTCGTGCTTGCACTTTATATATAATTCATCGCGGGTATTCCTAAAGTAGCCTACGTGTGAACAAGCATAGCATAGCTTGTAAAAGTAATCAATGTAGCAGATATCCATCTCCCATTTAAACGCATGCTTAGTGTGAAATCTCGAAGAAGCTCACATTAAAGCCCCGAAAAGGTATTTCCCGCTTATGTCTGAGGGAAGTTGGTGATGAACGCAACCTGGACGGCAGCAAAGCTATGCGACAAACCATGTTAGCTTGAGAGTAAAAAAGCTTGCGATTGACTTACGCTGTAGAAGCCGCAAACACTTCAACCCGCCTAGCCCTCGCCAACAGGCCGATGAAGATTGAAAACATAATATTGTATATAATGATGATGGCCAACCGGGTAGCCATATTGTGAATAAAGTATAGTACTATTATGGAACTGGCCGGGATGGCAGAGGATATCAAGGTGCTTGTTATTCTTGTTGCACGAATAATGCTCTCGTCTCTGTAATAGACTGTCCCTGTCTCGATATCTACCTTGGGCTATACCCATGGCTTCGTTATCAGCCGCATATTCAGTGGCGGAGGTAATCCAAATTGGTAAAGGGAGAACACGAACCCTAGCAGACTTAAAGACGTTGTAATATCGCATGGATACGTGATCGTGCCAGAACGGGATACAAACACCGAATACCCATCTCGTCAGTGGATCGACGTTCTGGTATCTCGCAGAGAGCGTGATGAGGTCCCGTTCGTGCTCTTCTGTGCCGAACCATTGGTCATATTCAGCAGTGCCGTAGAACTGGGTATAATTTGCCAGCCATTGTTTAAGCAACCGCAGGTCATTCTTATGGGGCTTCCTATACTGAAGTAGTTGGCTGTGTTGCGCCATTGCGGTGTCTGTTGACGTATGAGCGCAGGGATCTATTCATCACCGGGTGAAAAACTTACTGTATTTCTCTAGTAGCTCCCTCAGCTCCAGCCACTTTGCCCACTGGGCCGACGACTCAATGCCTTCCTTCATGTATGACACGCAGGCCCTGTACTTCTCGCGGTGGAATTCGCCCGAGCCTTGATCCTCCTGCATAACTTCTCTGAGCTCCTTCTCTGTAAGTGTGATCTCGGCCTGGAGGATGAGTAGATTCTGCGTATTGAGCTTCATGTATGAACGAAAGGTCGACAAGCCCTTGTCTCTGACCATCAGAGTTGCTAGTTCGTCGTAGCCTCCATCTTCTGCTGGTGATACTGCGGTCTCCATCGAAACTAGCGACGTCCTCGGTGGGCGTTTTATCACTCGGTCCCTATTAGGGCTATATGTAACTGGATGAAGACGATGACAATTTGTGCGCAGGTGTCGAGGTTGCTGTTCTTGTACTCACAGTTATACTATTGTCGCCATCCACATTTAATACTTTGGTGTTAGTAGGTTTCTTGCAAGGCATACAAGGGCCGCACTTGAGCCTCAAGCCCGCAGCAAATTCCGCGGAGGGCTCTGGTCACAGCCACTCAGAATAATCATATGTACGACCCAATGTACTATCATCCTGCATGCAAAAGCATAGATACCCAAGTCACCTGAGCACTCCACTCCTCTGTCTCGTGAAGCACCGCCTATAGGATCCCCGGGCATAATTATCAAACCATACACCCTGCGGCCGAACAGGGTCATCATGTCAGTCTGGCTGCTTAGGCTGCATCGGGACCCGTCCTGGGTCCAGTCAAGGCGGAATCAGCGTTATATCACGGTCTCGACCTAGCCTCTCTTCCTCTAATCAAAGGGGTTCTACAACCTATCGAAGGCCGGCTAATCTGTTCCGTTATTGAATGACTATTCGGCTCTTGAAGAGGACATCGGACCAATGCATGGTATTCCGTTAATCTAACGAGTAGATACATTCGCTGGAATGATGGCCTCAGCCAAAATCCACAGATCATTCTTCATCACTTCGGTATATAACATACAAGTCCAGCCTTCAATACCGGCTTGAATCTATATATGCGGAGATACTCCTGCGTGATACTTCACGTATATGAGGATACTGCTGTCTGCTCCAAAAGCCCATGATTTCGAATTGAAGACGCCCCTAACACCATATCAAAGGAGTTGTTCTCGATAACCAGCACCTCCGTTCTGTAGTGTCTGATACTTTTATATAGGCTCCATTCGACTTCTATTATTCCCTGCGGCTTTGCCCAGTACCCGTTGGGCAGGCGTACCGGTGGACCGTTATATGGCATGACCGGCACACCCAAGAGGCGCGCAACCTCGTCTGATACTGCGTTCAAATCGCCCTGACGGTCCAGGAGTAAGCGGCGATAAAAGACCTTCTCACCCTGATATCTACCTAACTCAACATCAAAGGTCTGCTTGGCTGACGAGATCTGTTCAGAAGGAATCTCAAATCCCTCCGTTGCGAACCCCCACTGCTCCCCCTCAATTCTGTGTCGGCGCCCCGAATTCAATTTCGCGTTGTGTCTATCCCCGGCATGGTTCTCGAGCTGCGATCCAAGTCGGTCGAAGCGGAATTTCGATGGGGGATCTATATCAACATGCTGCGGTTTCACCCGGGCATTGGCCCTGCGGTCACAGCAGGACAATATCCGATAGAGAGTGTTTGGCATCTGGAGTCGAAGCAGAAAGAAACCGCATGTCAGATTTGCTGATTCTGGAGGTGGGAGGCATTTTGTGTTCATGTTTCTTGTTTTTGTTTGTTTTTGTTTTTTTGGCACTTTGGCATTAGAGAGGACAGGACGATAGGGTTGTAGAGAAACTATTAGCTACCTCTTTTTCAACAGCTCCGTATATTTATATTATAATATATCCATCCAAGCCGTCTATGCGGCTCTCGGGCGAGTTATCGAGGCTGCGCCGTTCTTATTCCCTTCGCAAGGCCATGCTGATTAGCCTGTGATCGCTGAATCCAAAGAACAAAGCTCACCCACTGAACTGAGGAGACTCGCAAAGATAGATATTTGCGGCTCTTCCCCGAGGCAGAGTGGCTCTCATAAACCGGGCACAGTGGGCCTCAGGCGCGGGGTGGTGGGCTGACGTGGGGGCGAAATCTTATGGTCGTACGAAGGATGTTGGAGGAAAAACGAAATACTCGTTGATTGGCATTCGTTCAGTCCGCCAAGCCACAGGAAAAACCAACATGGAGGGGAACGAAAGGCTGCACGAAAGGCTGCGCGAGAGGCTGCTGAGCCAGCCACACACGGCCTGGAGGATGCAGCCTTGTCCGAGGCAGACCGTAATATCAAGGGCGAGTCAGTGCGATTCTGCTTTCTTACGTCGTACACTAGGTTACCGGCATAGTCTACGTCATTACGTTCCTTTGTAGATGGCTTTGTACTGCTGTCAGATTCCACGCACTATGAGTACTCCCGGGCTGCCCGACTCTGGCTTTACAGGTACATTTACGGATACAGGCATCATCTCGGTTGGATGTTGCCTGCCGGCTGTCCCTGGTTTGCGTTTCGCTCCTTCTTGATCCTTTCAGATTCAGCATCGGCCTGTTGAGCCTTCTCCCGGCCTGCTTTGCCTTTCTCTTCCGATTCCTTGTTGAATTTCGCTGGGTCTGGAGAGCAACGGCGTATTAGCACTCTCTGGTCTCTTTACGGATCTCCTAGGAGGGAGACAATGAAAAGCACGGATATGTACTAACCATTCCCCTTGTCAAGACAAAGTGGAGCCACGTGCCTGGACGTATCATTCAGCAAAAGCCTATCCGCTGAGAACTTCCCAAGAACAATGTCATATCGGCCCATGATATGGTTCTCCTGGGCCTCGATAATGTAATAGTCAAGGTTCTCGGATCGCCGTCCTCCAGGGGCCTTCGTGCACAGGGTCACCTTGTGTCGCGCGGTATAAGCAACACCCCCAGCACCTGCGAGGGTCCTGGTCATACCCAGATCGCGAGTTGTAACCCCCAGCGTACGCTGTATCTGGCTGAACAGGTTTCCCGAGATTGCATTGTCGCTGAGGGTCTCTTCGATGGCGGCTTTGAGGGTTACGTGCCCTCCTTGGCCTGTGTAGTTGCTGACGATGATTTCCGCGTCGTTGGATCCCTGGAGTATAGCTTTAGGGTTAATGCAAGCGTATTGAACAGCATTTGCTGGTATGGGGTGGCAGCGTACCATTCTGAATATGTTTTCAACGGTAGTAAATCTCGTAGATGGTCAACGGTCTGTGGTCCGATGAGTCTCCTGTATCACAGTTCCAGTTTGTCGTTTCTTGTGCCTTGGACGACGACACGCCGCCGCGGCGCTTTCATATCTGCTACCAGATCGAGCGTTGGGTATCGAGGGGTTGTTGAGCCTCATTGACACTGGCGGTCAGTCTATCATGTTCACGAGGGTAGGTAACATATGCAGGTTGGTGGTATCATGGCAGTTTGTTTGCTTCAGATTGGATCACATCTCGGGGTAGTGAGCCAGGTCGAACAGCAAGGATCTCGCTGGCATCGTAGAATCCCTGCAGCAAGCGAACACTTGCATCACGCAGAGTCGAGTGTCAAGGGTTCTTCCTCAAGTGCAAGGCTGTCAAGGGTGAGTGGTGAGGGGAGAACAGTCTCTGCAGGCCACAGATATTGGTTAGCCACGATGATAAAATATCAGCTCAACTTCTCGTCATTGTGCAACATTATGCATCTGTAATAAGACTTAAATTACCTGGCACACCCCACGGGGCGTGAAGTTTCCGTGTTTGGGTGTCCAACCACCGAGTTCTGCATTGGCAGCGAATAACAGCATGCGACTACGCGCCCTGGTTCGTATGCTCGCGATATCACTGTAGATCAGCAGTAATGAACTGGTCAGGACGGACGGCGGGGTATTTTATGACACGGAAGGCCCAGCGAGCACCACGGATGATTTCCCAAGGTTATTGTTTTATTTCTAGAGTAGAGGATGCCCCCCCAATCCGACGTATGAGCACTTGGGCTTCCCTGATACGCAAAACAAAACACGATAAGCAAAATCAAATCGAATCGAATCAAGTCAAAAAACCGCCCGCCATGCAAAAGAAGAAAGTTTCGCTCTGCTCATCCCCTCATGAATTGCGGTCCTGCATTCCAGCGTTCGCTTTCGTTGAAGTGACGCTCAAGGTCGCTGCAGGGCCTCAACAGGTCATACCTGCGGATGGTTTCGCTCCCTACCAAGACATCGAACCGCTCCATCTCGACTACATAGAAGTCAGACCTGTAAGTCCTGGCCCCCCACTTCATGCGCCATTCGACTCCCCGAACAGCCCCTAGAATCCGGATCTGCTCTAACCCCAGGGTGCGCACAGTGATGTCGTGGACGGGATCCAGAGTCCCACGGCCCTCGTTCAGTCTCTCCCAAACGCGGAGACTCATCAGATCCATCCGGTCGCACTGGTTGTCGAGGGTCACTGTCGCCTGCCGTTGTTGGGCGGGCTCGTCTCCCTCAAGCCGCATCACGACGTCGAACCCCCCGCTTATATCATTTCCCTTGCCCTTGCCCTTTCGCCGGGCGGCGGAGCCACGAGGAACAAAAGCACGGGTGAGCTTGACTAGTTTCGAAACCACTGCCCAGAGTCGCGCTGTCTTGTCGCCGTTGCGTGGTTCATTGGGGGCGGGTCGTTCCGCTGAATCAGTATCAGACTCCGGGTCGACCACGGTTTTGATCTTTTTTTTGCGAACCCAGGACCGCCTGAGCTTCATGATGATGGTTCTTGGTATGGATACCTTGGTATACAAGGGTACCTTGGGGTTGGGATTAGTCGCAGGGAGAATGCTGTGGACGTGAGATGGTTGTAAATGTAGGACGGGTCTAAGCGAAGGATAGTTGTAGCGGGACGAGGTGCAAAAGAATGCTGCAGACGGGGAACAGTGGACAGTGGAGGTAGCTGGGGGGACCCTGAGATGGACGCGACGAGATTATTGCTCGAGAGGGAGGATAGTGTGGTTGAAGGATAGTTGTAGAGACGACAGTGGTAGAAGGTGTTGGAGATCTAACCACCAGCCTGGCAAATTCGATATGTGTAGTGGTCTGGCGTCTCGGAACACACGGAGTCCCCGCCACTACGTTGAGCAGGATGTATAGTAACCCGTGCACCTAGCGTAAGGCGTAACTCAAGCAGATAAGCTTGCCTTCTTTCCTATGCGCCTTTGCCCGGGGAAAACACTGATGGCGGGGTCATTCCAGTACCAGCAATTTTGCAATGAAGAAGACAGCAACCTCCGTCACCAGCAGCCGTGAATCAGGACTACATTATATTCCTCGTGCATCACACTGGAAGGCCGCGGGCTTTCCTTCTAGAAGAATGTCGGGTGCTCGCAGATATCTCCATTTCGTCCACGACGACACTGAAAAGGAAAAGCGCCTAGCGATGGTACCGGTTCGTCAGCACCGCCTCGTCCGCAGCAGTCTTCATTAGCTACCTTTCTGGTAATCACATAAGTTCAGGAGATCAGTACTAGCTCGGACGTTGGTCGGCAAAGCATTCTGGATCGACTTTGATCACCCAGCATCGGTGATGGGGCCATCATGGACCCTGGATGCAATGATTGCTCGTCATCCATCTCGTTTTCATGCCCTCCAGCTGAGCCACCTCCCGGGGCATCGGAATCTCCACTATCGCTGTTCGTGTCTGGACTGGTAGTAGTGGGCCATGAGGAATGACTTCATATGGCCCAGATCTAGAGCTCAAGAACCATGCGAGAATTGGTATTCTGATTGGTGCCCGATAGGCTCATCATCCTACCATTAGAGTAGATCAAAGGGTCTTCAGCACGGGCTTACTCCGTCCATGGCGGCGGCTTCTCTGTCCACCTTCTGCACTGCCACACTGTTTAATTGCACAAAGCTAGTCAATTTCCTATGGGCAACTCCAGAATTTCACCCACTGATCCTGGATGGCACCACCTTTGAGATACAGTCCAGACTAACCCCGACACCTTCGACGTTCATGTTGAGATGCCTTGGCGGGTTGTCCCCGCTGGGGCGCAGGGCACGATCGTGAGGCTTCACGCTTGCCTCACCGAGGCTTTGCTGGCGATTTCCCCTCTGTTGTTGGATGCTTTTTGCCGACAGCGCGACTTGTATGGCTTGAAATGTAGAGCTTTTTCAATATCTGGAAGGGTGATAGTCCTATTCAACAGCTAACCGTACCGCGACTTTTATATGCTTTAACCGGTGATGTCAGAGCAATTTCTATTACTTGTTTGCCCAACATCTGACATGTAATGAAGTCAGACATTGCAGGGCTGACACGGGGCACACCTTCTACAGCTGACGCAATATATCTGCTTCTAATCTGATTGATCGTGACCCACCGTATGGACTGATCAATTCCACTGTACCAATTCTTGCAAGGCTGAGGCCCAAGCCGCATGCCTGATTAGGCATCAACCATATAACAGCCTGCTGATATACCTCATTCCCAGCTATTAGACCTAACTGGGAACAACATAGTAATAATGATCAGCAATATCCTCTATCTCGTTTTCAAGTCCACCCCCCTGACGAATCATCCTCCAAGAATGCTTCCAGCACCTCAGATTCCCCTTCATCCGCGGCTCGGTTATCTGAGGGATGTTGGCAATATCCTGCGTCCGCCAGGTACGCAGAATCACCCTCTTTAACCTAATAGTAAACGCCAGCTCCCTCGGCGGCATGCAACTGCGAGTTGTTTTTCTCGAGTATTCCAGGCTGAAAAGCCCACTTATCCCGCGCCCTCCCGGGCGATAAGATTAGAATCCATGATAGGGACGGTAATAGCACTGTAATACTCAGATATAAGTGCCAGACTCTCTAGTGTAGCAGTATTGAAACGGGTATGCAGTCCAATAGTAAAGTAAGCAGTATTATTACTGTCTTCAATCCCCTGCAGCTATACCCGGATCTCTTCCTTCTTGCAGAGTTAGCAGAACCACAAGTTAGGCTTTCTCAGGGTGTAGATACAGCCCCTGTATACTGTTAGAGCTATATTTATATCTTTCATCTATTATATAATCCAGCTTATAATCTAGGCAGGAATCCTTGAAAAGTATTATCTAAATATCCACTGAAAACAGTGGTAAAGTCATCAACATCCCGTACAGTACAATTATCACTTTCTAGGGGCATAACACTTTCCAACAAGTCAAGATCATTGTCCTTGATGTCGGGGATCAAACTGGCCAGTTGGATGTCCTCTGGGTCAATGACGGGAGACCAAGAACAGTCTGCAGCGACATGCTCGCGGCAAGGGGGCAAGGCCACAGAGAACAGCGACATGGAAGATTCCTTAGCAAGTATATTACGAGGAGTGCTTACTGGCCGGCCATGGGAAACGTTTGACGTTGGAGGAGAGTTGGAGGCGTTATACCGTAAGCTTGGCTCCACCAGACTAAACGTAGTTTGATAGGTATCAAGACTCGATCGAAGCTAGATCTGCACCAAATATCTCGTGTATCTCAGGATTCGGACAAATGACAACCTCGTAATACAGATGCACAACATCACTAGCATCCTCGGGCATCCCGCCTGCCTCCAGCATCAGCCTCACCATCCCAGCATGGCCCGTGCTCACGGCCTCGCATAACGGCCACGCGCCAGACATCTCCGGACTAAGATTGACCCCGTTCTCGATAAACAGACGGGCCATGTCAAGGTTGCGATGGAAGATCGCCCACCATATTGGCCGGTGATCGGCTTCTGGATCTTCAATCTGGGCCCCATGCGAGAGGAGAATACTGAGTATTTCAAGATTGTCCCTGGACGCGGCGTAGGAGACTGGTCTTAACGAGTTTTCAGAGTCTCCCGTCAATCTGATATTCGTGTCTGCGCCGCGGGCCAGGAGGAAACCGACGACGTCGGCCTTCTCATTGAGTACGGAGTCTGTAAGCAGGCTTGTCCCATCGGGTTGCGTGTTGATGTTTATGTATCCTCCGTCCAGAAGGAACTCTAGCACAGGGATATGTCCCCCTGTTATTATATATGGACGGAAGCAGTCTCGTGGGTCAACGCCTGTCTTGAGAGCAATGGTTAGGCAGTCGACATCCCCCAGTAATACTGCGACACACATGCAGTTTCGAAGATCGTCGGCCACCACGTCTTGCACCTTGTTGCTGGCCACTTTCGCTTGCCTTCGATACAATCTTGCTGAATATGTCGTGGGTGCCCAGCTTGCGGTAGTAGTGCTTTCCCGTGTGGTATAATCCGCTGTCAGCTGCTCCAGTGCGAATTTCCCAGCTGGTTTACACACTTCGAGAAGCGTCGATGCAGGGTGGTTCTGGATCAGCAGCCGCCGCATGGAATCATACCACCGGCCTATTTCTGTTAGTTGGTCTGGATTTTGACTTTGGCGGCGAGACTTACGGCAGACGCACATGGCGTTGACGATTGACTTCCAGTCTGATTGGCATGGTTGGGACTGGGTGCGTTGGGATAGTTTTCCTAAAATAAGATACTGGACATCGAACGGAAGAGCGGTGGATTTCATCTCTTTGGCAAAGTGAGTGTGTTGAAGGGACGAAGAGTAGTAAAGTCGCGTGGACAGAGGAGCTGGGCAGGAGGTTGAATGGTTGCCCCTGGCTGAATACGAGGTGGTGGCTGATATCTCGTATTTGTATTATTTCCTCATACGAGGTTCCGGCATGGGTCAATTCCCAAAAGGGACACGTTCCATTGTATCAACGGAGATACCTAGGCTACTTATTTGTCAATTCGTAGAATGCAACTACTAACGACCCTACAATTGGATAACCAGACCATATCATACCATGAGGTTCTCAAGCGGCCGCAAAACCTTCCACAGCAATTGGCTTTCAACTCCATCCTCACCCTCCTTGGTAGAAGGTCCATCATCCGTAGTACGCGGGTGTTCACCCTGCATCCCCTCCAGACAGTCAACCACAATCTGCGTGTATATGTCCCCAGCTGCAGCGGGAAGTGCGCCCTTGGCTACTCTGAGGAGATGAACATCTTCTCTCTGATTCACATCAGGACCGACTCTCCTCCACATCCCAATCTCTAACAACACGACGCCGAGACTGTAAATGTCGTTGGAGGGACGATAGTGCCTCGGGTTCGTGGGCCACAAGTCTGGGTGTCTGTATACATCTGTTTCCACCACCGTCTGCGAGTCACGGCCCAAGTTACCGTGCACTTCTTGATCTCTGTCTACTAGCTGGTCATCTGGAAGCGAGTGCGGGAGTCCTCGTAGGAAGGGCTCCTCCATGCGGAGACTTCCACTGTCACGGTCGTAGAAGAAGATTATCTGGTGCCCTCCGAACGATCGATGAAGCCATCCACCACACTGCAGTTGGTAAGCGACCTTCGCCACTGCGCGGGCAAGGCAGATCCTTGTCCCCAACGGGGGTCTGCCGCTGCCGGCCCAATATCCTTGTTCCATGATCTTTCGTAGCGAGTAGGGGGGTATGGTAGGGTCAGCCCATGGAGGGGCCTCGGACGCAAAGCCGAGAAGCTCTATTTCGGTATTATCGTGCATCGCCTTAAAGGTAAACCAGCCGAAGCACTCCGGTACACGACAGACTATATCCCCATTCCTTGGAAGCTGGCTCGCCTTCTTGAGAAGGGCGGCTACCTTGTTATGACGCCGACGCTCAGTCTCTGGGATTTTAGACCGTTCCAACGATGGGGATTCCGAGCACTCGATGAGAGCTGTACGGGAGGCTCCGTCCGGAGAGATATAGCAAACAGTAGTACAATAGCCGGAGTATGGATTGTCTTCAGTGAAATCCACTTCATCAGGTAGTCCAGTAAAATGCGCGCTCGAGAGGTCAAAGTCCCTAATTGGTGTATCTTGTGACAGGAAGATAAGTTGTTTGACCTTTGCGGTTTGAATGAGGTCCTGGTTCACCCCTCCGTTTTTGATAAGGGCATCCAGCTGCATCGGCGTGTGGTATTTTGGTAGGACACGCGAAAGCAATGATCTTGCTGCCTGCTTCTGTTCGGGGATTGATAGAAACTTGCCCAGCCCGTCATTAGCGCTTTTCAACTTTGCCAGCAGGGAAGAGGTCTTGTCCTCGTCCTGCATTGCCAAAATCAAATCCTGCGTCGGCTCCTCAGTGCGTCCACTATCAGGGTGTAGCCGATATTTGCTGGCCACATTCTTGAAATCATCTAAAGCGTGAAAAATGGATTTCAGGATGTCATGCACACGGCTGCGCGCACCCTCCACCTGTAGAATGTGGGCGAACTCGGTAACCTTCAAGAATTTCAGGTCTTGTAGCTCCCTCCCGGTCCTCTCTTCCAAGAAGCCTAAGGTGCGGCCCCAGACCTCGAATCTAGCCAGTTCAATGCGCACGAGCACATCCCACTCGACCGACTCGGCCGCTGTGGCCATCGCGGATGATAATGCCCGGTAGCTGTAAAGGCATGAGTTGAACAGGACGACTGCGTCGGTTAGTTGGTCCATGTTTTCCATATTTCTTGAGACGCTATCTACAGGCATTGACGAAGGGAGGCCTTATATGTCAGATTCTCTCTCTCCAACCTCTGTAGCCTTGTCTTGGCGTGGATGCCTGGCGTGGGTACTCTTGCAATATGTGCATCCAGCGAGGTCGTCACATTATGACATATAGGCTCAATATCCTTTATTTGGGCTGTTTCGTTTCCGTCTTGTCTTTCAACTCTTTCATGGTGCTTTGAAAATCCAAAACATGTCGGTCGTAAGAGATTGGATTATTTAACTTCGCTATCAAGTCTAACTAAAGCTTCGCAACAACCTTCGCATCCAACATATCCTTCATCTCAGACCTAGGCCACTCCGGATTCAGCGACGAATCCAACTGCTCGGCCGTCCGGTCCCAAGCCCACTTCTGCGTGAGATGTGAATCCAGCTCCCCCTCCAGCATCTGCACGATGTATTTCCCGATGATGGGGAAGAATTTGAAGCCGTGGAATGAGCCGCAGGTGGCGACGTATAAGCCTTTCGCGGCGGAGTGGGGGGAGATGATGAAGTCTCCGGTTGGTGTGAATGCGTCCCTAGAAGGATTAGCTGTGGCTTTTGATGGGATGGAGGTTGGGGCTCACCAGCAGACTCGGAACTTGTCGAAGCTCCAGGAGGCGGTTTGGGAGCCGTAGAACATGCGGGCGGAGTAGCGGACGTCGTCTTGCAGTTTCTTGGACACGTTCCACTGCGAGTAATCTTGATCTGTTGGTGGTGCTGATACAAATCGGCCAGGAAGGACTTCCTGTGTGTTGCTGAAGATCGTTGCACCCCACCACTTCAGCTGCTTCTCTGGCGTTGGAGGAAGACTACCGAGGAAAGGCCCTGACTCGTTAGCTTGGTTATGATATGCGAGTGGCAGACATACCCTTGTCAGCGGCATAGCCCTGGAAGCCCACGGGCATCTTTGCAAACTTGTCATAGGACTTCTCGTCCAGTGTCACCATCCCCGTGGTAATACCGCCAGCGACAATCCTGGGTCCAGCCCTAAGATCCTCCTTCCCAGTGGCAGCAGCGCTGTACTCCAGCAGCTTCGCCGTAAACGCACCAGTAGACAAAACAACCTTAGAAGCCTTGATCTCCTCGCCCGTCGCAGTCTTCACACCAATACACTCATCCTGCCCATTAAACAACAAAGTCTTGACATCCGCCTGCACATACTTCACCCCCAATCTAATCACCTCCCTCGTAACAGCCCTCAACGCATCCCCCGCAGAACCCCACCCACTCGTCTTATTCACAAGCACCTCCTTCGCATCCGTATAATCCGCCTGATCAAACAACCCGCCATACATCCTCCTCGCCTCCTCCAGCGGAAACGCCGCAATCTCTGCCTTGCGCCCTAGCTTCTTGTAGTTCTCCACGACGTCCTGCCCGTACTCGTCCCGACACACCCAGTACACCCCCGTCTCGTGGAAATACGGCTTCCAGAGCGGGTCGGTGTTGAATATGTCTTGTGCTTCGAGGGCCAGGCGGCAGTAGTCGATGTCGGCGTAGTCGGCGCGCACGACTTTGTTCCAGTCCCAGGATGCGGCGACGCGGGTGTCCGCGTCGAAGGCGTCCCGGTCGACCAGCGTTACGGAGGCATTTGGGTTGGATTTGATGAGGTAGTAGGCGGTGGAGACGCCGAAGATGCCGGCGCCCAGGATTAGGTATGATGGTTGGTTTGTAGTCATTGTGATGGTAGTTTTGAAAAATCAGAAGCTTGGAATGGAGTGGCATGGGAAAGGTTTCATTTTATAATGGTGGATGGTGGGATGTGAGGGGAAGGTCTGGTTGCCCGCCGGGACCAGATAGAACTCCAGTAACTCCAAGTATACCGCAGGAACAGTTCCAATTGGTCGGAGTAGTTGGAGATCGGAGATTGTGAAGCTGGTGTGGGGTAACCTTCTTATCTGCTTTTCCGCCGGGAAACCCCGCCGGTTTCAGTGGTGATTTCCCCGCTCACCATCGAGCTGGTGATACACATAATAGAAATACGGCTGCCAGCTAACGCTTGTAGTTAATCAACAAGAACTGCATGTCGTGGTTATATTTTCTTTCAGCATTGTATTTAGTGATCGTCAATCGATCCCCATCGTGGATAATCAATGGCACGGACCAGAAATATATAAGCACTGAATGATAGTTATCTGGCTATCTAATTTGAGCGTAGCTGGGATTTCTCCTGTGGTCAACCATGATTGGCAATTTTGCGAGCACCAAATATGTAGATACCAATGTTTTATTTAGGTATCGGGATTCTGGATTACCGAGATAAAGGACGGCTACCAGTGCACTCATGTACGCTACAAGCATTTCATCTCGATGAAGTCGCGTAAAGCCTTCAGTGATTCGTTCCACCTCGATGCACAAAATGAATCTGGGACCCTCTCCTTTTGGGCCTCCTCGGATGCGTAGTCAAGTGGAGTTTTACCATCTACATCCCGATCATACGGATCAAGTAAGTTCCTATCGTGGAGGAAATTCAGCATGTCAGAACTCAATGATCCACCGATAGCCCCATGATGCAGAATACCCTTCCCACTGGCGTCATTAATGGAAAGGTCAAGGCCGTAGTCCGACAGAGCCTCCAGGACCCCTGTTTCGGCATTGTACTCGCGTACTGCTAGATGAGCCAGGGTTAGCTGGGCAGGGCTGGTCCAGGAAGGATTGCCACCGTGTTGCAATAGCAATCGGCAAATTGCTGTTCGGTTTCCAAATTTGAATGTTCCAAGGTAGGTGCTCAACGGACTATGTCCATCATTGTCAGTGCAACTCGGGCTACCGCTGTACGCCAGTAAGAGGCCAGCCATTTTTATGTGACTGAGATCATCTTGCAAGAGATGGTGGAGTAGGGTTCGACCTTTAACGTCGACGTCAAGGCAGTACGTTCTAGCCTGTTCCTCTTCCATGCTGAATATTGATTTGACCGTCACAAATTGACCACTGCGGACAGCAGAGTGCAATGCACTGAGACCATCATGGTCTGGAGTACTGATAGAGCAACCCCTACCCAGCAAGACCTTCACTATAGAAAGTACACCTGCCTTGCAGGCAAAGTGCAATGCTGTTTGGCCCTTGTCATTACAAGAGAAGATATCGGCGCCCCGGTCAAGCAATTTCCCAAAAACCCCAGCCGAGGTACGATGGTCATATCTTAATAGATGCAGTGGGGAGTCGAGGTGGATATTTTGGACGTTCACATCGATCTTCGGGCTGTCGAGCAATGCATTGACTACCGCCAGCCTTTCTTCCTCGACGTATGTGTTGACCTCATCCGCTTCTTCTGATTCGTAGTCATCGATGGTATCACGAACCCCGTCGACATGCCAACTGCTATCTGTCCATGGGTCATCACAAACTAGTGGACACGGACCACTTGTCCCCTCACTCCATTCAATGAACAGTCCTCTCCGGACGGCAATGTGCAGTGGTGTTTCCCCATAGTAGCAACGAGCGTTTGGGTTAGCACCTTTCTCGAGGAGATACCTCGTCATTCTACTACGGCCACTGCAGGCTGCAAAATGTAGTGGTGTGAGGCCGATGCCATCTCTGATCTCCCGGGTCCGTTCGGCCGGCACGGATTCCTTGGTACTCATTGAATATGCGCTGCTAGAGCGTTTCCTTCTTTGGACGCCTAAATTGATGTTGGCTCCTGCTTCCAGGAGCCAATCGATGATTTTATTCTTTCCTTCAGCAACCGCGTAGTGGAGTGGCATCATGTTGTTTGCATCACACAAATCGATGCTAACACCATATGACAGCAGTAATTTCACAGCCGCATGGGAACCATCGCGTGCAGCTATGGCTAGATGCAATGCGTTTCGACCCATCTTATCCGTTGCATTTGGATCGGCCCCGTATGTAAGAAGCCCCTGCAGGGCCTCTGTATTTCCATTGCGGATGGAAACCAGTAAGGGAGTTTCACCATGGCTGTTTCTACCTTCCAGGCGTGATCCAAGCTCAATCAGAAGCTCTACTAAGTCTGCATTGCCTTGACGAGCGGAGTAGTGCAATGCACTCTCCATCTGTTTGTCTAGTGCACTCACGTCTATTCTTTGGGGCACCAGGATCTCGATTGCCTGTTGCTGTCCATTTTTTGCGGCCCAATGTAGAGCAGTCCTTCCATGACCGTCGCACGCGCCGTGGATCTCCCCCTCTTTGATAAGCTCGCTGAGCTGTTCCACTATCCCGAAGTAAGCCGCAACATGTAAACTAGTCACACCGTTCGTTCTACCCAGGAAAGGAAAGGAAATTGGCGATGAGTCCAAGACATGGACGGAATTCAGGAGCTTGGGGCCTGACCGCAGTAGCTTTGTGACCAGATCCCTGACCTGAGGATATGCTTCCCTTGCATGATTGCCCCAATGAAGGGCCGCATATTCGTAAAGACGGTTGGTCTGGAGCCAGTTAAAGTATTCTACGGACATTTTAGCAATTGGAGAAGAGAATCTATCGAAGTTCAAGTAGTTGATGCACACCGTGGCTATGTATGCGTTGGCGTCAGGGAACCAGGACGTCCATCGTTTCTGGAAGTACTCTGTCGTCGTGTAATGGACCAACCGGACTGTATCCCGTGCTTCGTCGATAGTGACAAGCCCAACGCAGGCCAGAACTATCAGCCGATTGGAGGGAATATTCTCCTCGTCGAGGTCGCATGTGTCGTCTGTAACGGATAGAGCGTGTTGTAACTCTGCAAGCTGAATCGGCCTTTCACATTGTGTAATCCATGAGAGCGCTTCAATCGCGAGGTGTCGACGGTTTGTAGACTGGTTATTGATTCTCGCCATGATATTATCATACGTCCTATGATAAACCATTGACCCGGTGGGCAGGTTTACCAATGCACTTTTAACTCTCCTGACTGTCGTTTGGTCTCGTAACGATTCGAGGTGTAGGTACGCCAATAGAAACCTGGCAGCATGATAAGCCTTACATTAGCAGGGATCGCTCGGGTTTCACTTACATTCCATTGGTGGCTTTCGTTATAGTATCCGCTACCTGCTTCTTCAACTCTGGATTGTCTGGAATGCAACCTTCAAACCCCTCGAGTTCATTCATAATAAATCGATGTACGTCATCATCTCTGGCACGTATTTCGTAAAACGTGCTCTGCATTTGTTGAAACGCTTCGACAATCTCAGAAATAGATCTCCCAGTTGCGAGAATATTAGTGCCCACTTTGCCCTGGAGCTTGAACAGCTCTGCAAGGATCCCCTGCCGGTGGGCGACCGGGCTTTCATCCAGGGCATCAATCACTATGAGCGTTTTTGAATAGCTGGCCGCGAGACTGCACAATGTGGTAAAAGTTTCATCCGAAGAAGGGCGTGTACCCTTTTTGCGGTGATAGTTGTAGATATCTGTCATCGCCTTGGGAACGGTTTTAGGGGTAAGCTGCTTTAGTAAGCGCGAGAGAAGGTCTGTGGAAGACAATGGCTCCTGATGATTGAGAAAGGCAAAGGCAACACCCACGTTGCTGTCGTCTGAGAAGGTACGATGCAGGTAATCAACCACGATGGAGGAAATGATGGTTTTGCCGGCTCCAGGGATCCCAGGGCAGAACAACGTCTGGTGCGTTCCTTCCAACCAAGATCTAAATTCTGGCGACTTCAGGAACCATTGGCCAGTCTCTGGGGTCCTCCTATCAAGAACACCTGCGAGCTGGAGGCCGTCGTCGAAGTTGGAGAGCCAGTCGCGAATCTGGAGGCCCTCCTGCTTTTCCAGTTTAAACTCTACGGTGGAGACTCGTTTTTCTATTCTCGATACGGTTTCACCAACTTGTCCATGTCAGCCATATACTTGTAAGAAAGTCACAAAGGCACTTACCAGAAGATAGAAGCTCCACAATTCTCTCTTCCGAGTGAACCCTACTGGAAGACATCCGGCTGACGAGGTCCTTCGCGTATAAAGCAGCGGTTAGAGCAGCGTACCTCTGCCACTGCTTGTTCTTGTGACTATCAGAGTAATCGCATATTCCACGGATGACCAAACAAGGGAAATGGTTCACTAATCCTGCGGCTTCCATTTCAAAGCAAAGCACGTCTTTCTCTTTTGCAAGTTTGTCCCGAACGAAAGCGTCTTTGATCAACCTGTTGCCGGATGCAATAGTTCCGTAGTGAATGGCTGGGCTGTCCTCGAAGTCGGCCCTCACACGTCGAAAGACCAAGTTGTCCTCGTTGTGGACACATTGGGCGTCCTTTCCACAGATATCGTCATGGATTAGGTCAGGCTTGAACAGCTTATCAGTAGCCAAGTCAGGCTTGCTGTACTTCTGTTGCAGCAGCAGCCTCTCCTTGGCAAGGATTTCATTTATTCTTTCTTCGATCCGGTGCCCTTTGCGCTCATATTGCGTTTCCAGGCCCTGCAATGCAGCACGCAACGCGGAAGGAGGCTGGTTGAGAACACCGGTATTCACAAAGCTCTGACCTTGAATCGTCTTCCCAAAGTCATAATGATATATACCGCTGCTACCGTCCTTGGGCGCGCTCACAACGACATCTCCAAGTCGAATATCATTGTTTGTTGGTACACCACCGCCGATACCGACCATCAAGCCAACGCGAACATTGGGAAAGGCGTGCAGCATATCTCGAGCAACAGATGCAGCAGACGTTGTGCCATATTCGCCTCTGGGCAAAACGGCCATCACAATGTTGTGTTTCCCAATTCTTCCGAGTGTGTAGTCATTATTATCGGCTGCGGAGGGATTGATGGAGACATCGTCGTGCTCCTCATCAAGACAGAGCTGTGCAGCGAGATATTCGACTTGGAGAGCACATATCCAGCCGACGGTGTAGTCACCTAGTCTGGGCATTTCTTTTGGAATACAGCTTCGAGAATCGCAATGGGGGGGTGGTTGTTAATTTTCGACTACTCATCGAGGGTGGGGGGATTTCGAAGAAACACAACCATGGGATGAGGGGCAACAGGACCTGGAGCTGGAGGTAAGGCTGGGACACAGCCTCGACACAACTACAACCAATAATATTGGTGTGATCCTAGTAGGTGCAGCACTGCTGGGCCGAGCATCATCCTGCGCCAATCCCATAATAGCACGGATCACAGCCAGGTTGGTGTGGCTGGAAGTCTCATGTGTAGCCAGGAAGCACATTTAAAGCGGAATATTGAAATACCGTGGACGATGCCTTGTACCATTAAGAACGTTGATTTGCTGGGCTGGTCAATCATGTATGTATTTCTAGCCTGATCTGGCCACAGCCATTGCCATAGACAACAGATCATAGCCACAGTTAGTATAGTTTACTCATTATAGCCCAACTAGGAATATCAGCCTTGTTCGTGTACTCACGTATCTGTCAGCGCCAGGCATCGCCAAGTTTATGATCTGCTCAGCCTCGCGAGAAGTCTCTATTTCCATTTCCCCTGCCTCCCCGTCCCCATAATCGCAACTATTGTGGCTCTTCGCGCAAAAGCTCAAAATCTCGGTATTGAGCGTAACACGCACTGATTATCATCATGGCTGATCCGCTATCCATCGCAGCTGGGATTGCCGGGTTCCTCTCGCTGGGGATTCACGTCACCCAAACTTTAGTGGACTTTTACGCTGTCTACAAGACACAGGACACAAATGTTGCGAAGGTCACACAGAATCTTAAAGGGCTCCAATCTACCTTTCGATCCCTGGAAGGTGCTGTAAAGGAATACCAGGCTGTGGCCACCACACAGGACCTACCGCTCCTCCAGGAGATCGCTGGAGCCACGGAAGGAAGCAAGGTAGTCATCAAAGAACTGGAACAGGAGTGCCAGAAGCTGCATACCGAAGTGAACCCAACAGCACCGTTGAAAGTGCGTTTTGAACTCGCCGGGCGTCGCGTGGCGTACCCATTCCGAAGGAGTACACTCGCAAGGATCGAGGAGGATATCGGCGAGATCCGTGAAGATCTGGTGTTCGCGTTGAATGTCCTCCAGTTCAAAAGCCACAATCGCATCGAGGGCGAAGTGGCAAATATCAAAGCTGTTGCTGAGCGGATAAACACCACCCAGATATCTCTGATGATTCGCGCCTGGTTGGCGGCTCCTGACGTATCCAGCGAACATAGTGCGATTTGTGCAAAGGCACATCCGGGGACTGGTTTGTGGTTGATCAACGGCCATTGCTTTGCGAGCTGGAGACTGGAGCGTAACTCGTTTCTCTGGCTCAATGGGTTCGCGGGGTGTGGCAAATCAGTCCTCTGTTCGATTGCAATTCAGGATGCATTTCATGACAGGGGACAAGGGAGTGCGGTGGGGCTTGCCTTCTTCTACTTCTCCTTTACCGACGCGGCTAAGCAGGATGTTCACGGTATGTTACGTGCGCTGCTGCTGCAGCTGTCTGTGCAGCTCCAAGACGGCGAAAGGGAGCTAAACCAACTATACACCCTCTGCAGGCCAGGCTATCCATCGGTGGAAGCTCTTCTTCAAAGTCTTAAGAATCTTCTGAGCCAGTTTCAAGATAGCTATATCTTCCTGGATGCATTAGACGAGTGTCCCAAGGACGGTGGCAGAGAAGGTGTTATCCAAGCTATACAACAGATAAGGGACTGGGCTTTGCCGGGACTGCACCTGCTGGTAACCAGCCGGAACCTCTACGATGTACGGGAATCCTTACAGCCGTTCTCTCAGCACGAGCTATCAATGAGAATCCCCGGTGTCGACAACGATATCTCGAGGTATGTCGCCCACCAGCTGGATAATGACCAAAAGCTGCAAAGGTGGAAAACGCGCCACAACGACATCCAGCAAAAATTGGTCCAGGGTGCGCAAGGAGTGTGGGTATTCCAGAGTAACTACTGTATATCAATAGTATAACACTGACTCAGTGCAGATTTAGATATGTCGAGTGTCAGCTAAACGCCATTCGGCGCGCCCGGAACAGAAACCAACTTGACGAATGTCTACGCTCTCTACCTCGAGACCTAGACGAGACATACGGACGAATATTGTGTAGCATCGACGAGATATATGCCGATGACGTACGTCGCATCCTGACGGTGCTATGCTTCGCTGCGCGGCCGCTCACGGTCGAGGAACTGATCCATGCCCATGCGGTTCAACTTGGTGGCCACCCACATCTTGATCGCGAAGGACGATCCTACAATGAGGAGGATATTGTTGATATCTGTCTCGGGCTCATAGAAATTGCGGTGGTCAAGGACAATAATGGGGAAGCCGTCTCGACAGCCCGTATCTCGCATTTCTCCGTCCAGGAGTATCTTCAATCAGAACGCATTCGACATCAAAAGGCGGCAAGGTTTTCCATTCAAAGCGAGACTGCCAACACAGAGATGGCTCAAATCTGCCTTGCGTATTTGTTAGACTCGGCTGTATCAACGCGTCTTTTGGATGAGACAAGTCTTCGAGAGTTCCCGCTCGCGTGCTTTGCGGCTACCCAGTGGTATCATTATTACCAGGGGTGCCGTGAGGGGGGAGTACAAGTTGAAACGCTAATACTGAGGGTGTTTCTTGATGAGGCAAATTCGTTTGCAACATGGGTACGGTTATATGACATTGACCGTCCGTGGGATACGAAGATTGATCTTGAACGCCGAAAAGATGACATGGCGTCGCCAATATACTACGCGTCCTTGCTGGGGCTTCAGGGTATCTTGGCGGTTATACTAGAAACTGCAGCTAGGACTGGAAAACTATCCTCCATAATAAATGCTACCGGTGGGTATTATGGTAGTTCCCTTCAGGCTGCGTCAGTCGGGGGACACAAAGTGATAGTGCAGATGCTCTTGGACCAAGATACCGACATCAATGCGCAAGGCGGATGGTATGGCAGTGCACTCCGTGCTGCATCGGAGAGGGGTCATGAAGCCATAGTGGAGCTGCTGTTGGACCGAGGTGCGGACATCAATCTCATAGGCGAGCCGCATGGAACTGCACTACAGGCTGCATCGGAGAGGGGCCATAAAGCCATAGTGGAGCTGCTGTTAGGGCGTGGTGCAGATGCCAACGTCCCGGGAGGGCTATATGGGAGTGCATTACAGGCCGCATCAGTGCGAGGTCATAAAAGCATAATCCGGATGCTATTGCAGCACAGTGCAAACATCAACTTTATGGGCGGGCCGTATGGCACTGCGCTTCAAGCTGCAGCAGACGGGGGCCACGACGAGATAGTCCTGGAGTTGGTGCGCCATGGTGCAGATATCCATGCCCGGTGCGGACAGTATGGGACCGCCCTACAGGCTGCAAAATTGAGGGGACACACATCGATAGTCCATACACTGATAGATGGAGGAGCGGAGTGGACGTCAGAGTCCGTGCCTGGCATGGCATGCGATTATGTTGATCACGAGTGTACTACATTGAGGCGAAAACGGTTCATGTATGGTGTAGATATTTCTTTTATCGATAGCTAAATACTATCCCAGTGAGACCCTGCCATCAGGTCGTGAAGGCGTACAGCAGACTATCATGGGACATCACAATTCATCTTTACCTGCAGGCCGAGCAGGGACTCCCTTTTTGTTCTTGGTCATGGCCGCCAGGATATCAATAATGAGATCTGCTGCGGCCACCGAAGTAGTCTCAGCCGTCGAATCGTACGGCGGACTGACCTCTACAACATCAGCTCCAACCAGGTTAAGTCCTTCCAATCCCTTGATGTACCGCTTCAGCTCTCTTGTCGTCCAACCCCCAGACTCAGGCGTGCCCGTCGCAGGTGCAATACTCGGGTCGAGAACTGCATGGTCAGCTTATACACCACTAAACACGGAAGTAAACACCAGGTAGGCAGCTTACCATCAATATCAATAGACAGATACACCGGGTTATCCCCAACCACATCAACCGTCCGCTTCACGATTCCCTCGACGCCAATAACATCAATCTCGTGCGCCTCAATCCGATGGAACCCAACAGTCTTCTCGTCAATCTCATAATCCTTCGGTCCAAACAACTTCGTCCGCAGTCCACCATGCACACTCGCCCCCTTCTTAATACACCCCTCCCTACTAGCATGCCAGAAGAACGTCCCGTGCGTGATAGCACTCTGCTCAGACGCAATCCCTGTATACCCCTCATACGGATCCCAAGTATCCAGATGCGAATCGAGGTGAATAACAGAAATCGGCCCGTAGACCGTCTTCAGCGAGCGCAGGATCGGGAGAACAATCGAGTGGTCCCCGCCTAGACTCACGATGCGAGGGTACGTCCAACCCGCCTTACTCCCGTTAGATGTCGTCTCATGGTAAAGTACCTGTCTATACCCTTGCTCCATCTGCTTAAATGCGTGTGCGGCGTCGAAGGGCGTTATCGGGACATCCCCGCAGTCGATGATCGATAGGTCTTCTTCGAATGGATCGACGCCCCAGACGGTATTGTAGCTGCGGCCTTTTTTCTCGCGCGAGGAACCGGCGCGGATACCGCGCGGTCCGAAGCGTGCGCCGGGGCGGTAGGATGTGCTTGTGTCGTAGGGGAAGCCTAGGACTGCGATGTCGATGGGCTGGTGGGTTAGTTTGATATAGTGGTTATGGTGGGTGTCGTACTGTATTGTGTGAAGTGGCGAGGCAGCGCTGCCATTCCAAATGGGCGAATGTTACGGGCTGCGAGAATGGGAGGTCCTTATCGAGGTCTACCGTATACGAGTTAGGGATTGTTGCTTTATCAGTTGGTGGGTCTGACCTTCGATGGGGTGCTGGTAGTTTGGCCCGACATTGAGGGTGTATGCGATTTGGCCAAAGGCCAGGAGAGGATAGAATTTCATGGCGGCAGTGTTGAAAATAAATTGTCAAGAATGACTTGTGATTCCGACTTATTCATAATATTTATACCGGGTCGCTATCTATACGAGTCTCCACCGTCTCCAACTCCCCGCACTGATCTCGCTGACGACTTCCCTCCATCCTATCTCCTCCTCTTTCATGACATCGGCTGCCATTAAAGCGCAGCTTGTTAATACTCGGCATATTTCGCTGACACCTGCTCGCCTCGCTATCAATATCCATCCACCACCCATCATGCCCCGCCGCGTAACAAAAACCAAGACCTTTGCCGGGTATTCCACGCCCACGTTTATCGCTTCCTGACTGACAATTGAATAGATGCTGGACATGTCGTCGCCGGAAGGTAAAATGCGATAATCGTCGGCCTCTGTGTCGTCGCTGCGGTGACTCGTGCGAGGGCTACGCCGTCGCACTGCATTGGATCGGCGGGGAACATGAGCGGCCGTGCGACGTTAAACGCAAGGCGATGCTTATATATGACCCGAGGCTGCCGGTGCAGGCTGATCTGCAGGATATCGATCTCATGCTAGATGAGCTAGAGGAGGTTGTCAATGCTGTCGGGGAGGGCGCCGTTGGGGCGTTCTCCGCTTTTACATTCGACGAGACGGAGCTGGAGATTGGCAGTCCCAGTTTTTTAGCAGAGAGTCCGAATGAGATGCAGCTGCAACTCTTTGGAGGCCAAGCAATGCATACACCGTGGGAGCTGGAACTGTCTGTGCAGGTGGACCCGGCGATGACGGAGTTGATGGACAACTATATCCACGTCGTCGCCGATCTCCTGCAGCCAGCGCACCATACCCAGAACCCGTATCGGTCTCTGTACATCCCCAAAGCGATGGACGCGGCAGCTTCAGCTTTGTTCGTTGGTATCGGTGGGACTCCCTCGCATGTTGGTACGGCACTGCTACATGCCCTCCTTGCTGTCTCGGCGTTTCATATGCACCGACACTGTCCGACTAGGTCGCGGTATAACCAAGGACGTCTGCACCGGCTGAAAGCAATCGAGAGTTTGCAGCTGTCGATAACCGCCGTGGATATCGATGATTTCCATACCACCATGTCGGCTATGCTGTCAATGGTTTCAATAGATGTATGTCCGATAGGCCAAACTACAGCCCTTTGCTAACGTTCGGTTGCTAACGGTCGTAGCTTATGGAAGGGAGCATGACTGACTTCTGGATCCACCTTGATGGTTGCGAGAAACTACTTTCGGTGGTGAAGCAGAATTCTGCTCTCCAATCGCCAGGAACAGATCAGCTATTAACGATCTCCGCGTTCATGAGCACCCTATCTCGCTCCACGGACCCATACCTGCCCCCGAAGCCATGGAAAGAGTGTCGATCAGTGACGATTGACGACTTATTCGCAAAATCTCCATTCTTTCCCGATAATCACAGTCTGGAATTCACATACGGTATCACCGCCACGCTGGCCAGCTTCATGGACCTCACGATATCCCTATCCCAGCACCTGCGCTACTACACCACCAACCACCTCCCCGTCCCCGACTCACTCGAGCAAGCACTCTCAACAACCCATACCGCTTTAACATCGTGGTCCATCACAGACGAACCACTGACCTCTGTTCCAGCAGACGACACAGAAACACTATCCCTACTGCGCTGCCACATCCTCGCCTTCCACGCCGCACTCGTCATATACTTTTACACTTCAACCAACTGGGCTACTATCCCCTCTTCAACGGTTGTCTCGAAGACCTACAACCACATCTGCATAACGAACCTCCTCGCAGCTGAATCCTTAAAATCCTCCGTCAGTGCCCGCAGCGGCTGGAACGCCATGGCCCCGATTGTCTGGCCGGGCTTCATTGCGGCTTGTGAGGCTAGTCTTGATGAGCGCCCGCTGTGGAGGGCCTGGTGGGGGAATGTGCAGCGGTATTGTATTGGGAGTATTGCGATATTATGGGACGTTGTACAAGAGGTATGGCAGGATTCGGATTGGGGTGCTGGAGCGGATGGACCCCGGTGGATGGCGGTTTTGAGGCGCGGTGGAAGGAGGGTTATGAGTGGGGGGTGATTTATCGAAAGTAATCCAACAGCTTCAATATAAGATACATTGATTATTGAGTTAAAGTTGGGCAGATCGCGTGTTTCGTCGCCGGATCGGGCGGGCCGGTTCAGGGTCCACTGATCCACTCCAGATAATCAGGAGTGTTTCGATTGTTTGATATGTAGACCTCAGTATATATATCCACAGCGAACAGGATTCAAGGGTGTTACAAGGTCGCCAGACTAGAGGATATATACAGCTCCGACATATTCAAATCAAAATTACAATTCCATTAGCCGTACTTGGTTATTAGGATGTTGTGGAAGAAGCGAAGGATTATGAGATTCTACTGGTTACTAGAACTTTTTATCTCCATGAACCCTGTTACCAAGTCAGCATAAATTACCGAGGCGTTGGATCATCGATGTATGTTCAGAAACTATCCTCAACCTTTCATGAGATAAGAAGATATCAAAATCAAGTATTTGTTCGAAAAGCCACTTGCGTTACGCCTGAGTCAGCAGAGGGGTAATGACGTCGTTCCCCACACCAACATATTCTGGTCTGTGGCCCTGGTGGAGATAACAAGCTGTCTTCCTCAACCTGCCACTATTTGGCTGCCCTTGAATATCCAACATCCCCTTTTGAGCATGACATCACGCTCCGGTCATGAGCTGCCACGAGTTCTCGCCCCATTCCCACCCGATAATCTTCTGAAACCGTCCCGCCCCGTCCCCCGGCGGACCAAGCGATCCAATGCGTGCATAGGGTGCAGGACGCGGAGAATCAAAGTAATTGCCCAGTCCTTACCCACAGTCCCCTCCAGCGGCTGACACGATTGCTGCAGTGCGGTGGGACCCATCCTTGCGACAAATGCACCGAATCAGGCCGCAATTGCACGTTTGTGGTCGAGGGCGATAGACGCCGGAAACATGCACAGAGGCGTGCAGAGAAGGAGCTGAACACAGCAAATCAGCTCTTAGACGATATTATTAGAGCGTCCAATGCCGATGACAGCCCACGGCTCGGCCGCTTACTTTTTGTTGCTGGGGAATACCGCGCTGGACGGACTATTCACGATGCCGTGGATGAGCAGGTTTGTGGACTGTTCTGTGATGCTGTTGCAGGCTGACTCTTTATTAGGTCTCGGAAACTCCAAGTGATGAATGCCAGCCGAAGATCGAGGAAGATGGAGTCGATCTGGACGGGATTCCCCTGGTATGTGCATGCTTCTTATATTCCGTATGACTAACTAATGATGTCTGTAGTCTACTTTTGCACATTGTGATTCTGTTCCACAGTCAATACAAGTCGGGTCATTTGATGAGCTGACAGAAGACCCTAACCGCGACGAAGCCAGTAGAGCAACGGGATATATTGGCAAAGGGTCGGAGATTTCGTGGCTGCAGGACCTAGGGACGAAGCTCAATAAGCTGAATACAGAGTCATCACATATCGACAATTCTTCCACATCAATGAACTATCACCTCGATCACGTCCAGATCCCCGAACCTGTTCCTACCGATCCAAGTTGGCTACCGCCGAAACCGTGGGCGGTCAACTTGGTAAAGATTTTCTTTGAATCGGTGGATCCTTCATTTCCACTTATTGATAAAACATTATTCACGATTCAGCTTGAGCAGGCTTACACTTCCTCCGGGCCCGAGCCGTCGCGGAAATGGCTTGCTGTTCTCAATATGATACTCGCTGTGAGTTCCAGATACTACCAGCTATCAGAACCAGATTCGGGGAGAGACATCGATGATCGCGTCTTCCTATCACGGGCAATAAGTCTGAGCGCTCCTTCTGGCATAGCCACGAGGATCTCAGGGTTACAACAAGTCCAAATTCACCTACTGCTGGCGATTTATTACCTGGCCTCGGGTCAAGTAAACCAGTACGCTTCTTCATATTTTCAGCCTTTTTTTGACTGACGTATTTTCTAGATCATGGCAGATAAATGGTCATGCTGCCCGCTTGGCCATCTCGATAGGCCTCAATCTGCGTGCGGACAGAGACCAGATAGACCCTTCATCTAAGGAGACACGTGCTCGCATATGGTGGTCCATTATTTCTCTAGAGCACATACTCTCAGGCATGACTGGCCGCATACCATATGCTGACTACCAATCCATGTCTCTGCATCTACCTCTGCCATATGATGAAATCCGATTCCATCAGTCAGCATCCAGAGAGTTGCATCGAAAACAACTTCAGTGGACTATCGATTCAACCAACTCCGAACTGTGTACAAGAGACCAGTGGCTCGCAACTATTATACCCAGCCAGTCTCTGTATTTCTTCCATCTCGCCGATCTTGCTGTTACCATGAATGCCGCCAGCAATGCCGTTTACAGTCTAACCGCCACCAACAGCAGCATTAAAACCAGCATCCTGTTCTACCAGGGAAAACTCCAATCATGGCTCTCAAGCCTGCAACCCGTCTTCGGATTCACCGCATTCAACGCAAAACGCACAGACGAAACCCCAAAGGTCCCATCAACCGACTCGCGAGAACAGATCGGCCTTGCCTTGGCATACTACGCCTCCCAGGTTATCCTGAACCGCCCCTGCCTTACGCATCCGGACATCAAAGCCGGAACAAGCATCATGACCCCGCGCTCGTATTTCGGAGACACCGCCGCAAAGTCCTGCGTCCATTTCGCCCTCGCTATTATCTCCGTTCTCCCCGACGAGCCGGATATGAAATGGGTTCTGAAGATGACCTCGTGGTGGTACCTGCTGCATACTATCATGCGCGCGTTGACGATTCTGCTGATCCAGCTGTCAATCGGCCAAGTGCCGATCCTTACCACGGACGGGAATAAAATGGGCAAAGAGCGAGAAGGAGAGGGCGTCAAGGCCGTTCGGGACGCGTCGAAGAAGGCCCTCTTCTGGCTGCATAGTATGGCGAAGCAGGACCCGAGCTCGAGACGCGCGTTCCATATTAGCCAGAATCTGTTTAACAACGTCATGATGCAGATGCAAGGCGTGCGGGACCCGTCTACTGTTATCCCCGTGTCGGGAAAAGAAGACGCCTCTGCGCGACAGGGATCTGGGGATTGTTCTGGCTTTGCGGCTGCGAAGATCCTGGCGGGTGCTTTTAACTGGGGACCGGATAATACGGCCTCGGAGAGTAGGGATGAGCAGCAGCAGGCTCCTCTTTCGTTGGACCCGGCTTTGCTGTCGTTTGATAAATATGATTCTTAGCGAGCTTACCAGAGGGTATATGGATTTGTTCATTTGGATCTTATTAGCGTTGTGCTGGCCAGTTTGGCCATGACACTGTCACCGGCGGGATACCGGATAGGTAAACTGAATACGATTGAAATGACCGATATGGCTTACTTAAGGCGAGCATACATTAGGAGGGCATGCCTCGATCAACGGAATAATATGGTCGACTTTGTTTCTAAGGTAGGACGATGCACACCCCGGACCAGGGATCTGGCTGTCAGGTCAATCATCGTGGCAATGACCATGCTTCTGTGTTCAAATATGTTGATATAGAAAGATATGAACTATGATAGAGGATGGTACTATGCAGACTGACCCGGCTGGCCAGCAGCCACACATAGTGTTATGTTACTTGTCTCGCTTGCACAAGAGACGAAATAGTGTGCCCTAATATTGCCCAGTATACTGCCTGCAACGTATAAATTAACATTAACACAGTAGTCCATATGCTAGGCTAGCCTCTCATCAGACACCTTACCAGTGTTTCCTCCTTCAGCAACCAGTCCCTTCACCAAGGATATCAAGGCCAGGGAATCAATGTATATCTAGAAGGCATATACAACTCTCGAGCCAGATCAATAACAACTATATCTTCTCTTATCCTAGACAGACCGTTCATCCAAATAATCTCGTGCAATCCGTTCAAAGGTACAAAACTCCACCTTGTCCCCCCAGTCACACAGCCACTTCACAAACCGCTCCACCATCCCAATAACATGCAGCAGCCCACTCGTATCCGGATGCATGAGTAGCGGAAAGATAAAAGTGCCATCCTCGCAATCAACCTCTGCATTCTCCCACAGCCACAAAAACATATCCTTCCACCGCTGCTCCACAACCCGCGCATCCACCTGCCCCTGCGTATTCACCAGATGCGGGAAATACTGCAGCGCCATCATATCCTCGTTATTCCACCCCGTCGGAATCTCAACAAGCGGATGAACCCCCGCCGCCGGCGCAACATGCAGATCCCTCGTCACAGCCGAAGGCCGCAACCACGAACTCGCCGGCTGGGCGAAATCAATCCGCTCCGGCGCCGCATCAGCCGGGGTGAAATACGGCTGCGAGTCGTGGTGGCTCAGCGACGAGTCGTACAGGAACCCGAACTCGCGGAGCAGAGAGACGGTCGATTCCCGGATCTGGTACATCGGGGCGCGATACCCGGCGACTTTCTTCCCGGTGAGTTTCTGCGATACGGCCATGCATTTGACGAGCACGTCGCGTTCTTGGGCTGGTGTGAGCTGCGTCGCGCCTTCGTGTGCGTATCCGTGTAGCCCGATCTCGGCGCCTGAGGAGACGATTTCGGATACCGTTTCTGGGAACGTTTCCATTGTGTGGCCTGGGATGAACCAGGTGACTTTGTCGGCGATGTTGTGTTTCTTCAGGACGTGCAGGAGGCGGCGGGCCCCGACGAGCCCGGAGAATACGCCGGTGCTGTAGTCGGAGAGGGTGTTGTCTGGGTGGTCGCTTGTACCTAGGAAGGCGGATAGGGCGTCGAAGTCGAAGGAGAGGGCGATTCTGGCCCTTGGTTTGGGGCGGTTACCAGGTGTAGGAGACATGGTGTTAGAGCTATTGTAGGGTATTGTAGGAGAGTGCTGGTGAGATTGGGCACAGACGGCTTTATATTCTCTCCACTGGTTGTAAGTTGGTTCTTAGGGCAACCGTCAGCGAGATGCGTAGTTACTCCAAAACCCACTGATCACTACCACATAGCATGATTCCAAATCCACCTCTGCATGCGTGTTCAGTCTGTGCTCCTAGTGACGAACGTCTCGCAACCGTAATGGAATGCTCGCTGACTCGAGGTTGTGCCCCCGATGGCGCAATGTCTTCGGCGATACCGATAATCGAGACACAGATATTTTATAGGATAGTTTATTCTACTATATTCTTTTATTATAGCATTTGGAATACATTAGTAGTATATATCGCATGGACCTTCATTCTATCTTTCCTAACACTACAGGAGCAGGAGCTGGTTGCATACTTCCAGAACAACGTTTCTTTTGATCTCGATACCGCTATAGGCTCGACCGAAACACAGGGAACAGGGACAAGACCATCCAGCGAACTTGGTGATGATCTGACTCCGTCTATGAAAGGAAAATCACCCTTGTTGAGTGCGTTGTGAATTGAATGTGCTGTTGTGGCTGCCTTCGTTAGTGAAACAGCTTCTCGCATATTGAGCATTGTCAAAAGAATGTTATGCTTACATTATAACTCAGGTGTCTTACTCTGATCCTCTCCCCTGGGACAGCCAGGTGACTTATCTGTGACTCCACCCTTCTTCTGGATATAGTGAACTAGCAGTATAGATAATATTCATATATACTCCCTTTATTTTAGTTTTTACCAGTCATGTTCTTAGGGCAACCATTAGCGCGATCCATAGTTGCGCCCCAGCCTCTTCTTGCCACTGACCATGCCGCGAACACAAACGCAAAATATGATAGTTCTGAGGCTAGCTTGTATACTTCTTTACTGTTTATACTCCTGGTTGCAGTATCGTTTCAGTACTGGTAGTGAATCATCTTTATGCATGCACTACAAAGGTATCCCGTTACAGGCTGAAAGGTTGCGGAACCGACTTCACAACGATAGCTGAGATAGAATGCTTTGTTCATTTAGTGGCTATAAAATATTTGTTCTCTTGCAAGGGCTGCCTCACTGACTATTTCCCTTGCGCTTCCCCCCTCACCGCTTAAAATGGATATGTATACAAGCTCTGTTTTCGATCTCACCAGAGCATGCCAGGACAAGTTCAACGAGTGCACAAGCTACTCCTGCCTTCAAGAGCACGAATGGGCAGACAATCAACGCGCAGACTTTAACCTTTGGGTGACTGCAGTTGGCGCGATGACGGACCTCGATACTCGATTCCAGTCGCAGCCAGACAGACTTACCGGGCTGAAAGGGATGCTTATGATAATGAATAACTCGCTTGGGAAGTGCATGCATGGCGCAAAAAGCAAATCGCCCGTTGGTGAAGGCATCAAGGCTGTGGAATCTAGCTTTGAGAGTCTCATGTTGGTAGCGGCGCCCCTCAGCAGGGGTTCGCGGATTGAACACGCCGGTCGATTATGCGAGGAAGAAGGCCACGCAGAGCACGAGGCATTTTTGCGGTCCTTCTTTCCGCGCGGGTCGTATGCTAATGAGGAGTCCACGGCCGCGCTAAACAGTACGTCAACGGAGGAACATGTGGGACAGCAGGCTGGTGGGTTGTCGGCCGCCCAATCCCGTCTTTTGGAGATAGGCCTGCGGCGGAAAAGTCGCTTTCTGCAGCAACATTCGCGGGGAAGGGAAGAAAGCAGGCCGGTCCTCAAGGGGCCATGACGGCTGTGCCTCGCTATCCCAAACCCCCAAAGATCGAAGCGGGATTGACAACATTCAAGTGCCCTTACTGTCGCGAAACATTGCTTGCAGAAGTTGCGACGAATGCGACGAAATGGAAGTACGCATCGCCCTGGTTATTGCTTTCCTAGCTACCATGCTAATAGTGCCTATAGAGAACATGTAACCGAAGATCTAAGACCATACGTCTGCCTTCACGAAGACTGCAAAACGCCATTTGTGACCTACGCTAGCCAGTACGAATGGAAGACCCATCTCGAGAGGGATCATGCAGCTCGGCGCATGTGCCCTATGTGCCAGGACTGTGGTACCGTGTATACAAAGATGACACCCTTGTTGGACCATCTCCGATTCGACCACGGAGTTACATGCGCAAGCCTGATAGACCGGGTATTCCAATATTCCAAAGTCAAGACTATTGGAGTGCGCCAATGTCCGCTTTGCCATGTTAGTGGGAATGAATGGGATGCTCGGTTCATTGATCACGTCTTTGACTGTATGCAGACTTTTGCTCTGCGTTCTCTTCCGTGGGTGGATTAGGCAGAGGAGCCTAGTTAACATTCAGTTGAAAGCAACTATACTTTTTGTTTCGTCAGTCTTTGAAGGATATCTAAAAGTGCCATCTTTTGATTAAGAAATTGCAATAGTCTATACACTTCCACTTCCACTTCCACCCCGTAACTCAAGCCCCTTATCCCCACTCTCCCTCTCCCTCTCCCTCTCCTTCTCAATCTGTCTTGCCTTGCGCAAAGACGGGATAACAAACCCCGCGTACACAAACAACACAAACACAATAAACTCCATCATGTACTGCATGAATGCCACAATATACACATTAGTAGGTGTATCCGCGTCCCCGTCCCCATCGAGATCCCTCCCTTGGAATTCGGGCCCGTTCGCAAATGTCGATAGGAGGAGGTAGACGACTCGCACAGTGAGGAATGGCGTGCTGCATAGGGCCAGATGTAGAAGTGTTGTTTTGTCTGGACTTTGGGTGCAGTTGTCGTCTTCTATTCTCATGTGTTTGGGTGCGTCTGCGCGAAGCCGGATATAGTAGACGATGCAGATCAGAACTTGGCAGGCGAAGAGGCAAGTTACGATTATCGCAGCGGCGTGGCTGAGGTCGTCGCGGCCGGTGAAGGAGTAGATGACGCTGAGGATGAATGCGGCGTATTGTGACAGATGCAGGAGGGTCCAGACGCGCGGGTGGATTGGGTCTGAGGCGAATGTTGATTTTCTATCTATCTGTTAGTGTTGTTGTTTGAAAAAGGATTATGGTTGCATACACGTTCTCGATAATCTCCAGCATCGCAAGTAAAAGTGTCATGACGCCGATGGACGCGAGGGTTGCGGCGGCCCGTCGGAGGCCGTTACTGTCGCTGGATTCCGAGGCAAACTGTAGAGCTGCGCCGGCGACTCGCAGGATCGCGAAGACGAAGAGATACAGCCAGCCCCATGCTTTGCCAATACTGTGTTTGTGCAGGAGGAAGGATGTCGGGGCGAGGGAGGGGGCGTAGAAGATTATCAAGGCGATGGACAGGCTTTGGTGTGGTGTCAACATTTTGGAATGTTTTCTTTGATTTGGGTCAATTTCTGCGGTTGATTTGGTATAAATAGGGTGGAAAATAGAGTGGAAAATAGGGCCATACTGAATGACCGAGCACCGAGTGAGGCTATACACGGGGCTGAGGGTACACTGCCAAGCACCGAGCACCGAGGTCTAGACCAATCAGGGGTGGCTATATATGCCAAGCTACTTAGACGGGCCAATGGAATGTTGCCCTGATAGTTCGGATCCGAGCAGAGACCCACTTATGCGTCTGGCCTGGGAATGTGGCCTTAAAGTATTCATATCTACAGTGATCCCGTTGTATATAGAACATAATCCAAACGTATATTAACACTAAACATTACTTCGTGAGACATAATCAAACCCCCTTCCTAACATCCGGAGTCTGCCGTCCCCAATCATCCCCAGAGCCAGAACTCGCATTTGAAGAAACCGCATGCACATGCCCTCCACCTCCATTCCCATTCCCATTCAAATCATCAAACTGCGTCACAATATCCGTCGTCACAACAACATTATTCCCCCCAGGCACAATATGCTCCTTACTCCCATTCCCACCACTATTCCGCCCCCCCAAATCCCCCAACTCCACCCAGTCCAGATCCCCCTCGTCCGCAAAGGCCTTGCTCCCAGTCCCATACGTACTAGGCCGGAAATGCGAGTTCGTGCCGCGGTTCGTATTCAGGGACCGCCCTGGTCCGTACGGGTTACTCCCGCTTTGGTAGTACGCTGGTGTAGATGTTTTCTTCGATGTTAGCCCGAGCCGTTGCAGGATTCGTTCCATTAAGGGCCGGATTGGCGGGACGCAGCCGACGACTATTACGATCCAGGCTTCTGTGGAGGCCCAGATTAGGAGGTTTGGTTGGGCCCCTGTCGCTGTTAGTAATGAATTTGGATTGTGTGGAGGTGGGTTGAGTACAGGTGATGTCGCTCGTCTCGGTGAGAGCCTTGAGCTCGTATGTTTTTACAGCGGAGCAGATTGCGGCTCTGATGGGGTTAGTTTAGATCTGGCAACAGGGTCAGGAAACTTGAACTTACATCCAGCCTAGACCCATGAGGATGGACAAGGCGACCTTGATGCGCAGCTTCATCTGCAACTTCCAGAACAGGTGGATTGGATAACTCGCTAGAAGAGCATCGGAGAATGTATTGAAGCCTTACAATTAGCAATGCCCAGATATCAGAGACGAAGAAACGCACTGGCTTGAAAGAAGGAGTAGTTCTGATTCAACTTCCGTCCCGGATCACACGTCCCGGGCAGAGAGTCGTCCCACAGTTTCTGCATGGGCGTGCACTGTCCTAGGATCGTACCTAGGACGGCAATGTTCACAGCTGCAATCAGGATCCCCAGTATTATAAGCAGCCATGGCTTCTTCTCGTGCCGGCCGCGGATCTGCGTCAGGAAGGTGAGGATGGCGAGTTTGCCGAGCATGGACGCTGCAATGGCGAGCAGCTGGAATACCCATGACCAGTGGAGCGTTTGGACTTGTTGTTCGGGTGAGAGGGTGTCGATGTGGCGGCCCATGCCATGGTGGACGCAGAGTTGGAGGAAGATTTGGGCGGTGACTTGGGTTGCCTAGAACAGTACGTAGTTAGATACTGCACGGATAATAAATATATGGGAACGTACAACTGTCAATCCCGCAACCGCAAAATCAGGCCGGAATCGAGCGACGATTTTCCAGTTCGATAGGAACCGCAGAGCGAAGAAGATCAGGCCAACGACGGTCTCGGCCCATGAGACGGCCAGGATAACCACGGACTTGTCGTCTGCCATTGCTTGGGGAGGGCAATGCCAATGTCACCGCAGGCTCATGCAGGAGATAAATGGTGGGAAGGGGAGGGCGATTAAGCCCTGATATGGCTGGTACTAATACGGAGGACGTGGTCTGTGGTCTGTGGTCTGATATGTCGGGCTTACTGGGCGCAAGCATTTATCCATATTTCACCGACTCGGGGACTCATCGGCCCTGGAGGGGCAGGAATTACAATTCTGGAACTTAATTGCCCTCTGGAACCCATGCTAGCCAACACGAGTCGATTATGAAGGCCTGTTGGTTCGTCCCTGCAGGCAATATAACTTAATTCTCGCAGATTGGAATCGCAACCATCCCAGCAGCGTCGAGCACCACGAACCAATCCCTTGGAGACTGCATGCAAGGCAATCACAGTCCAGTATCGACGCAAGTTTCAAAGAATGATGTGGCGTCAGTCCGCACCATCTCGGGGGGGGCCCTCCACCTCGGAGTCTACTCTCCGTGGAACAGACTAGCAGGGGTTCTAGTGTCGACAGTGTACCAGGGTATGCAGGGCACGAGTGAAACGAAAACTCGAAAACTCAATCCGCGAACCCCGCCAAGGAAGCAGGGAGCAAGAAGCACCATGGATTATGGAATGCTGCAGGGCGAAACGTGATATGACGGGCTGAGGGGTGAATGTGTGATCGCCCGCGGGCACCCAGTGGGATGTCCATGTGGCCATTCCTGCGATGATCAGGAATGCTGTATGAACCTGAGCTGAGTAGGTGGCGGCAACGGACGAGGACCTCTTGATGTGGCAGTGGCACTGGACTCGACGAAGGGTCCACGGCAAGTCTGGCCGAGTCAGACCGGCAGCCTGTCAGGGCTCGCAATGCGCCGTGGCCCGTCAGCCACCGAAACCCCTGGTGAGTTCTGAACAGGCCGAGAACGCTAAGGAAGAGTCTAATGGGACGGACTGGCCGACGGCCTCTTAAAGTCCAAGGAGTGCGTGGGGCCAAAAGGCAGATCGCTGGAGACTGGGGGCGGGTCTCCCATAGCCCTAACAGCCCGCATTGGAGGAACAAACAAATTGACTCATGGCTGTTGCTGTGTAGGGTTAATCTGGTTAATCTCGGGCTCACTTGTTACGCGTTCTGGCCCCCAATCCATCCACGGTTGTTGCAACTCTATTATTGGAGATTTGATTTACAGTGTAACTGTCCAGTTCAAGTAACCTCCCACCCAAATCTCCCGACCGAATTACCTCCCCCCCGGTTTATGCCTCACTCAACCTACATGAGTCCAGCTGCCTGGAGGAAATTCTTGTTGTGCAGCCAGATCCGCATCTCCTTGCCCTTGAGGTAGAAGGGCAGGTAGAACAGGTAGATAACCACATTAATCGTAGCCACAGTCATAAACACCGACAGCAGCCCGCTGGCGTCAATAAAGTCATTAATCACCCAGGTCCAAATCCACGCGATGCAGGATTTCAGCGCTGCAATGGTGATCATCACCTCGACGGAGAGCTGGGCGAATCATCAGTTAGCATGGCACGCCAATGACTCGCGGACGTAGTACACTAAGTACGACAAGAGAAGGAGAGAATCGTTGGAGACTTACCTCCTTATGACAGTCCAATGCATAGTTCATCCCCAGCGTTGTCCCCATCTGGCTCCCCACCGACAGGATCCCGGCCCCCACCACCGGCATGGCCCAGTGCATCTGGTGCTGGTACGAGAGCGCGAACCACAGCGCCCCGAAGAAGGTGAAGACCGCTGCCAGCAGACACGTTGGCAGACGCATTTCCGGCTCGCGGATCCCGCGGTTGCGCTTTGTGAAGTAGTTCGCTATCCAGTCACTGACGGGGCCGGAGAAGAAGACCCCGAATAAGGACCCCACGAAGGGCGAGAGGAAGAACAGGCCTTGCGCTCTCGGGTTGAAGTTGTAAGGGGGTGGGCTGAAGAGTTGGGCCACGATGGCGCCGAGTATCACGTTCCAGCTGAGAGCGAGGCCGTACACGAAGCAGGACCAGACGACGGTGGGATAGGCGAGTAGTACGAACGGTCGCAGGAAGATGTGTGTGAGATTGACGTTCGGATCGCCTGAGCTCCAGAATTTGAGCTCCTCGAGGAACGTCTTCTTGGGGATGGGGCTGGATTCCTCGATGAGGACGTGCTCCTTTTGCTCGCCGTCTGCGGTCGATGGAGCGGAGGCGAAGGGGTTCGGGCGCGAACCAGTGTATTTGGTCTCGGGCATGAGAAACACCATGCAGATCGCATTGACGAAGACGAATATCGCCACGATCCAGAACGCCCAGCTCATCCCGAGGGCTTGCACGATCAGCCCAGAGAACATGGGGCCGAGCTCGTTGCCTCCCAGCACCGCGAGACCATAGATAGCAACGAGCTCCCCACGGTTGTGTAGGAAGAAGATATCAGTCACGGTCGAGGGGACAATCGATTCAATCGGTGCCTGGAAGGCTCCGAGAAAGGCACGCCCGACGATGAAGACGAGGTAGGTCTTGTTGGATGCGATGGCGAGCCAGATACAAGCAATGCCCATCAGCACGTTCGAGAACAGGTATATCGGACGCCGGCCATACTTGACGGCGAAGGGCATCCAGACGCAGTTCCATACGCCCTGGTTGATCAGGCACGCTCCATTCGCGTAGGTCAGTGTCTGCAGTGTCTTCCCAAAAGTTCCGGACAGTTCCTCCATTCCTGCAATAGTCAGAACGGTCCAGTAGGTATCATTGTGTAAACGAACCAGCTGCCATGATCGGGCCTGTAATTGCGCCCATAAACGCATACCAGCAGGCATTGAAAAACGTCAAATGCTTCTTCCACGCCGGCCATCTCAACGGATCGTTCGGGTCGTTCACAGACGGCTGCGGCACAAGCAGCATGCGCGAGTCGCCCTTGGTGCGGTGCTTCAACTGGTGAAGCCGATCGGCGATGGCCCCATGCTTGGACACATCATCGAACAGAATCTCCGTGCCAGGGGCCCTGTGGAAGTGCTCGCCAACCTCGTTGGCCTCTTGACGGTCCGCCATGGGAGCCTGTTTACGAAAGAGCAATGGCAACAGCCTTAGAAGTAGAAGTAAACGAGTGACATAGAAGAAAAAGAAAGGAGCGACAGTCACCGGTTAAACCCAGCAACGCAAGTGGGGGATCCAGACTCCTTTTGAATATTTGCCCGACTGGTGCTGCAACCCCCCTGCATCCCTGCTGCTGAGTGCTGACTCGCTGGACCAACCATCGACCTTTGCTCGTGCATATTGGGTTTGACTTTAATTCCGAGTATTCCACCGATCCATAATCCCTGTCTCACTCGGAAAATCCGACCTTACGATGCTGGCCCGAACAGTGATCTCGACCCTGTCGCTTTCTTGCGTGCGCCGATTGGAGCATTTACTATATGGAGTCAAGGCTGGCAATCTATGCAGCTTATTGTCACTGAAATTAATCGGAAACAAGCCTGCCAATACGGAGATCTTACTCTATTCGAAGATTCCTACATTTCGACGTTCTGGCCGTACTACCCTGGATGGTGTGGTGGAGATATATATCACTGAATTTCCTATATTGACCACAGTTGTATCGCATCAATGAAAATGCATCGCTAGATCAGCGATCGGCTATATACGGTATAAATTTTTGCAGTGGTATTTAATATTGTCGCTTCTACAATCCAAATAGTGGAATCTCGTCGAAGAACTCGTACGAAGGCGGCGCTGATAGATAGAGAAGGATATTGAATGGCAGAGATCCGACATACCTCCTGTGATAAAATATCAAGCGATCCAGGATCTGTACGAGTAACGAATCAACTGTCATCCATGTCTTCGTTTACTATTAGGGTGGAAGAATGCCCCTTCATTATGTAGTGCACAACTCAAGCATAGTGGATGCTGACTCACTATGCATGTTGTGCATTCCCAGATCTCTTTCAGTGAAGCCCCGAGCACCGAGACAAGATCCACAACACACGATGCAGGCCCCGAGACTCAACAAGTCCTGCGACCAGTGCCGGAACCGGAAGGTCCGCTGTATAGGTGTGTAAATTTATTGTACTCTATTTTTACGCGTATTGCTGTCCCGTGCTCACTATTCAGTCTCGCCCACCCCTGGAGCTGCGTGCACCCGCTGCATAGTAAGTGACACATGGATGACTCTGTTCCCATGCTGACCCTCATTAGAAACGAAATGAGGTGTGCCAGTTTAGTAATCTGAAGCGTCGAATCCGCGTGAAGGGTGCGCTCCATGCTGGATAGTGATACCCATGGCACTGTTAACCGGTTGCAGATCCAACGCCCAAAGAGGGATCTGGCGCAGAGTACAGGCCGTCATCAGATCTATTCATAGATCGGTTGGTTCGAAATCCGTCAGAGAGTGGCGTTCTCTATGATGAGTTCTCCATTCTCAAGGTGAGTTCTCCGATGCCATTAGCTTCGTTTGCTAACTGCCAAGGTCCACAATGATCGAGGTTCGCACCATACTGATCTCAGGAATATTGTTCGCTACTTACTATGACTAGTGCCCAGCTCTGGCCTTGCCTTCTTCTCTGAGAAGCGAGTTGATTCGTTGGTGAAGCGACTCGGTCATACCCATATCAGGGACTTGGTCCAGCAGATTGACAAATCAATAAGAACGCGGTTACTTTCAAGACCTGGCAAGGACATCTCGCTATATAGTCTGGCCAGCGTTAAAACAGAATTATTGATTTATCCAGAGACTGCATCGCATATACAACGTGAGCTACTCTCCTCTATTGCCCACCTTTCTAACATGTATAGGCTACTTTGAGGTCCTGCATCCGATATACCCGTTTCTTGATCGGCAGTCATTTGAAGCGAAAGCCTCAAGTCAAAACCTGCTTCAGGTTCTAGAAGAGGACTACGCGTTTTGTGCACTATACTACGCAGTGTTGGCCCTTGGCTGTCAATATAATGGGTATAGCTCGTTTATCCCCGAAGATAGCCACGCGTGGAAACTCTTTCAAACCGCTCTTACCCGACTAGACCGTATTTTGATGACGGCAGAGTCACTGCCAAATCTTCAAGTGAGTCAACCACGATGGTCTGGTATATCTACTAATCGTGACAGGCATTAACCGCAATGGTGTGTTCTCCCTCACGGCGTGGATGCAAGCTAATTTGTAGGCTATTTTCGCAACAAATACATTTAGCCTCCAGCTGGATCAGACTTTACTGGGCGAAGCTGCTCGAATGGTACTCGCACTTCGCTATCACAAGTCGATTGTTACTGAAGACGCGACACTATGTCACCGAGCGTTCTGGGTGATATATCACCTTGAAAAGCGATACTGTTTCCAAGCGAGGAGCAGTTCAGTACGTTATCCTTACCAGATTGACAGTTCTAACAAAGATAGGTGATTGTGGATAACGACGTCGGGTGTCCGATCCCAGATACGCCGGAATCAGTTGTTGCAGACTATAACTGGCTCGTCTCGTCTGTTCGCTTCGGCCGGATATTGTCCGTTGCTTACGCTTCTCTGTTTTCGATATCTGCCTCGATGCAGCCGGATGATACAACCATGGCCGCTATTGACCATGTCCATACACTGCTTGAGGAATGGCGGCTGTCTATCCCGGTAGACTTTCGACCAAAGGAACCACTCCAACGGCATCGCCTAATGGACGGTGCATCGAAGGAGATTGCCCTCCGAACACATTATTACTATTACCATGTAATCATCGCACTAGAACGACTAACACTCCACGTCAGTCGAGACATCGCACGAAGCGAGAACGCCATGCGGACACTGCTCAATACCGCAAGGGAAATCATCAACCTAACGCGCTACATCGATGTAGAGCCATATACTCCAGTATTGTACGTACCTCGCATCCAGATGAGACGTGACTAATTTACCTGCAGCATCCTCGCAATTATACCCCTCTCCGCGCTGTTCATCTTATTTGATTTTGTCGTCCACCATCCAAATGACTCGGACATCCGCGGCCATCTGACCCTCCTAGACATCATCACCGGCCACTTCAGCCAGCTGGACTACGCGTCGAACGGGGCACTGAAATCCTCATACCTCTCCGGCTTTGCGCACATGGCCAGGCAATACGTGGAAAGCGTCGCGGTATCAAAACGACCAGTTGAGGCACCAGCAGACCCTACCAGCAATACAACTCAGATACCGGTTGATAATCTCGTCCAGTCGGTATATGCGCCCTCGCAGGATGACTCTTTAGAGCTTTCGAATGATCCTACGCTCATGGAGGGGATTGGAGATGAATACGGGAGTTTGGATAGTTTGTATTTCCTCACGCCGGACAGTGACTGGATGGCTGGGATGTCTTCCCTGGAAGAGTTCGATCCGAGGGAGCATTATGGGTCTATTTTCTTATAATGAGACATTCCTTAACCGTGTATATTTACGGCGGCTGTAAGGCCGATTTAGTGTAATTGCTCCAGTAAAAACGCGGCCTACCCTATTCTAACGGTCTAGTCTATCGTTTGAGGCTTTTTCGCCCTTGACATGGCCCGCACGCAGATTCCCACAAGTTCCGTCGTGAACCCGTCAAGATACTGCATGTGGATGACTTCGCCGAGCGTCATCTTCCGAATTGGAATGCGGCGGATCAGGCTGGGGACGCTGTGCAATAGCTCCACGTTATGACGGGTGTCAGGATCCCTCGGATTGGAAATGATATTGCAGAAGAGCGTCACGACGGCGGTTGCGGCGTAGAAGAGGATGACCCTGATTCCATTGAAGCAGTTAGTTGTCGAACTAGCCTTCCCGGCATTAATTGATACCGAGTGTGGTGTTTTAAGACATACCAAAAACATTCCCCCTTTACTACGGGCAGCACTCTTTGGAGGTAAGACAGTGTTGAGCGACTGGCGGTAATAGAGAGGCCGATACTTGATGTGACGCCCTGAAGCGGCGGTCCTGCGAGCTCAGCTTCGGCGACTTGGCATCTGCTGCTCGCTTGGTGGATGGAGATTACGCAGTGGTAGTATGCGAGCCGCAGCATAGCAGCCTGAGTGTTTACGTTGACGCTCACGGGGGTCTCTGGGGAGAAGTATAGGGTTGGACGGAAGTCTGCCGGTAGGGAGAGTCTCCATTGCTCTAGCGACTCGTCGAGGCTGCGGATGTTGGATAGGAGTTCGGGGACGGACTGGTTAAGTGAGTCGGCGGAGTAGAGATTCTGGTATACTCTTGACTTTAGCATAGATAGGCGGAGATCCCAAGGGAAGAGGGGCATGGTGCGGTTATCTATCTCGATTGGTGTTGTATCTTGCTGTAAATTGGTGTTGTGGTGTTGGATATAATCTGGGGGTAGAGTGAGGTTGCAGTGTGTGTCATTCATACACGGGGGTTCGCCCGTTCTCACGCATATGTCTTTATCGAATGAATAGCAGAGCCAGAACAGATCTCGCAGGTGGAAGCTTAGACCGCTCTTGTCATACGCGCAAAGGCTGGGCGTGGAGCTTTTAGTATCAGAGGGTAATTTGTGAGCCCCTAGTGTATAAAGAAGCCGAGTGGCGATTGACAAAGTTATAGCTGCAGATTGGAGGTCGCCTAGGAAATACTGCAATTGCACCTATTGCTCCCAGTTAGTCCCTTCCTAAGAGGTATTCGTTCCCAGGTCAGGTTGTACGTACCAGCATTATTAATGACTGGAGTCCATCAACCGTCATTTCCTCCATCACGGCTGTCATGAAGCTCTGTACTGCGGAGGCATAGGAGCGGCAATCCATGGCACCATGTATGCTATCGTCGAAGCCAAACAGGGACACTAGGGATGATAAGGAGTACAGGCAAGATTTGGCGCTGGCAGACCCAAAAGGTCGCACGGGGCTGTAAGCGAGGTCTAGCGTCTTCCCAATGGTTGATCTGCTAAGAACTGGAAATACTAGACTTTGGAAGGATGAGCAGTACACCTGAATATACCTTTCGAGGTCGACCCTACTAGGGAGCTCTGGAAGGGGAGGAGTTGCAGCTGAGTCTGTAAAAGAGCGAAGCGGTTTTAGCCACGCCACCTCACGAGAGAACAGATTGTCGAAATTGATTCTCTCCCCTGTCCGAGACTCGATCCATCTCTGGCCTTCGTCGGAGAATACGTGATGGCCTTTAAGATAGGAGTTGTTCAGGAATGTACTCCCCTGTCTCGGCTGGATTGATGGCTCTGGAAGATATATTAGCGACTACTAATATTGGTCTAAGCAGTGCTTGCGCACCAGAATATGCCACAGCCATGGGCGACAAGACCGCTACCTGGCTATTAAGGGTTCGTTAATATCCTCAATCGTCCAATACATCAGATCGCACTTTGGCACAAGCAGAGAAAGGGAAATAAATCAGATAGTATAGAATAATGGGTCATGGCCATACCCTGTGTTTGCCTTGTTCCGAATCCTATTGTATGTACAGGCCAGGTTATGGTGCTCGCACCAATTGCACTGTGGGAACCCTGCATCACATTTGATCTATTGATCATGAATATACTAAATATATAGGTAGGATGCCATATTGTCTCAGGTAACGTACCTTTTTCTGAGAACAGGAGTCGCACGCCCGCCGTCTGGGTGTCCGAGCGGCCCTCCGGCCCATAATTTCTCAATAGCAGGCTCAGGTACTAATACTACTATCGGACTAAAACCGGTTGCAGAAGAAAGCGAGACTAATTAAGAGAAACTGCCTAGAATGACTGGTTAACTATAACTGGCTGACTAGTGCCCGCTGAGTAATCGGTAACCGTCCGGATTGTGGACTCGGACTTCCGGTCTTGGCAGAATTTCCCCAAAGGGCATTCAGCTCTATCTAGTATCTAGTATTCCACACTACACTCGGATTCTATTACGCCTGATCCAGCAACCTATGCTTGCAAATAAACTCGGACCAAGTCTGGAGTCTCAGGCCAGGGATCTAACATTTAAACCCTGTCAACTCACCGCGTCCGATGCTCAACAAATACAAAGTGGTGACTGGTGACTTACCTCCCGTGCTTGCACAAATTCGTCTCTTGCGTAGACATTTCCGCACTTTTCGAAGATCATCAGTTGCTCGGTGAAGTCTAACGCAATCTCCTCGGACATGCGGTTCTGTGTCATGAGGATTTCTTGGAACTCACTCGCGCTCGCTGGGACATAACGAGTCGGGACATTGTAGTCTGGCCAGGGTTAGCACAGTTAGGCAGCTAACAGTATAGGTAAAATAGACGAGCATACAATTTCCCAGCTCAGCCAGTTTATCGGCCTCCGACAAGGCTTGGGCCCAGAACGCGATTGTTTTTCTGAGGTATACGGGACCAGCTTCAAGGATTATGTGGACCAGCTTGCCCGTATCAGCGATGGCAACATTCGGCATGACCGTCTTGGGGCTGTGTGGGAATGTAAGGGTATATTTCCCTGCACCATCCTGACCAAGATATTAGCAATGAGTGTCTAGCAGACCCTACGAAGGAAGCCTTACCTTGGTAGGCAGATACCGGTCAGGAATAGTCAGACAATTCTCAAAGTAATTCGGGAAAAGAATGGTCGTGGTCTTCTTCCACAAATCTGGTTTACCGGTCTCAATATACTCAGTAACCAGACTCTTGCCCTTCCAGTGGTGTACATTGAGGAATTCTCCTCTGGACAAGGCAACGGGGTCTGGCAATGCGCTCCAGATGAAATGCTGCAGTGTTGGTGTTGCTGCTGCAGCCTCGGCGATGGCCTTGCCCTGCTCGATTTCAGCAGAGGCTGACTGCTTCTGCCAGAAGTCTGTCAGTGCATAGATAACGTGTGCACCAGTAAAGGCTGCGGCGAGGGCTTCTCGGCTGTCATCCAGGTCTGCGTACTGGACTTCAACGCCGCGTGCTGTCAGTGCTTGTGCGGCGGGTTTGGAAGGGTCCCGGGTTAATGCGCGCATATGGTAGAGGTCAGGGTGTTGAAGAAGCTCTTCTACGACGGATCCGCCCTGTGTAAAGGTAAGTGACTCGTACAGTAGTAGTGGGAGGTGGAAAGGCCTGCCTGAGAACCGGTGGCGCCGATAACCACGACAGTGCGTTGAGTCATGTTAACAGATGAACTTTAGATGTATAGATTTTATTTCAAAACCTTCTGATGATGGACCGGGGGGTATTTAGATAGAAATCGATTCATACATGGCCGAGCTGAGTCCGATCGTTACCGATGAGTAAGCGGTAGACGAGCGTGTAGAAGCCCTGGCGGGGGGATATCTTCTTGCTTGACTGGATTATACACAAAGTGGAACAGATACGGTGGCTCTTTCTGCCGGCATTTCCGTGATGATCATAGCATGCATTGAAAAGATTCCGTGATGAACATTATCCTACTCCACACCCACCCAATTCACTCGGATCTCCGTGTCTCGCCGCTTAATCATCGGGAAGAGTAACAACTGGGTTAGATCACAACGGCGTGTTTACTATTCGGAATAGTCGATATGCGTAATATAAATAGCGGGGCCCTCTGGCAGCAGGAGAGCACCTCCCAAGAACGTCCGAGTTGCAGCACAATCAAGATGAGCAAGGTTGTACTTATTACTGGAGCCAACCGAGGTATGTCATACGGAGTATATACTCATAGGATAGTCGTCGACGCTAATTTGGACCGCAGGCATCGGAAAAGGATTTGTGACATATTATCTTGCCCGTCCGAACACTACAGTTATCGCAGCCGTGCGCCATGCCTCATCTGAACAAGCCAAGGAGCTTCATACTCTGAAAAAGGGCAATGAATCACATCTAATCATTGTGTCGCTTGACGCCAACAGCGCCGCAAGTGCTGCCCATGCCGCATCCGAAATCCAGATTCACCACCATATCAATCATATTGACATTGTAATTGCCAATGCGGGAATCTGTAACTCTTGGGTTCCTGTACTGGAAGTGGACGAGTCCGATATGTATACTCACTTTGAAGTGAATGCCATGGGCCCCCTAAGGCTGTTTCAAGCCATGGCACCGTTGTTGCAGAAAGCGAGGAGACCAAAGTTTGTCTATATATCTACTCAGCTGGCAAGCATCGCGGGGATTGGACAGACTTCATCAATGACTGTTGCGTATGGAATTTCAAAAGCGGCTGGGAATTACCTGGTCAGAAAGATCCATGCGGAGAATGAGCATTTGATTGCGTTGTCATTTGATCCAGGGTAGGCATAATCTTCCACCCTATTCTTTGCATAATGGAATACTCACATTCGCGGCATTCCAGGCTTGTCCAGACAGACATGGGTGGTCGCGCTGCACAGTCTCTGGGACTCGATGAGGCGCCTGTAACCATTGAGGAGACGGTGCGTGGAATCACGAACCAGGTACGTTCAAATATTGCTATTATTGCCAGTAGAGGATCTTTAACAACATTCCAGATTGATACAGCGGAGAAGTCAACCACCTCTGGCGGATTCTTTAGTTATCATGGAGAGCGCGTGGCCTGGTAGCACAATCAGATGGCTGGGATGCTTTCGCTCGAATATGTCAATCCCAGCCATTATCACCAGTGTAGTCTGTTACGATAGCAGCAGGAGCTCGTAGTTCCGAAGGTGAGGGTGCAGACCCCTGCAAATTATGACGTGTCCTTTCTTGGGAATCGAGCTGGTTGGTCGAAGTAACAAAGATCTCTATCCACTGGCTGCATCGCATTGGCGGATCTCCGCGTATCAAGGTTGCACAACAATGGTGGAGGAAACATGCATGCTTAGTTTGTTGTCCAGGTATAAAGCTAGCGTAAAACCCCGGGTTGGAGTAAGCTGCATTTCGCTGATATATTTCAATATACTGTCCACCATGCCTGCCAGCCCTCCCACCCTGTCCACGAAGCAATTAGACCTCTATCTCCAGCGCGTTAAATATGGCCACAACACTGCTGCTTCGCATAATGATTCCTCGCGCGTAGAACATCTTCAAACCTCTGTCAAGTGGAATCCACTGGCAGCTCTAACGGAACTACAACGACTCCACCTGGGCTCTATTCCATGGGGAAACTCGGCCCTGCATTACTCGAAACACCATTCAATTTCCGTCGATCCTACCTGTGTCTTTGAGAAGTTGGTCGTCTGTCGTCGTGATGGCTATTGCATGGAAAATACCAATCTCTTTTACACGGTTTTGCGTTCCCTGGGGTATCAGGTCTATCCGGCAGGGGGGCGCGTCAGTCGAACAGTCACTACAGGGAATTCGGCCGATGAGGGTTATATATGCCTGTAGGTATGCACCTGGTGTGCTGCAAGCGCAAGAGGGCTCGTTCACTTACATAACTCAGGAGCCATATGGTGCTTATCGCGACGATAGCTGGTCAAAAATATTTGGTATGCCTTTAATGACCACACAGCAGAGTGAATAATAACACACGAAATAGGTCGATGTTGGCTTCGGCCGCAGCAATCCTACCAGTCCATTGCCATTACAGGAGAACGTCTCAGCAACATCAATCCCGCCGGAGGAGGTTTCCCTGATCAAGGCGCCTCTGGCCGAATTCGTGGACCAGACACAGAAGGTTTGGGTCTACCGGGCCCGCAGCAACCCTGAAAGCCCGTGGATTCCGCTATACTCGTTCACAGAGGCCGAGTTCCTGCCTGCGGATTTCGCCATGATGAGCTACTTCACGAGTACGAGTCCGGAAATGCCATTTACGCAGAAACTGGCTTTTCGGCGGGTGGTCCTGGATGAGCAGACCGTCCAGCCGGTCGGGCTTTATATTCTGGCTGGGAGGGAAGTCAAGAGGGTGCTTCGTGGGGGGACTGAAGTTCTCGAGACCTTCAAGTCTGAAGAGGATAGAGTCCATGCATTGGATGAATACTTCGATATGCACTTTGAGAGACACGAGATTGAGGGGATTCATGGGTTGCCTTCAGAGATTAAATAACTAGATAGCACATATCACAACAAGGGCATTGACTCTTCCTTGTCAAAAGAGTCAAAAAAAATATCAATATGACAGGCGGAACTAATATTTGATACCAAGCGAACTTCTAATTGTCCCGGGGGCCATTTCAATGGTATCTGGGAAAAATAATGTAGTGCCGAATGTAAAGGGCGAGAATATAACAAGACAGACGGAAATACAGGGCCATTTTAATGTACGCCGAGCGGCAACCTAGTCTGCCACTCCCATATCAAACCTAATTTAATCGATTGGCCATTAGGGTCCGGCTCATCTGATTCTTATGGTATTGGTTGTTCCTTGCCGCCGGCCCTGATCTGGAGGGTGGCCATTGGTGTTGACGTCTTTATCATTCCTACGCCCTGCAGCGGTAGCTGTTCGTGCTGGCGTGACGTGTTTGAAGGAGAGTTCGAAGACTACGTGCCAATAATACATACCGCACCTTCAAAGAGACAGTCGACTTTAATCGTAGTCCAATACAATTAAAACTACGGCTACCTTATTGGGCTGCGTTTGTATCACGAACCATGCCCCTGGGACCGGATTGAGCGGGGGGAAACGACCCGTGGCGATGGCCCTCTATTGTTGTTTGCTTTTTTATGCCAATCCTATTAGATTGTTTCAGAGCCTGGTCGTGCGTCGATCGCATCATTGGATGCCGCTGTCATTCTGCATTAGTTCCGCGACGGACCTGCCGCCCAGGTGCAGTTCGAATATATCCATCGTGGTCCGTTACACTTGGACAAGGGAATGATTCTCACGGTTACCAAGTTTAAAAAGCCTGGGAGGTTCCTGCTAAAAGCTTATGCGACGAATAGGTGACTAGGTGCTCTGTGTTGGGTTATGAGGCAATGGCGCCTGTTAGGGCAGCGGTTAGCACGGGACTTGCTTTTTTGGGCTCTGAATCCCTGTCGAATCCCTGGTCGCAGCAATGGAAGCAACCATTGGGGGCGCTTACCCAGTACAAGAGGGTCGGTCGTAAAATGAACAGGGAGCGAACCTGATCAAAAGTCCCAGCGCTAACTGAACGAAAGGAGCGCCCCCGATGTGAAAGAAACATTGACTCTTTGTCCATCAACAGAGTTGAAAAGCATCGAATATGGCAGAAATATCTCGAGACCGCGCTCGGGAGATTATCTCCGAAATTTATTCTCAGTCCGGTGGCTTTTTGGGTGATAATGAACAAGAGAAGGCACTTGGCGATGTCCTAGGCGCCCCCGTGCTTGAAGCAGCAGCCAAAGCGTGCACCAGCGAGACACGGTTTTTTTACGAACTCATCCAAAATGCCGACGATTGCTCATATACCTGGGCACATGCTCAAAAGAAACTTCCAACGCTACATTTCAAGTTCGTGCCTGGTCGCATTGTCGTCCAGTCTAGCGAAGATGGGTTCGAAGAACGTCATGTCCGAGCATTATGCAGTGCAGAGAAGAGCACGAAGACAGGGCAGATCGGGGAGAAGGGAATCGGATTCAAGTCATTGTTTAAGGTTGCTTGGAAGGTTCGCATCCAGTCTGGTCCTTTCTGCTTTTCACTGCAGCATCGTGAAGGACAGAATGGCTTGGGGATGATAGCCCCCATCAACGAGACACACGAGCAGCTTCCTAACGCTGCACGGACTCAGTTCACTATCTTTCTTATTGATCCAGACCGGTGCCAGGATCTCGGAGATAGACTTCTGAATTGTCTCACCATGACTGCGTTTTTGCGTAAAGTTGAAATAGTGACTGCCTGGCACAGAGATGTACGCTCCACGTTATCAAGGGTACCTACAAACGGCAGGATTCATATCGAGCTGAAGCAAGGGCCCAAAGTTTTGAGAAGTGCACAATTCAGCCTCTTCACGAATCAAGTAACCGGTCTACCACCTCGCGAAAGTCGTCCTTTTCATGCTTCGGCCGAGATGACCCTGGCATTTCCACTCGCTAGCGCGCCACTACCTGCAGTCTCAACAGCCGAACCTTTCGCATACGCCTACCTTCCTCTTTCTGCAGCGGGAGAAGGGCTAAACTTCCTATTGCAAGCCGATTTCATCGTACAAGATAATCGAGAGGATCTGGCGGTTTGTCCTTGGAACGACCATCTCCTGAAGGAACTACCTCAGGTATTTTATGATGCCCTTAAAGAATTGTCTTCCATGCAGCAGTTTGAATATTCATGGCCCCGATTTCTTCCAACTGAAGACATCAAACATCCTCATTGGGCTCCGTTCAAAGAGAGCGTGAAAAAAGACTTGAAGCATCTTCGTATCTTCAAGACTGTGAAAGGCACACTGAAGACTCTAGAAGAGGTTCGATACTTGTTGCCAGAGCACTGCGACTCCAAAGGGAATCCTTTGTTCGGCGACTCGGGGGAGGACATTTACCTCTCTACTCAGTACAGCGAATACTATGAGATCCTCAAAATATACGGCCTTCAAGCTATTTCGTCACATCAGCTCCTCCACCGATTGCGACGCCGTCTTGCTGGAATAGGCTTTGGCGGTGTGTCCTTTGGACAGCATTTGGATGGTGACTGGTATTCTAGAGTGGCTTCACTTGTATTGTCCTGGATGGACTCTCCTCTTGCAAAAGAAGTAGAGGTGCTGCGCCTTGTTCCCGTACAACAAAGGTTAATCTTCGATACTACGAAGACGCTGGAGGTATTGGAAAGCCCAAAGGGGACTGACATCTACTTTCCTCACGACACCTGTGGGAACTTGATCCCAAACTCGGTTCTCGACATGGTGTCCGTGTCCAGAGCAGAAATCAGCCCACAGAAGCAGCTATTCACACGGCTGGGCGTCAAACATGCAAAGCAATCTCTTGTTATACAACGCATCTATGATTGGAATGCAAGTGTCTTCCTACCGCCGTCAATTCTCCAATCTGCACAGAACCTTCGATACTTGTTTTTAGCTGCCCCTGATGGGGGCGTGATAGATCCCGAGCGCATACTTGTTCACGATGACGCTGGAAAGGCCCTGGTGAAGCCGTTGCATGATTCTGCAGACATTTACTTCAAAACCGATGATAAATATGGTATGAGCGAAATCTGGGGGGTGGTCCGGCAGCACGATAAAACAGCCCATGGGCTTCCGCCTCTCTGCGTTAGCTTTCTACATTCCAGTTATACCACTGATTTTCCATCTGATACCGCGTGGACAAGCTGGCTCGAGGGGACCTGTGCAATCCGAAGAGCCCCACGACTAGAAACCTCTGGCCAGCCTTCCGATATACTTCGCCATATTGTGGAATGCGTCCCTGAGGACTTAATCGGCGTCTTGATCAAGCATTGGGATACGTATGAGAAGGAGTTGGCCAACGCATCCCCGGCCACCATATCATGCATTAAGGGAGCCGTTGTTCCTACTGAATGTGGCAAGGTTCCTCTCGAGAAGTCCTTCTTGGGACGGCCAGATATGACGGAGATGTGGTCGGACGCCTATTTGAAGGGCAAGTTCCCGTTTCTTTCAATTCCGTCCACGTTGCCAAACGATAACAGAGCCAACTGGAAGTTCCTCTCTCGATTCGGAGTTACCACAACATTGACGTCCGAGTATCTGTTAGAAAGTCTGTCCAGGCTGTCTCAAGTGTCTCCTAGAGAACATGCTAAGAGTGGCTTCTTTAAATTATATGCCATACTGGCCGAACATCCCTTTCTGGAGTTCTGGTAGGTTCATGGGCTCTTCCCCTTCTTCTCATCGCTAAATCCGTTATAGGGATCGTGTATCGGACCTCAACTTACTCTATATCCCCCAGCTAGATGGCCCCGACGAAGTTGTTCGGATAGCTGATTGCGTTTGGGATGGTCCTGAATGGTGCTTCAAATATGACCTGGCATGCCTCGATGATTATTCCCATAATCCCAAGGTAAAGCAGCTTTTCCAGAAAGTACTGAGCACACAGGCACCGGACTGGGAAGCAACTCTCTTCGAGCTGTCGCGAATGAAGAAGGACGGTTTCCCAGTTTCACATTCCCCGGTTGATATTTACAGTTACCTGATGAAAGGCTCGTACACTGAGGATGACTGGGACATCATTCGGTAATTTTCCCTTGGGTTTTGTACGAGCAGGGCTTACATTTCACTTAGTGACCACTTCAAGCTCAATCGGTATATCTATATACCAGACAAAGATATTTGGTGCGCCCCAACTGAATGCGTGTGGAGCGCCACCCCGTTCAAAAAATGGAAATATGGAATACGCCATATCTATCCAGGTTTAGAGGCGCTCTTTTTGTATAGGCTGTGTATATATTCACCCTATTTACGCCATTACGTTGATGAGATCACGTCGGCAGCAAGTGGGGATAAAACCACTGGCCAGATGTCCGTACTTATCCAAGGGCTTAGCGGTTTTAATCCCACAGCCAAAGACCTTGAGCGTCTGCAGCTCGTCAAATTCTTGCCTGTTAGGCACGGCAATACGGGTATTACTTACATCTCTGTTGATGAACCGTTCCTAATTGCCGATGATGAGCGCTTCCAGATCGATGCTCAGGTCCCGGTGCTTGATATGACACCGCTGGAAATTTGTCGTTCACGGGCATTCATTTCGGTGATGGGCCTTGAGAGTCGGTATCTGTCTAGACAGATCACAGAGTTGACGTTCACCGTGGACGACGCGGAGGAATCTGCAGATCTCACGGATGCTCTGCGGGAGAAGACCAGCTTCTTATACCGGTAAGCGTCTTGCCTCCTTGATCTGATGTATAGTGACTAACAGTGAAACCTAGTTGCACAATACATTACGGTAGCCCTAAAGAGAGAGCGGAGCAGCTTTTCTCTAAGGCCACCGTATATACCGCGACGGGCTTTGAGCGACACTTCAGCCTTGACGATGGTCTATCTGTAGATAACATCCACCCGGGCAGGACTCATGTCAGATTACTTGACGACAGACTCCGAATATACGTTCCGAGTGATCCTAAGCAACGAGCCATTTGCTATGCGGCAGAGCTACCTCGAGCATTAGTACGCCTTCTCGAGATACGTGATAAATCGGCATGCGATGCCTTTGCCACGGTTCTCCGTGAGCCTGTGGATATCCTGGATGACATTCTCACGGAGAAGGGCGTGATCCAACTGTCTACGACGCAGCCAAAACATGAAGGACTAGCACTAGCAATTCGTACGAAAAGCCAGGTAGGATCTGGGAAACAGCTCGCAAATTGCGCCTCCAGCTCAGGCTGTGTGAAGTCGACTCGGGAGCCTACCCCGATAAAGCTAAAAGCGACCAGGGGATACCTCGAAAAACACGACAGCCGTGAGTATATCCTTTCAAAAACATAACTTGACTAATGCATCCATCTGTACAGCTTCGTTACATCTGACGACCCTGACCCGGAAGTATAGCATCGCTGCAGATGCTGAAAGCCTGGACACTACGAGTCCCAAGTTGGGATGTCTGCTTTCAAAGGACAATCGAGACGTTGCAGCCATTGACGTCGCGATGGATTTGGCAGCGCAGAGCTTCGAGCCAAGTTGGGTGGGCCTCTTGCTTGATCGTCCCGAGATCGATGACCACATCACAATAACAGACTCTGCTTTTGAGTTTGCTGTACGAAATGAAGTGTGTGGTCACGATATCACAAAGCGCATACTTGAGTACATCCGTCTCTCAGGACAAGCCCTTGTTATCACAGATACACTTGTGGAAGCCGCGGTACAGAACGAAGGATGTGGTTTACAAATAGTGCTCATTCTACTTGAATATGCCAAATACAACCAAAGCGATGTGACAAGAATCACAGAAGCTGTGTTGGATGCCGCAGTCGAGGACACTGAATCTGGCGATGCTCTGGTTTCCCTCCTTGAGCAGCAAAATACCAATGTCGCTATTACGGAAGATGTTGTCATCGCAGCCGCAGAGAACGAATACCACGGGTACCAAATGGTGGAGCAACTGTTGAAATATGATAGCCATATCCCGGTGTCGCCAGCTGTTCTTGCAGCGGCTGTAGGAAATATGCAACAAGCTCTAGACATCACAAAGCTTCTGCTCAAGCATATGGGGGACAGCACTCCAATCACAGAGGGTGTCATTATATCAGCCATCCATAATTATATACACGGTTCAGATATGTTGAATCTTTTCAGGCAGCACCAGGGTGATTGCCTCAACGTCACAGAAAACATCTTAATCGCAGCAATAGAAAGGGATGACTGCCATGAGATTCTGAAGCTCCTTGACTTATACCAAGACCCTCCGATTACCACCGCGGTCATTGAAGCGGGAGCAAGGAACGGCGACTGTGAAGAAGAAGTTCTGGAGTACATACTTGCCGTCAAAGGCTCGGATATCCAGGTCACCGAAGAAGCTATGCTCGGTGCTATTTATAACTCGGAAAAAGTTGAACTTCTACTCAAATACCAGGGTCGCCTGACTGAAGGTGTCCTAATATCGGCAGCAAGTGACGTCGACTGGCCTCTGACCCGGGCCATGCTTGATCTCGTCCTCGCTCATGGCCTCCGCATTACAGAATCCGTCCTGGTAGCCGCTGCTGGAAACCCAGGACATGGTATAACCGTGGTTCCTTTGCTGCTTGAGTGTGACAAGGAGATTCGCATCTCCGAAAATATCATTCATGCAGCTGTCACAAATCCTAGCTCACATGCAGATGGAATCTTACAGATACTCTGGGACAGGCAGCCTAATGTTCATATCACCGAGGAGCCTATCATAGCTGCTGCGTCCACGGATACCTCTTCGGTTCTGAGGTTGCTTGGGCTGATCAATGATTCCCCTTCTCGATCTTCTGTTCAGATTGGAGAGCATCTCCTGGAAGCTCTATCATGGAATAGGACATGCGGGGCAAAAGCCCTGCGTCTTCTACTCAATGATCAAACTAGAAAGAAAGAGCCCATCCCAGTTACTAAACAGGCACTCATCAACGCAGCAGGAAACAGCGGTTGCGGGTTTGAAGTCATGTTGCTATTGCTGAATCATGGAACGCGGCTTTTTGAAAACCAGATGTCAGAGGAAGTCTTGATAGCAGCAGCTGGCAATTCATTATGGGGACTCGAGATCCTGGCCCTTCTTGTTGATCGGAACTATTCTTTCGGGCACTCGAGAAAGGTTATCAATGCGGCTGAGGAGAACATCTGGGCTGGCGAGGAGATTCTGGCGTTTCTGGTGAGATATATGCGTCCGGAGGATTGTGCTGGTGGCTGCTATCCTTCCGATGAGGGCTCAACGTTCTCTGGGGATACTGAGGTGGAGGACCCGGACGTCCCAGAGAATAAGGGTAGCTCGGAAGACGGGTCTGAGGAAATGTATGAGACTGCAGATGATGAATAGGTACGCGTGGATGTATGGTTTGTTGTGTCTGGCTGGTTACCTTCGTCCTATAGTTTGTCACTTAGTACGCGTCCAATCTGATCACGTACCTCAACATCAAAGGATTCCTGTGAGTCACCAACCATACACCCTCAAAAGTAGAATAAGGGATAAAAGAAGACAGGGATGGGTGCAACCTTGGAAGTTGGAACTGAACACCTGTCATTCCATAGTCCATACCCCCCATTCCAGCGCAAGCGAGATTACATACATTCCAATCTCCCACCATGACATCCGTAAAGGGAATTGGCGAGGCAACTACCCGAAGTACTTACTTGGTACATTCCTCTGCTCGGTGTTACCAAATCGAAATAGCAATTGTGAAGTAAATGCCGCATCATACAGGTATTCAGGTATTCAGTCAACCGGGGACTGTACAACCAGTGGGGTAGGCAACTATCTCTCCCCGATCAAACAACGGGAGAAAGACTTTCTGTTAGTATTGGGTACGCAGCTTATCCAACCTGAAATGCAAGAATAAAATTCGGTATAAAGCTGAAAGGTATATCCAAGAACCCAGCGAAAGAAACTAAAACATAGTAATAAAAAATAAAAAGATAGAAAGAAAGATCTATACAAGAATGAACCCACTAGGGGAGATTAAGTATAACAAAAGAAATGTTGTCTGCTGCTTTTGCTGTTGGAAGAAAGCCTATGAGCCAGACCCAGACCCAGACCTCGTCGACGAAGTAGGAGAAACCCCATCCTTCGGCGTTCCCGGCCGCGAAGAGGCCTGCCGATAGAACCGGAAGGACTGGGCCGCCATCGAGTCCACGGGGGAGATAGGAAGACTGGCGCTGCTGGCGTTGCGGATGTGAGGGTCATTCACGCTGCTGGCGTAGTTGCGGCGCTCTTTGAGAGGCCATGTGGACAGGCACGCTCGGGGGATGAGCCCGCGCTGGTCGGTTTGGGCGACTGTGCAGAGGGCCTGGGGAGTTGTTAGCGTTGGCTTAGGTGGTTGCTTGTTGGTTGCTGAGACTTACCCATCCGTCATCGAATGCCTGGTCCAGGCGCACCATCATTCCCTCGCTGACTTCGAGATGGCCGGTGCTGCGAGGTGCGAAGGGCATGTCAACGCGGTACACGTGTATGCTCCATGGCGTGATTGAGGGGACTTCTGCTTGAGCCGGCTGGTAGACCGGAGAGGGTTGAGTTGGCAGCGACGGTGATGGCGGTTTTGATTGCGGTTGTTGGGGTTGGGACTTGGATTTTGTTGATGTGGCTGATTTTGCTGATTTCGAGGACTTGGATCGTTCAGGCTGCTCGTTTTCGCCTGAGATACGGCCAGCAAGGGCATCGACGCTGATGTTCGCCGCTGGGTTGTTCATGGCCACCGTGCCAGACGATACACTGCGAACCTTGAAAAGCTCTTCACCGATCATCTCGCATGGAGACGGGAATCGAGTCTCCCCGTCCCGGTGCTCCTCGCTCGATTCGGAGACGCTGTTGAGGCTGTTCATCGTGCCCCAGGACGAGAGTCCATTGTTGGCCTTTTCAGTTTGAGGTTGGGGCTGAGCCTCAGGCTGAGCCGCTGGCTGAGGTTGAGCTTGGGGCTGGGCTTGAGGTTGGACTGGATCTTGAGCCTGGGGTTTAACATAGGCCTGGTACTGCGTCTGTGTCTGCGGCTGCACCGGAATTTGGGCACCGCACTGGCAGTGACTGTGCTCCTGGACCTGAGCAGGCGGCGGGGGCTGCATTTGTGTCTGCGGGTGGTGCTCCTGGACGTGGGCCTGGACGTGGGCCTGGTAATCAACTTGCGGCTGCTGGGATCGAGCAAGCGATGTCTGAGAGCGGTTGAGCTTCTGCGTCACAGCACGCACGGTCAGGGACCCGTTTTCTTGCACCTTGGACAGAACTCTTGGTAGCCGACGCGAGGGCTCCGGTGGTGGCGGGATGTGCAGGAATTCCTCCGAGAAGCCGTACTCGTGCGCCTGCAGGCTGCGTCTCTGGGCAGGAGAGAGCTCTTTCTGGTGGAGGGCCTTGACCTTGTTGACGGCGTAGCTGGCAGTGGCAGTGAAGGGCGATAGGGCGCGCTGGCTGCGGGCTTTCCATGTCGGCCTCCGCAGTGCGGGATGCGTCTGGCCCGTGAGCAGCACAGGAGGAGGCAGTTGCGTTATGGCGGAGTTGAAGGTGCTGGTGCTTTCGTTGGCGGCCGCAGGACCGTCGTGGATGGACTGTCTGTTCGTGTTGTAGTTGTGGCTGGGGTGCTGATGCTGGTCCTGATGCTCGAGGGAGCCGTCGCTGTTGTTGCCGCGGCCCTTGAAGGTGTCCGACATTCCGACTAGAGTCAAGCTGCTTTTCGTGTAGAGGTTTGAGGCGAGGTTGTACATGTGGTTTTGCTTCTCGAGGGGTGGGAGGTTTCTCTCGCTGCGGACGGCCATCTGTAGGGCTCGCTTCTTGCGGTGCAGACGGTAGAAGATCAGGCCCAGCAGGAGCAGGACCAGGCTCATGACACCGACAGCTATCCCGGCTTCGGCACCGGGCGAGAGCCTGTGAGAGCCGGAGGATGGCAAGGCGGGTGATTCAGTGGAAGGCAGATCAGACTGCGTGGATGACGGCGAGTTGGTGGACTTCTTGGTGGAACTTGGGTCTGTAGCGGACTCAGACCAGAGCTCGGGATGCCATTTTCCGTCGTTCATTTGGTCTTTTTCAGGCTTGGTCGACTCTGTTGAGACTTTAGAGTCTGTCGAGTCTTTCGAGTCTGCTGAGGCTTTCGAGTCTTTCGAGTCTGTTGACTCTTGGTTGAGTGCATTTGTGTCCTTGTTTGTTTGTGCCTTCTGGTTCTGACCGGATGTTGATTGCTCGTTGCCATGCCACATCCCATCGTCGTATCCAGACTGTGATGAGCTTTGAGAGCCGGAGTTGAGTGCATTTGAGTTTGAGTTGGCGTTCAAGTTACTATTCTGTGCAGCGGGCTGCGTGTTCGCCTGGCTCTGGCCTTGTTGTCCTTGAGCATTGGTCTGTCCTTGACCGGTCTGTCCCTGGCCGCCGCCGTGGGTTTGTCCATTGGTTTGGCCTTGTGTACTACCTGTTGAGCCAGTACCAGAATGAACTCCGTTGGACGATTGCCCGGGGCCTTGTCCTGTACCTTGTGCTGTACCTTTGGCTGTACCTTGGGCTGTACCTTGGGCGTGGGACCCCGAGGCCTGGTTGGTACTGGCTTCCTGTCCTGTGCCAGCCTGTCCGTTAGACTGCCTGGCAGATCCAGCGTACTGTGATCCGCTGCCTGAAGTGCCTGTGCCTGTGCCTGAAGTACCTGCGGTGCCTCCGGTGCCTGCACTGCCTTCAGTGGCACCATTAGTTCCGCTGGTCCCGGCACCAGTACCAGCGCCAGCGCCAGCAGTGCCAGCAGTACCAGCCGTTCCAGCATTGGCCGAATTGCCAGCTTGATACACCCCATTGACGGATTGTGCAGATCCCTGGGATGAACCTTGGGATTGGGAGCCCTGAGCTCCCCAATAAGACCCGCCAGCAGATGCCATGATGGGTTGGGTTGTCGAAATGGCCGGTAAGTGTCGTATCGTGTCGTTTCGTCAGAGAACAAAGGCGAGACGGAGGCGAATCGACGCGAAAGCCATTATTATACCACGCAAATACCTCCTCTGGCTTTGTTTTGATTTCGCTGCTACTCTTCCACTCCCAGAATGTGTTTTTTGGCTGATCAGGCACAAACGAACCCCTGTGGTGGATTTTGGAATGCCCGCTAGGCTGGTTAAGTGTTTAGATGTGTTTCGAGAGTCCAATGGACGCTCTTGGATCCGGTTTGCTTGGTGGTTCTGGTAATGAGATATGTGCGGAGCTTGCATTCTTGTGGTGTTTACTGCCGGCATTCCGTGGATGTGTCAACAAACAACCGTATACAAGCTGCTCACGGGCCGCATTCTTTGCAGGATTGGTTCGACAGGTAATAATCGACATTCCGAGAGTTAATATCTCATAAACAAGATACTGCTTGGTAGCACTCGGGTCAATCGAGGGGTTGCAGTGGCCACAACTTGAACCGAGCCATGCAACTTTTGCTCACCGGGTGGCAAATCTGCGAAGGACGTCCACGCCATTACTCCCTTTTCGTCTTCAGTCAAAGTTTTAAAAAGTGCGAGACTGAACGGGCAGGGTCCGGCGTGGGCGTGGTCCCAAGCCTGGATGGCGCAACTAAGCACCAAGGGACAGCCAAGCCAAGCCTCGAGATCGATTTCATTCGTAGTTTAAGGCCATGATTATGTGATTCCTTATAATACATAACTAAACTAGACCCAAAGTAGCTTGGATAGCGCGATACCGCGATTAAACCGAATACCAATATTCGCCGCGGCCACAAGACTGATCACACTCAAAGGGCACAACAACCTCCACAACTCGATTATAGTTTCTCTATTTAAGGCCTATCCTATGATTTGCTTCACGTATGTGTCAGACAGCTCCGCGATCTTGCCGAGTTGTGAAATTATTCAACTCGTTTTGTCGAGAGAATGCCCTAAGTAGTGTAAGAGTGTGTAGGGGACAAAATATATATTGCACCAAGTATTTGTCAAAATCGCCACGACGACATTTACTAAGTCTAAAATACCGGGAAAAGGCGTGTTTTGACATTAGCTATACGAACAAACTATAATTTTACATAAATACTCCGAGGTGGACATTTTCCACTATAATGAATATTTTGAAGTCGTGGTTTGTAGTCGCGATGGGACGTGCGTGGAAGGTCTGATAGTGGACATTGGAGACCACGTGACGTGAAGCCAATGGGCTGCGACAATCTAATTTATACCTAGTTTCTATTGGAACACAATCACGTGGTAGCCCCATAATAAGATCCAAACATTTGGTACACGGCCTTCAACAGTTCAACAGCATACAGGATCCAAGGTATAAGGCATAAGTGATTCTGATCCATAATCCTATGTACTGAGACTGAAAATACCCCTAGAAATCTCCAGAGTTACATCGTAACACCACATACAATACACAAAATTAATCGACTCATTGACTCATGGCTATTCTTGGAACACTCTGGTGGTTGAGGCTTGAGCCCTGCCCTGCAGCCTGCAGACGGCCCCTGCATGAAACCTTCCTGTGACAGGAAAACCTCGTGCTGCTGCATGGCCCTGCAGCCTGCATGCGGCCAGGATGGGAGCCTCAGAGCGTGAGCTTGAAACCGAAACCCCCTTGCGGGAAGACAGCGTAAACAAACCAAGACCTTGGGAATGCTGAGCCCCTGCGTTGCGGCTCGGAATGTTGTTCCGTATGGGCAATCGACCCTTGGACTCGGAGCAGATGGACATGCAATTAGGATGGTCGATGATGAAAGAATATCGGCGCAGGGTTTGATCTTTGCTTGTGGTCGTTGTTTTGACGCTGAGCATATAGGGCCTTTGGCGAGAATCCATAGTTAGACTTGATGTGTAGTTTACCAAGGGATGGACGTAATCATAGAAGGTAGTTTGAATATATATATACACTCCGTAGACATTTCAGCTTCAACTGCATCACATACAAATAGAAAAATTACAACCTCGCCTTCTGAACCCCAACCAACGCGGCAACATCCCTCGCAATCCCCCAAGAAAGCTCATATCCCCTGCCCCCAGCACCATACCCATGAACAATCCTCCCCTGCAGTCCACCAACATCGACATCCTCAACCTCAATCCTAGCTCCCCCCTCCCTCGCCGGCCTCCGCCCAACAATATCCCGAATCACATCAAACCGCCCCCCACTCTCAGCCGTAAAGGGGAACCACTTCGCCGCGTTCCGGAGCAATCTCTCCCTGGTTTCGGGCGACCGATTCGGGTCCCAGTTGTGCGGCTGCTTCGTGCCCCCGATGATCGTTCCGCCTTCGAGCGGCCGCGGAATGCAGAAGGACCAGGTGCCGTCGCTGTTCTGGCGCGTGAGTGTTACGGTGCATGGATTGCGGACCAAGCATGTTTGGCCTTAACTTGTTAGTCGACTACCCTCATAAAACAGAAAAATGTTATAAGTAGAGAAGGATTGGGAGGCCATACCTCGGATGATAAACGATTTCTCATCACCGAATCCCATCCCGGAACAATTCACGACGGTCTTTACATTCCTTGTCCCCGCGAGATAGAATGCCTCTTTCGGATTCGCAAGGGTATATTCCCTCGTCTCTCCGCCGCGCAAGATAAATTTTCTTAGTAAATACGCGCAATACACCGGCGAATTAATACAGAAAGTACGATACTGAAAACCCCACTTCACGCTGGGCGGTAACTCCCCAGGGGCCAATTTGCGGAAGCCATCGAGGTGCGCGTAGATGTCGAACACAGACTCATCCAGATATTCAGCCGGTGGGTTCTCGAGGTGTTCGACTGCATCCGTGAGGGAGACGCCTGAGGCGGGGTTGGCTGCCTCGGTGCGGAATTGGGTGTAGCTGTATTGGGCTTGGGATTCTTCGCGGATGGCTTGGGGGGTGTGCCCTGGGACTGGGCGGTAGTGGGCGCCGGCCCAGGGGGAGGTGTAGTTTATGGATGTTGTGGAGGGGAAGTCGCGGGCGATGAGGAGGATGTTTTGAGTGGGGAGGGATTGTTGGATTGTTAGTGCGGTGGTGAGGCCGAGGACGCCGGCGCTGTTATTATTAGTGAGTATTCGAGTGATGGTAGGAGTGTACGTACCCGATCACGACGATGGTTTCTTTTTCAGACATGATTATAGACTGCGATTCTCGATGAAGGTAGATTGCAAAAAATGGGGGGTTAAATCCCCGCAACCAGACTTGAACTGCCGGTTCTCGGTGACTCATTGAGTTGGAGTCGGCATTAACTATCTTAATCTATTGGCATATACGATGACTATACGAGGTTACCATTTACGTCGTATGATTTACGGATGGCTACGCTTGGAGTGGGAAGGCGAGAATCGGATGAATTTCATTATTCTTTAGCTAGCGATAAGAATCGGCTTTTGAGCTTGTCGTTTCGCTTATGCGGTCGCCGTCATGCAGTCTGCTACAAGCTGAGCATCCATGTCAGTCCTTCGGCTGCGACGGGGCCGGCCTCGTATACGGGCAAACCGTGCGAGATCGCAAGAACTTCCGATGACCGCAGGGCCTGAACTGCGACGCTGCAGGGTGGGAGTGGGAGCCAGCACTCGGGGTATACTGTATGTTGTAGGTTGAGATTATAGTCGTGAGTCATTAATCCAGCGCGTCCGGCAGTTTCTCGATGGTGAATTTTCCGCGCGCGACCTTCATGATCGGAACACCGGGGATCTTGCGGAGTCGGCGGCAGAGGTCTTTATCGTTTGTTCCGACGACGTAGATTCGGTGTTTCGATACCTAAGCGAGTTAGCAATTTCTTCTGGTTCCGGTTCTGGTTCTGGTGTAGGCTCACTCTGTCGACAAGGCAGTCATCGGCGTAGGTGCCCTTGTGCGAGCACTTGACTCTCTCCCATCTCGGGTCCTTGGCTACCCGCAAGGCTAATCGGTATTTATCACCCAGCTTTTCCAACTCGGCAATCGTGCAGTCTGTGAACGTCGGGATACACTTCGCATATAATCTAGTCATGTAAGTACCTATCCACAATCCATACCCGGTGTACATACAAATCCATCATGGCCGGGAGCAAATCAAGCTTCGCCCGAATAGCGTGGGAGACGAAGTTGGTATCGACGAGGACACGGTACGGAGGGCCGAGGGCAGTGTTGGCAGCGAAGAACATGTTCGTCGGGGCAGCCTGGACATGGTTGGTGACTTCATCACCGGGTTTCTTCTCCTTTGGCTTTTCGGGCGCTGGCTTGAGTCGTTCGTCGCGGGCTTTGATCGTGCGCTTCATCTGCGGGGGTTAGTGGTGTTGAATTTGAAATGAAAAGTCGGTAGCAACTCACTTGCGCGAACTTCTTGGTTTTCTTTGCGACACCCATTTTGAATGGCTGATGTGTGTTTGGGGAAAGCGTTGCAATTGAAGATTTATTCGATTGATGCTGATAAGAAAAATATGTCGGGCCGATTTCGCCGATCACATGATTGCAGTATAAAATGTATAATTCTAGATTGGGAAAGAGATCTGTGCATAATGCATAACAAAAGCCGCCAGCATAAATGACAGGGCCACCAGATTCTAAATACATGAGTGATGCCTTAGTCCTGTTCAATGCGAGATTTACTTCCTGCTCAATGCGAGATTCCCTCTCATCGTATCAATATCAGAACCCGAGAAACCCAGGCTCTTCAAATACCCGACCACGCCACCGTGCTTCTCATCAAGAATGTTCAGAAACCCAGCCATGCCGTGCGCGTGAACGCCCCAGAGAACCAGAAGAACGGGGTTATTCCACGCCGACTCGCCGTACAGACTCCTCATCATCGTTAACAGAGCCTCGCGGCCGGGCTCGAGTCCAACGCGGGTTAGCGTGAAGTCGTGGACGATCGCTTCGTCGGCACTCCCTGCCAGACGGTGGATCAAGGCCGCGAGGACGCCGGTGCGGTCCTTTCCGGCTGTTATACTTAGCGATCTGTTTTAATAGCTTGATAGGTGACCTTACCTGAGCAATGGAAGAGAAAAGGCTTCTCTGGTTCATCACGGATATGCTCAAAGACGGCCTTATAGACTGGCGCGTGCGAGGCGAGATAGGTCGTGTACATCTGCACCAGCGTCTCAGTCGACTTTTCCGGATCAGATGGAGGCACCGCCGCTGCGTTCGGTGGCTTTCCGCCCAGTGTATCCGGGATCCAGACGACTTCGACGCCGTCGATAACAGGGCTCGGCTTTTTGGTGCGCTCGTCGGGCCGACGTAGATCGTAGATCTTTTTGATCCCGAGGGTGTTCAGGGCTGTTAGGCCATCGGGTGTGAATGTCGGGACCGGGGCTGCTGAGCGGTAGGCGAGCCCTGGGCGAAGAACTGCTGGGGATGGAGAGGTGGGAATGATTGCATTGCTGATGTCGCGTAGGTTGAAGATGCCCGGGACGGTGGTGAACGGGGCTTGCGAGATGATCTCGGCTACTGCTTCTGCTGGGAGGGCTTTCTGGATGTCGGTTGCCAGAAGCTCTTGCAGGTTGTATGTGGACCCCATGATGCAGTGATTTAATGAACGACAGCAGGGTATCTGAAATTGTAAAGAGAACTGGAAGATCGTGGCAGTAAGATGAAGCTGAAGTGGGGGACTCGCACCGCCCAGCAATGCGCTACTCGACGTATATCGCCCGATCAGGCAATGTCAGATAGAATTTAAGTACCGAATTCGCAATCAGACGAGTCTAGAACATTTTATCTTATATCTCGTACTGTATCTCGTACTATCTCACGTTGACTCATTTGTTCTGCTTTGAGTGCGGGGCATTAAACACGATGAACCTCGGCTGTCGATACGGGTTGCTATAGACGACATACTCAGGTTATCAATTTAGATGACATTCTGTCTGATTCAATTAAAATGAATAAACTACTCATTCTTCTTCCCCACAAACCCTCCACCCCGCAATCCAAAATAACTAAACCCACAAACCACCACCATCGCCGCAAACATCAGCCAATACGCCGCCCGGAATCCCTTCAACGTATCCTGCCCCGAGTGTTCCGTGACAGACGCAGCAATGGCAGCACTCACAGCCAGCCCAACCGAGTTTCCCACCTGCGAAACCGAGTTAAACACTGCCCCCGCGAGAGCTTGGTTCTCGCCGGGGTAGGCGCGGGATATTATCAGGTTGGAGACTGTGAAGAGGACTTCATAACCTGTTAGCAGTGCAAGAAGAGATAGGAGATACGTGACACGTACCATCTGCATGGATAGGGCTGAAAAGCATCGGCACGAATGCACCGCGCCAGTACACCCAGCTGGGCTTTATGAGTGCCATAAGCAGTGGAGAGAGTGTGCTGAATATGGCGGATACAAACACCAACTGGCCCACGGAGATTTTGTCCACTGTGTACCCGGTGAAAATGTTTGTTACTGCGCCGGCTATCACCATTGGGAGGAACATGAGTGATGAAGCGAGGGCCCGGTGGTGCTGGATTTCTTGAAAGCTGAATACGTTAGCTGGGTTAGGACTGCATTGGCAGGACGTACTATAGAGACGTAAAGTACTGCAAAGCATTGAGCTCTGCCCAGGTAAAGAAGACTATAATGCAGGTCGCGCTGAATAACCTGTTCTTCCAGAGACTGTTAGGGATGAGTGCTGGCCGGCCGTGCTTCTCCTGCCATCCAACCCAGAGGACAAACGTCGGTAGAAGGACGATCGATACCGCGAAGAGAACAATGATATACGGCTCTTGAAGATTATGGTAGTTCTCTGTGATTTGGCTATCCAGGATGTTAGCGACGTCCAAGGATCCAAAGACGAGACTCACGCGAGAACGAAAGAAAGCAAAGCCAGGGAAACACTGATAATGGGCGCCCCAACCCAGTCGATCTTCTTCAATCCTTGCAGCACAGGCCCAGCCCTCGGCCTCTCCCTCGGGAGAGACCAGAAGGCAAGAACAGAAAGCAACGCATTGATAATAGCACTGACATAGTATCCAAACCGCCACCCAATCGAATCCGCAAACACACCACCCAGTATCAGCCCTACAGAGTATCCCAGCGGCTGCCCCATACCCATAGATGCGAAACCTAGATTACGCGCCTTGCCCGGTGGAAATGTCCGCGTCATTAGACTCACCGCGCACGGGAGACACATTGAAACTGCGACCCCAAGAAGGGTCCGGAAGGCGATGAGCTGGTTGCCGGTCTGAGCGAGACCGCATGCTAGTGTGAATGCGGCAAAGAGGATACTCCCTGTTAGCCAGATGCGCTTGTCACCGACGACGTCTGCGATGGCACCGAATATGAGAAGTGTACACCCGGCGGCAAGGGCGTATACAGCTGCTGGCCACAGAAGGATGTCGTGGTTTAGGCCGAGGTCGGTGGCCATTCGGGGGAGGGCTACGGTGAGAATGCCCGAGCCCATGGTGTTTAGGAAGCTGACGCCGGATAGGGCCACCACGGCTGTTATTGCTTGCGCTTTGCTGGGTGATTGTGGCGTGGCATGGTTCGGGGTTGTCTTTGCATTTGTGTGGGTGTCGTGGAGGACGATTTCTTCTGTTTGGGACATTGTGCAGGTTACAACCAGAATATAAGTTGTATTATTTGCATTCATTCAGAAGGGCGATGGAGTTTATAGGCACGTCTGACGGAACCAATTCCGACGGTTTGTAAGCCCAGCGGCTTACTCTGTTCGTATAGTGTCTGCTTAACGGCGGATCAGCACACTGGGCTATATGAACAGGGAATCGACCACCAATGCTACCAGAGCTGATGAAACCCTCCATCGTGGCAGGAGACGACCCAATACGTAGCATAATGTCCCCAGGCTCGGTTGACGACTAAATAGGGTGATACAGGCCATGCTCTTTCAGAACAGCAACAACCCGTATATTGCCCATCCCCTCACTATCAAGGCCGCCCGCTTTCCCAGCCGATCGATGCCTCTGCTGCGTGGACATTGTCTCCAGAACCGATGTCGTCGAAAGACATATGGGTTTTGTTGCTGGCATGAAATCCCCGCGGATCTTTGAACTGGAGAATGTGCATTCTCTGGCCCACCAAGACGCGGTCTGATGGTCGTGACGCGTCTGTGATCGTTACCGGCAGCTCGCATAGTCAATTCCAAGGAATACAGATAATCTCTACTGATTACACTCAGTATAAAGACTTCTGCGACCTATGCAGCAACTCATATAACCGATCGTTCAACTCGTGCAGGTCGCCAACGAGCTTTTAAAGCTATTCGGCCTAGCATCCAACAAATGGCAGCTTTGACGCCATTTCAATACCGCTCAATATGAGTACTTCGGCTGTAATAATGATATATTATAGTTTAATCCAGGCTAAAGCTACACTGTCAGATGGTTTGGCCTGGTAAATTGGCCAGTTAGTTGCCTCGGCGCTAAGGCTGCGCGCAACAACCCTGCACAACCTATCAACTCCGACAACAAGGACAACCTGCATGATTACTTTCATTTCTGCATTCGACATGATTCATGAAAAGCAAGAGATAAGCGCTAGTGCTACTGCCCCGCACCGAGCTGTCTCGAGGTCTATCTCCGATTCATGCACCGAACCTATCGTTGTTATAGAAAGAGCCATTTACTGCTGTTATGGATGACGCACGCACGAGACCAACTCTCGCAAACGAGGAAGATATTGCCCATGTCGTCTGGGCAGCTCATATCCTCTCGTATCTTACAAACAAACAGAATAACGCGGAGCTGGCAGATGAAGCCGACGACGACACTGACACTGACACTGACAATGATGAAATAGCTGATTATGAGACGGACTGCCAGACAGAAAAGGCAGTGATTCTGTCGGGATCCCGAGAATCTGTTCGACGGAAGTTCTTGGATTGTATCGCGCAGTTATTCTCGCACTGTAAGGGGTGGGACGGGGTTACGGTGGCTGCACTGCGTGAGATGGAAGACGGCGTCGAGGTGGATATTGCGCGCAACGACGGGTTCTCTTCTGATGTCGAAGCTCTGGGATATTGCAGGATCGTGGAGCGATATTTGGCGGGCTCTTTTGAAGGTAGGCGACCACTTGATATCCTTTCGAGGTTTTGAAGTTGTACTGATGGTGGCCTGCAGACGCAAAGAGTCCTGGAGATTCTGGGACTGACTTTGAGCAGACTGCTGTGGGTTATATGTCTGAAAGGGTTGACGAGTGGATCAAGGACCTCCGAAGCGTTATAAGAAAGACCAAGAAGGCTCGTCTATGCAATGATCAACAACACGACGAGGAGACGGCAGCTCAAGACTGGGCAAGAACGATCGAGCTGGCACTGCAATTCGATGCGGAAAAGACAGATTCCGAGACGCGGTCCTCAATAGTCCAACATGCGTACAGATGCGTCAACAATACTGAAGCTCAGGACTTGCGCTCGCATATGTTTGGCATGCAGGATGGAGGAAAGCTCTGGGACAGGCTGAATTTCATCGCCAGGCCACTAACAGACGCCCGATTACTGAGATTAATAGCAGCGCGAGAGCCACAATTCCGAAACTGCCGACTTTCACTGGTGCCGACAAAGCCGAAGACAACACTTGATGCGAGATATGTGGTAGGAATACCAGAGGCATGGGAACAACTAGGGCCGGGGCTCATACCAGAGTCGTTGGCCACTTCGTCTATAATTAACCAGAAGTTCAAGAAGGCGTGCGCAGAACCATTTGGCCTCCATGCTGAGATGCAGCTAGTCTTGCATTATGATGAGCAGCGTGCACCGCAGCCTACTTTGGACTACTTTGGATGCAGTAAGAAGAGTTGCTTGCTGTGTGAGACGTTTCTGAGGGCTTTGCCAAATCCGATCGACACACGCGGCAGGCATGGTGTCTGCTATCCCGCCTGGGGCGTGCCAGTATCCAATTCAGCTGGTATCCAGGATACTATCAAAGAGTTAGGCAAGAGCCTCGTGGCTCGCATTCGAGAGCTGCTCAATGGCAAGAACCTGGGTGACAATGTCAAGCAGTCAGAGATGGTGTCTGGATTTTCGGTGCTGACTCTGGAGGAGTGGCGCCAGAAGGAGCTGGCCGTACGACAGTACAAGGATAGCCAGACGCAACGGCAAAGAGAGATGCAAATTAAGTAAGGTCCATCTTGTTTATATTGGGCAACACCAACAGCCAACTGACCATCATAACTAGGCAGGGCATTGCGCCAACTACGACATCGAAACATAAACCACTCCAGAACTTCGAGCCCGAAGACTGCTGTGTCATGTGTAACACCAGCCCAGGACGCCCATGCCCACGGTGCCGAAGTACATATTATTGCTCCGACGAATGCGAGAAGAGCGACGCTGCTTCACACGGGATGCTCTGTGAACAGTTTGCCACGCAGGCTGAAAGACCTTCCCCACAACATAAACGGGCCATATTCTTCCCGGTGGACAGCGAAGAGCCATCCTTGACATGGATTCCATGTACGCGCGAATATGACACTGAGGACCGCAGAAGCTGGACACAGCTAAACCCCCACCCCTATCTCGGAACAGATGAGCCATTCAAAGGAACCGTGCGAATTGAACACAACCCGGTTCGGTCTCGAAACCTGGGATCTGGGTTTGCGGGCTTTGCCTTTCGTAATGAGGGTTACTGCGTGTCCATGGTGCATCGTGAGGCGTTTTTAGTGGACGGGTCAAGGATCAACAAAAGCATTCAAGCCTCCATTGCAGCATCCGGCCTGTCCGCTATCCCACATGAATATCGCGGCCCGATGATTGCTCTGCGAGGAATCCACCATGAAGACTATGAGGATATAACACTGGCCGACTTTCGACACATAATGGATTATATGATAAGCTACAGAGACACGAAGGTTAGGGAAACGGTCCCAGATTTGCATCACCGCGCCCTATCCACCATCCGCGGCGTAAGGATCTGCTGTTACGGTGAACTGGAGCTCCATGGCTCGCACCCATTCGTGGCTGTCGATGTCACCAGATCTAACCAGATCGCACTGGGGGACGGATCCATCTCGCCAATATCTGTCTGCCTCGGCATGCCGTTACGGCTGTGGAAGGAGCCAGACCATGAGTTCCACGAAAACCCGCCTGGATGGGAGTTCACCATGACTGCAGATAGCAACCAGAACGTAGCTTTCTTGATGATGGAGACGGATCCACTTCAAGAGTCATGGGGCTGGGCGCCTCTGTACTGGAATATGGAGATTGGGAATGTCTGCGCGGTTCGTGTAGACGGGGAAGACCTGTCTATGGACGATGTGGCCATGATGTGCTACTTCGTGAGGCGCAAATTGCAGCCCATGTTTGAGGAGGTGCTGGAATCGGACACGAGTGTGGCAAGTAGGCGAGGGGTTCTGAATTGTATAACTCGGGATAATATGGTCGCTTATTGGAGGGCGAAGGGATCCAGTCGCAAACGGACCGGGAAAGCCTAACCTGCATCAGATTAGGGAAGTAACTTGGATAAGACGTATTGAATAATAGCCAACTCCATGGTTTATTTTTCTACGCAACAATGAATAGGAGCACTGAGGCGGAAGTCCCGACTGCTCGGAATAATACACAGCGGAATGCAACAGTCTTGACTGCCAGGGTGCTACAGAACTCAAGCCCAAAACCGGGGAACCTGGATGGCCACTGTAGAGGACTCGACCAGCCGTACTCGTATCTCGCACCATGGGATGGAACCATGACGGACAGGCGAGACAACAGGCAACCCCGCATTTGGCCGGTCTTATAAGCCACTAATGCTAGTGCCCATGGGGAAGAGAATTGGAAGATGGAGATTGGGCCAACCCCGAGACTAAGCTTAGCGGCGCTCCTGGTGTTGTTTACTAGTTTAGGGTTGCTGACAGCAAGTTGCTTGAGGATCACACGGCAAAACGCCACGCTGCCTTGCACGGGCTAAATAGAGCCGAGATGCTCCTTCACGCTGTTCTATTTGCTATCACCCTGGTTCGGCTGTGTGGACAGAGGAAGTTCTGTCGTGTAATGCCGGTGGTGCGGCCGACTTCGCCATGCATTATCCCGAGATGACTACTCCCCCTGGACTTGCTGTCGTATAAGTCAGTTTGTTCTGGATTCAGTGCACCGCGTCTTCTGTTGAAAACTCCATACTGGCAGTCACCATGCGTTTCTACAAGCGCAAGATCACCGTCAACGACAATGCTGTCACGAGTGCCGTAAACTTGACACTGCGCCAGTCTCTGCTACCTAATGCCCTAGGTATTTCAAACATCAAGCAGCAGATGCATTGCTAACGAGTGCAGTAACAATTCTATTCTTCCTCTGGGGTTTCGCATACGGACTGCTCGACGTGCTGAACTCGCATTTCCAGACGACATTAAACATCACCGCCAGCAAGTCCAGCGGTCTGCAGGCATCGTACTTTGGGGCATACTTTGTTTGCCCTTTGACTATCTCAGGATGGATTAATCGCAGATTCGGGTTTCGTGTGACGTTCATGGCAGGTGAGTATCACACTCATGACTTGTGCCTGGCTGACCATCAGGCCTTGCAACTCTTGCCGTCGGGTGCCTCCTCTTCTGGCCGAGTGGAGTGAAGAAATCTTTTGGTGGATTCTGCGGCAGCATGTTTGTATGCTTACCCTGAATGGATAATGTGTCCATTGCTGACCAGCAGGTCGTCGGAGCCGGCCTTTCAACCCTCGAAACAGCCGCAGACCCGTACGTCCCCAACCCTGATGCCTGGATTCCACTAACGGTATAGATTCCTCGCCATCTGCGGACCCCCTCGCTACAGCGAAATCCGACTAAACCTCGCACAAGCCGTTCAGGGCGTCGGAACATTCGTCGCGCCCCTCCTCGCAACCCGCGTCTTCTTCGCAAACACAGTCGACACAGACCAGGGCCTCGAGAACGTACAATGGGTCTACCTTGGCGTAGCCGGCTTCGTAGGACTGTTGATAATCCTGTTCCTCTTGGCCCCGTTCCCTGAAATCACCGATGCAGACCAGCAGGCGCTCGAGAGCATGATCACCGACGGTGGAGAGGAGAGCCCGCCGTTAAAGAAGCAGTATAACCTGTTCCTAGGCGTATGGAGCCAGTTCTGCTATGTCGGGGCGCAGATTGCTCTCGCTGGGTATTTTATCAATTTCTGCCTTGAGGCGGGATATTCGTCTGCTATGTCTTGTATGTCTTCCGTTTTTTATAATTGACGCTGGCTAATCAGACAGCCGACCTCCTTGCCATCGCGCAGGGTCTGTATGCAGCGAACAGGTTCATCGCGACCGGGTTGATGATGATGAAGGCGTTCAAGCCGCGATATATGCTGACAGTGTATCTCGGTCTGTGCATTGTCTTCGCGATCGCAGCGATGAACACGACCGGGGCGGCGTCTGTCGCGCTCTGCATTCTTGTTTTCTGTTTTGAATCGGTATGTCTAACATTAACATTAACAACCTTGACGCGGATAGATGAGATGCTGATGTCGTAGTGCTGCTTCGCAACGATCTTCTCGCTCGCTCTGCGCGGTCTCGGGAGACATACAAAGGTCGGTGGATCGTTCCTCGTCGCTGCGATTTCAGGAGGGACTGTGTTTCCGCCTATGATGGGTGCTGTTGTGGTATGTATCCCATTCCTCGTGGTTTGTTGAGAATGCTGACCAGATAGACGAACAAAAACGCGCATCTGGCAATGGCAATTCCGATGATGGGGTATATCCTCGCGTTTATCTTCCCGGTGTATGTGAATGTCTTTAAGAAGGATACTATGGATATGCACCGCAATACTGGGATTAATGTGGATGTGCCGGTTGGGAAAGAGATTGAGCTTGAGCGTGTGGATGCTGAGCAGGTGGATCGTGTTGAAAGGCAGTGAGACTTTGTGAAGTATAGGATGTGTATCTCAGTAGTTTGAATAATCCTCGTTTCTCTCTAGGGCTGGCTCTCTGCGCGACTGTAATTGTATTCCAAATTGTCACTGTCAACTCGAACGATCGATTCCAACCACCAATTGGTCTTCTGCATGCTGAGTGCAAGAAGTCTAGATGCCGTCCATCGTGCCGGCACACGAGGTACGAGGGGCGGTGGAGAGTACCTGGCTTGAAGTTGATAGATCATATCTTCTGTCCATACATTCTCCCGCGCTGCGCTGAGTGGAAATTGCATGACTCGTGCGACAGCGAAGCAGACCAAATTAGGGCTTGAGACCACGTTCACCGAAGCCAAGTCCACATCTCGATTAAAACCATGCCAGGCGGCCATTCAGACGCGTCTATATGGATCTGAGAAATTGGTTTCGATCCGGACATTTGGAATCCTCCTGCCAAGTTAGACTAATGTTTCTGTTGCTGCAAGTATGGGCGAATCGCTATCTGGGTGGGGATTGCGAGGATGTCCAACGAGGAGGTTGGGCCAAATGGTACAATTTATTTCTTGATATTACTTTTGGGGATGGCACGCTGATACTGGTTTCCGGTGGATGATCTAGGATTCCGCTGGAATCCAAATATCTGTCACATTAACTACAAGATCACGCAGCCTGGATGACGGAGTATACTAACAGTACAATCACTGCAACAAGACCGCCAGATTCAGGTACACGTGTGATCTGCAGTTAAAGTTGATATGTCTGATAATCAAGATCCTCTCCAGGCCATTGGATTTGCACGGCTCCACAACCCTGCCAACTGGAGATCCGATCCACAGCGGGATCTTCTAGTGGAGGGGAAGTGGCTGTCATTTTGGCTGATCCCAGTCGTCGGTCCTTTCGTATTTATGGAGGATAACTGCAAAGCTCTGTTGTTGGCATCAATTCTACGAATGCAGGAGACGATACACTCGACGCCTCAAGTCGCGCCTGAGACTGTCGCGAACGAATGAAACGTGCAGCGTTCTCTATTCTCTAACCAGAATCAAGAATATGGAGAGCAATACGGACACCAATTCCATCTCACAGGGCACGCTGTATGCCACCATCTGGGTGGAATATGGAATCTGCACCGTCGTCATGCTCCTCCGAGCATACTCACAGTTTTTCGTCCTCCGCAGGTTCACGGTGGATGACTTTGTGATGCTTGGTGCCTACGTTAGTTTCCATTCCATACTGTAATTGTGACTCTAACAGATTAAGCTCTGTCAAGGCGTTGCCTCCGCACTCTGCACCGCATCAACACACTGGGGCCTCGGAGCGAGCGTCATGAGCCTCAGCTACAAACAAATCGTCAACGTCCTGAAATTCGTCATGATTTCGATGCCATTCGGCGTGTTTGCGCCTCTGCTCGGCCGCATCTCGTTCATCCTCTTCCTTCTCTCGTCCGTCATCACGGCCCATAACCCGCGGCGGAAATGCCTGTGGGTGCTCATCTCCCTGCAGCTTGTTATCAATACAATCCCGTGCATTGTGCAGTTTACGCAGTGTCGCCCGGCGAGTGCCTTATGGGATCCCATGAGTCTGATTGAAAAGTGTCAGGGCGCGGTTGTTGTTCAGAAGTTTGGGTATTTCCAGGGGGGTGCGCATCCGAGCTCTTTACTCCTACATGTTACTGACCAGCGCAGCATTTAATGCATTGACAGACCTGATATTAACGGTAATCGGCCTCGTCGTGATCCTCTCCCTCAAAACCCACCGCTCGAATAAGATTGCCCTCTGCTCGATTCTGTCGTTGAGTTTATTGTGCGTTCACCCGTCCACGGTCCAAACCCTAAGGTCCGGAAATACCCTAACGAACGCAGGGCCATGATCGCCGCTATTCTGAAGACAGTCCAGATTCGAATTATGAATACGTTCGAGTTCAGTCGTAGGTTACCCATCTACTTCCGCTTATCGAAATTCTAACAACCTCGTTCACAGAAGCAATGGGCCTCTGGGCAATCTGGTTCCTGTAAGCATACACATATCCACCACCACCACCACTTCGTTCTAATCTAAACTAACAAGCCAGAACCGAAGGAACAGTCGTGATAGTAACAGCCTCCGTTCACCGTCTTCGTGCAATCGTCGTTCTCGGTCGTCAGAGACAGAAGTCATCATACAACCGCTACAGCCCCTACAACACGCCCCCAACCCCGCGGGGTCGGTCAGACAACAGCAATAACATTGATAGTACTGAAAACGGGCTATATCCGTCGAAAGAGCAATCTGGTCGGATGAAGTATATTAACACGCCCATTGACGAGACATTGCTCTTTGGAGAACGGGGACGGAGTGAGGATAGCCCTGAGGACTTTGACATTCTGCCTATGGAGTCGGCGACGGAGTTGATTCCAGTAACGGGGAGGAGCGCAGTTTAATATAATAATGTTTATACCTATTGATATATTGCATATGAACGCATTATCAAGTTATTTGTTTGTCTCATTAGAGTATTAAGCAATATGACATATACGTAGGGCAACCGCAACTGTTCTCCCTAGCTTCGAGTATACGGTGTATTAAATCACGAAAATTGCAATTAACGCGCCAAGGACACCGGATACACCATACTGGCTTAGCCTACTCGCTGCCCCTGTGAAGCCTGGGTCGTTGGGTCCAGTTGTAGTGCCTCCAGGATCAGAGCCACTGGAACCCGACTCGGAGTCCGAAGAGGTCGAAGATGAAGACGAGTCGGAACCAGAGCCAGAGCCAGAGCCAGCGCTGGAGCTTCCATCATCCCCGTCCGAGGAAGGGGACGAGTCAAGGCCAGAGTTCGATCCCGAGCCGGATACCCCAGTAGTGGAGGCAGAACTAGTCGATGAGGCATCATCGTCGTTTGAAGAGGAGCCGAGATCGAGGTCAAAGTCAAAGCCAGAGCCTGAAGAGCTAGAGTCTTCGCCTGAACTTCCTGTCTGCGTCGCTGTTGGTGAGGAATTTGTGGCAGTACTTCCATTGTCGTCAGCACTATTACCGCCACCGCTGCCGCTATCCCCGAAGAGTAGGTTGAGGAGGTATTCGATGATTTGCATTATGTAGTCGAAGAGCTGGAAACGGTTAGAAAGCCCCCACAGTGTTCGTAGGGTACATACCGGAGCGATGTTATTAACCAAGTCACGTATCTGGATAGCGGTATCGTGTGTTAACAGGATACTCGCATTATCAAGAAGAGTCTTGATCTTGTCAATCACGTCCGAGTTGAGTAGGTCAAGCAACGGCTGCATTATTAGTCCGTGGCCTAGTTTCAATCTGGGGAATACGCACCGGAAGCAGCGGTCCAAGCTGGTCCTGAAGATCCTGGACCGCATCCGAGTTCAACAAGTCGGAGATGGTACCGACAAGCTTCTTGGTGTCGTCGGCACCTCCATCCCCAAGGAGCGATGCAAGATGAGTAATGATGGAATTGATGTTGTCGAGAGACTCCGGCTTCAACAGATCCAGGATCGGCTGGATAAGCCCTTGGATATTGTCGACGATGTCACCTAGATCGGGTGCTCGAGCCATAAGGACGTGCAGCTCATCTTGTGAGACACCGGATACCTGGACCAAGGATAGGTCATCGTGATTGACCGACAAGGTCGAAGTGACCGCCACCGGCAGCACGAGAAGGGAGAGGTATCTCGAGATGAGCATTGCGGATGGCGGTTTTCAATGAACCAAAGTAGCCCTTGACCCCGAAGCAAATTCTGGGGTGCATAACGGCGTTCACGCCCAAGATATAGGCATCTTCTCCGCTTCATGCGCGGCTCGCTCTATGGCACATCGTGGGGGCCCAGGTCTCAGTACATGTGATGGGTAGCGTTCCTATACGCAGGGTCTCACCAGATCCATGTCGCCTCGTTAGGAATGAAATATCGACCAATGTTGTGTAAGGTAACCATTGGTGGCTGTAGAATAGATTGGTGGCGGAGAATGAGAGCGGGGAGTGTATGACTCTTGGAATCTGACATCGAAGAGACTGACTCGAATGCGAGAGTAGATGAAATCCGACAAAGCCTGTATAAATCTGCAGGGTCTAGCCAGGTTAAATAATAAACACTGCAGGTCTAGCCAGGCAAATTAGCGGGCCCAAGAAACCAGCCCTAAACGAGGCACAGCACATGCCAGATGCGCGAAAAGTCACGTATCTCGGCCCGCGGAATTAGGCCTTGGGGGTTTGTATGGACATGTCTCACTTGATGCACATTAAAAAGACTGCTGCTTGGTAATATCTGTGTCTTGTCTGGACATACCCCAGAGGTTCATGGTTCGCTTCATTTGATTACCAGTGTCAACCTTACCGCTGCATCAGGTGGTTTCCGCCTCAGGATTCGACCTTGGAAAAAGGCTCAGACTGTATTTTTTTCAGGCGAGCGGTTTCAATATTACAATAGAATGTCAGGACGATTGAATATTTCTAGAGATAGTTGCATGGTTATGCCAATTTGACAACTTCCTTGCCAGATCGGAGTCAACTGGTCTGGCTATGAGATCTGGCAGAAGCCATGCAAAAGCGATCCTGGCGTATTTCTTGGTACAGAGTCTGGCCAGAAAGCGACAGTCCCACAAGTAAGAGCTAGCAGAGACCGGTGTTGCTGGCTCGAGTGGTGCCTGGGGCAGAGTTAGCAGGCGTTGTATGACAGATCATAGCCTGCCTGGCAGTTCATGTTTCCTTCACAAGCTACGAATTCACTATAGCTTCAAGATATATACAGTGACTCATCCATATTCCTATATCAGGGTAACATGTGAAGATGGTCTGCACGCTGATTACACTACGCCCGCCGATTCACAAGTACGAAGGTTCATTGACTAACAATATTAAGGCGGCAGTAACTATCAGCCATACTGCCAGTGAAGCTGTGAATATCCTGTTACACAGAATGCCCTGGCTAACTTCTAGCGTACGAGTTTTGAGACATAAATAAGACGCACGCAGCTGTGTCTGATGGGATCACGCTGTTCCGTCTTCACGTCTGAGCACATACTTTGATACTTTGACACCTTGTATTTTGACACCTACTTTTACTCTTTTACCTTACACCACCAAGTCTTCAAGATGTTCGATGGGAACCGAAAGGCCGCTTTGAAGAGAATGGCCGCTGAGAAGAGAATGTCAGATGGGGACAGAAGTCTGGACAGGCTACTTCTCAGTGGCGTGTGGGCCACCAGCAATGATGCTGCTATGCAGGGCCAGTCCCAAAACACCATCTACAACAGTCCCGCCAGGAGTCCCACCGAAGCTGGGATGGGTCCAACCATGAAGGACCGTCTGGAGACACGGAAGGTCCTGTGCAAAGCGCACAAAGACGCCCGCCCACGCAATCATTTCGAAACTCTCCTCGTCGACAGGACCAGCGAGTGCCCTTTGACCGGCAAGCAGATGAGTCCCAAAGACGCTTGCGCTGCCATCAAGGAGCAATGGAGAAGGGAGGGCATATGGGATCCCAAGTGGGACGACCACGGTATCCCGTTCGGTCCCTGGACGCCATTCCAGGGACGAGATGCCGGATTCGTGTGCGAGGGGGCCATGTTTGATCGTGGTGCAGACCCAACTCGGCCATGCAAGCGGTTCCAAACGCATGTGCAAATGGTGCGGGACAGCATTGCAGACAGGAGTCCGGTTACAGCTAGGAGCGCGGTCATCACGCGCGTGCGCATGGCGTGGAAGTACTGGAATATCTGGAATCGGAATTGGGGAGCCATGCCTGGACCGCAGGCCAGATGGAACCACGAGATTCCACTGGAGGAGTGGCTGAAGGAGGAGATGGGTGATCAGTACGTCTATGATGCTGACACTGCTGAGGAGCAATGCGGTGTTGAGGATCCAGTACCGGCATGGCTCCCATTGCTCGAGAGCGAAGGGGGCTTGTCTTTGCCTTCTCTACCGTTCCGTGATAGTGATTTCACGGGCGAGCCTCTATTTGGTATGGGCAGAATCAACAGCACCATCGGACCTTGCATGAAACGACCTCCGTTCGGCATGCGACAAGGTCGGTCCATTTTCGGCAGCCCGGACAGCCCATATCAGTTCAATCGGATGCGTCACCCACTGCAGGATGGCTGGCCCCTGTTCCAATGCTGTCTGACCCCTTCCGCGGACGTGTCTTCAACACACGGAGCAGGCCGCAAACGGTTGACCATTTTGGCATGCAATCACGGCGATTACGGTGCCTCATCTCATCCTGGAATGTACAATCCCGCCTGGCCAGGATTCAACCAAAGACGCCCACCCAGCACACCTGGCGATGTCTATGCCATGGAGGCTCAGCGGGCACTTGGCCTGGACCACATGGCTCAAAGCGCGAACCAGACTAGGCTAGCCATGGAACATCAGAGGCAGAAAATGAATGCCGCTCGCCGGGCAGCCCCTTGGGAAGCAGCAAGCCATATTGCACGTCAAATGGGAGTTGACACACCCCTTGTCACTGGCCAGACCGGAAACCCTAACACGGCCCAGCCACTCCTGGTGGACACCACACGCCCAAATGCCGTCCAACACAGCGATCCAACAGCAAGCCCCAGACAGGGAGGTGCCGCAACAGCTGATCAGATCGAAACGGCCTCTGAGCGTCAGTTCGCACACGACCAGAAGGGGCTCCATAGACTGGACCCTCGTTTGCCGTATCTCCGTGAAATACTAGCTCGAAAGAAAGCTACTGAGCAGGAGGTCCTTCCACACGAAACATTGAGCGATGGTATACGTCGAATGGGCCCCGACCCAGCATGTCGCGACTGCCAGGCCGAAAACCTGAACAGGTCCCGGCCAGCCAGAACTGACACCACACGCCCAATGTCAACCAACCACCGGGATTCAGCATCTGATCCAAGACTGGAAAGTCGCAGCAACACTGACAAGCGTCATGGAACTGGTCGGGATGATGTACTTCGATTGCCCCCTCGCACACGACATGTTTATAGCTACCCCAGAGGCATGGACAGGGTCAAGGCAGCCCCGGCCACCAGAAGCCCACCTCCAGTCCATCCCTGCGATTCGTCCTCGACCAGCAGGAAGAGAAGACGTGACGAGCCTGTCAGGACGGGCAGGAGTGACAGGAGTTACAGGAGTGACATGACATACAGGACTGACAGACCCGACGAGACCCGCAAGGCAGGAAAGCCTTGCAGACGCAGAAGCCCTTGCCGGCGCAGGAGCCCTTCTGGGCACCGATTTTGCAGGGAAGCTGTACATCGCATGGAAGATTTCATCGACTGTTTCGATGACTTTGCCGAAGACATGGACCGGGCTCAGCGCGCCGCAGTGCGCAGCGCAACCGTGACTACGGTGCGGATCGGAGGAGGCCCAGCTACCGTGCACATTGGAGGGGAAATCGACCAGAGAACTGCCAAGTCGATCAAACTGGACCGTGAAGGAATCGCGTTGACTTGGTCGCCAAGTGCCCAGGTCCGGGGTAGTCTGAATATGCGTATCACGGTCTCCGCTCCCAAGGGCACTGATGGGCAGCACGGTGCTACTGAGAAGGCTACTACGAAGGCTGGTACTACTGATAGGGCTGATACTGATGAGGGTACTACTGATGAGGGTACTACTGATGAAGGCACCACGGATGAGGGCACCACTGACGATGATACCACTGATGAGAATCGTGCTACTGATGATATGGATACCACCGGTGGACGGGCAGAGGACTGGGATATGGTGCAGGGAACCGATGCATGATTATCTGCAGTGGATGTCTAGCACTGCGAGGGTCGGACCCCAAAACGGAAAAGAAAAGAAAGAAAAGAAAAGAAAGAAAAGAAAAGAACGAAAAGGAAAGAAAAGGAAAGAGAAGGACAGAAAACCATTATCAAATCTATCATAAATCAAAACTTAACTCAGTGGAAAACGTTGCCTAACATATCGAGCCGGTGATCAATGATCCTTTTGTAGACCGTAGCATATCTAGTCGTAGACAAACAGGGGTCGTCATTTATAACCACGGTGATGCAAAAAGGAGAAAAAAACAAGAGATGTACCTTAATATTCGTCGTCTTCATTTGCTGCTGGATTTGCGAATTATCAGAGTGGTATTCCTATTCATACATGGTTGGGCCGGAATTCCTGCACACCATTTTCGAGCGTACAGATCCAAGCACCGCCAACACAGGATACACGACAGAGGTAAAAGCCTACCTCACCGAAATAAGACACCCGACTGGTTAGCTACAGAACGCAGCGTAGGTCCGCCCAAAGGTTTCATCCTCGCCGAGCCACACTCTCTGGATAGGAGTTCAGAGCCTGGGAGTAACTACGGCGGATGTTAGTTCGGTCTATACAAACGGGTCCAAGATGTCTTACAAATCGATGGCCAGGTAATACTTTCCCTGGACGAATTTCTCATTTCCTGCAAGCTTCCAGTCGTTGGCAGGAGACTCGGTATCCATGCAGGACGATGGGCGGATAGGCATGAATACAATGTCAGAAACATGATCAACGCGAATAGTTTACTCCCCGTCAGGCATTCCCTTCAAGTATGGTTCTTTTATAATCATAACCGTGCGTTCAGAAAGTCGGCCATCTGTAGTAATCTCTGCCTCCTGATTGTGGAGTTCCAGCTGAGCAACATCCCTATCTTTATCTTCTGCAATGACCGTGACCGACATCGTTGACCGTGGAGTGACACATATGAGTATCATGTAAAGCCCACGATGGTGAGTTTCAAAGGCTAGATCTTTGAACATACATCTCTTCAGTGTGTGCAAATAGGACACAGATGGGGCATAGGCGGGTGGCAGGATTGAAGTACGTTCGAACTTGGAATGAGTAGGGCCGGTCGGGGCCATTGTCTATTGGATCATAAACTGCATTATGGCCATGTCGCGCGAGGGCATCTTTTCCGGTTGCCGACCCTTTCGAGATCCAGCAGCTTGGAGCTTGAGGTCATACTCGTTCGGAAACCTGACATAGGCGGGCTCAGTGAAGCTGTCAGGTTGACGGTGACCGGATCTTGCTTAGGAATTGGATATGGAAAAAAGGGGACAATTGTCAACAAAGAAGGAAGAATCCTGTTGCGTGCCAGTTTTGTGTTAATCCAAATCAGTGTCTTTACTACTGGATGGGTGCTTGTGGTGAATATGCCTGCTCGCTCGTCTGTGTTGAGGCATCCAGCTACCAAAACATCCTATCGGATGAAAGCAACGGCCACTGGACGGGCCTTCCTTGTCACCAGCAAGCGAGTGATTTAATACGGGAACTCGATTGGCTGGCCTGTGTTGCTGCCATTCACTTGCTCTCATTTACTGAATGTGGTTGCTCCACAGTTCGCTGCAGCTCTGGGTAAGACGGATCCACGAGACTGTGATAAAAAACAGCATAAGGTATCAGTCAAGTGGGTATTAGTTTGCGTTAATCAGCTCCTCCCCTGGTTCGCTTTTGGATACTTAAGACCCTCGACGCTTGCGCCATTGAAGAATATTCTATCAGGGGTGGAGCCAAATCAGGAATTCTCGTATCATCAGGTACATCTCCGCCAACCCAGCAGATTGGCAACGTTTTATTAAGTCCCGAAACCCTTCTCCCCATTCGGCCTCGATGTGTCCTGACTCAAGGAGCAGTCTGGCGATCTCGTGAAATTCGCCGCAGTTCTGTTGGCGGCAAAGAGCAACGACCAGCCTCAAAACGTGTATCCCCTTGCTAGTTTGAACATCGAGAGACTGAGTGGATGAGCATAGCATCGCCACCATTCCGGGTTGCGCACAGCGTATTGCTCGCTCCAAGGCCGTGCGGTCTTCATCGTCTCGTGTATTAGGGTCCACTGTGTCCGATTCCAGAAGCATTGACATCATCTTCGCCGCCACCTCGTCTCCAACTGTCGCGCACCACGAGAGCGCTGTACGTCCGTTGGAATCAGTAGCGTCATGCTCACATTTCGGATCTTTGAATAGCAGGTTAAAGATCCCCATATAACCCATTTTCACGGAGTATGTGAGCATGGGGGTACCGTCCGGGAAGCGTGCCATGGGATCAGCCCCAGCAGCAAGAAGGAGCTGGACATACCCCTTCCGAGACTCCTGAACGGCTGAAGTAAGTGGTGTACGCTCTCTGGGATCTTTACGTTCCATATCGACTTTGCATGCCCCTGTTAAGAATTGAATGATATCCTCGTTGAATGGTGTCAGAACTGCATTGTGCAATGGTGTTCTACCAAACTGGTCTGGCGTATTTGGGTTTGCCTGGGCTTCGTGCAGTACTTTCATGACTGCTAGTCGGCCAACGTGGTTGCTTCGGGCGTGAGCCGCAACGGAGAAGGGAGTTTGTCCCAGCATGTTTAATTCATCCACAATATGGCTTCCATGCTGAATGGCGACTCTTGCCAGCCGGTCAAATCCTCTCTCGGCGGCGTATTCCAGAATGTCTCTAAGAGGCCAGCGTTCAGCTAATTGCTGGAAGAGGGAATGGCTATTTGGTCTGTCACCTATCACGACGCTAGTATTTGTCACTGCGTCGTTTTGACCAGTATTAAGGAATAGCCCAATGTCTGGAGCAAATTCTATTAGAAGCTCCAGTACATCCTCTGATGCAGCGTAATAGAGAGCGCTGGTCTGTCCAGCTATCCTTCTAAAGTGCTTCCTGTCGTATTCTGCCCGCTTGTATTCACCCGTCTCTAGCATTCTCCGCAGTAGGACTGTGTCTCCAAACTCAGATAGGTACGAGAGGAAACTGCGTGAGGGTTTGAACACTTCGTCTAATCTCATTTTTCCGGGGCTGTCAGGAGATTGCTCAGCTGAATCTGGATGCGTGTCTCCGGGCGGATCAATACCCAATAATGCCCTCGCTGCGCCCTGATTGCCGGAATATAATGCAGCAAGTATTGGATATTTGAATCGACCGCCAGTCAGTGACAGATGACGAGATCTCTCAGGATGGATCCTGATCAGGGCCCCCGCTCCTTGTTCCGAAAGGATATAAAGGAGATGTGTTTCACGGCTATACTGATGATTGGAATGCTTTTGGAAGGTGTTGTAAAGAGGAATCCATTTGTCCAGAACTAGATTCTCAAGAAACGATGGTTGCGACACTCCGAGACGCTGCGCGGTATTGGCATGGTGAATAATGTGGTTCGCTGCGTATTCTACAAAGGGGAACTTGCGTAAGATTGTCTGGGTCTGGTGTTCATCAAATGCCACACGCGCATAACCGGGACGACCACCGTGGGATTTCAGGTCAGCTCCAAGTTGTATCAGGCAGACTCTGGTGAACTGGGCATGGCCCTCTCCTTCGATGTTGTTTTCTCCGTTTGATAGCTTCCTCATTCCGCCTTCTTTGAGAAGAAAGTCTCGCACTGACTCGTGGATGAACTGGACAGTTGGTGCCTTGGACTTTGTGATCTCAGCTAGTCCTTTCGACGCGTCCAGAATAAACTTTCTTAGAACTTCCGCTGTCACTTCTGCTTCGTTGAAAGGTTCTTGAAGCTGATCTTCCGATCCGGTGAGAACCGCAACCTGCAACTCCTGGGGACTGAGGGGTCGCTTGGCGAACAAGATAAACTGGATACAAAGGACCATCTCATCTATATCTTTGCAATCCCTGGTGAGGATATCAAGGAACAAGTCATGCAAATCGGCGGGGATTTCGTCAAGCCTTCGTTTCAATGTTTTCGTGCGACCTCGATCATGTTCTTTGTTGAGTATGGGCACAACCAAGGCGACCCAGAGAAAGATCCCCGAGGACTTCCTCGACATTTCAGATTTGATCTCATCAGCCTGTGGCGCATTCTCGATCTTCAGCTGGGAATCAATATAAAGGCGGATATCGTCTCCGTGATCGCCCTCTTTCTCCAGGACAAGCTGGAGCCCTGTTTTGATACTGATCTCGGGATAGTGGCGGCTGGAAAAACAAACTAGAAGCTGCCCTGACTTCTCACGGGCACCGAGCTCCTCAAATAGAGATACCATGTCGCGGATATCATCCTCGGGGCATTCATCCAATGCGTCCACATAGCAAACGACACGACGGTCTTGGAGACGGCCAACAACCAGTCTGAATATCTCCTTAAGCATTTCCGGTTGCCAACCACTCTGTTTGATGGCGGCGAGGCTGTGCATGCCACAGTGATCGAGGCACGAGATGAGATCTGGCATTTTGGACATTAGATTAAAGAGCAGCGAGCGATATAGGCCGTTTGTTGACTTTTCGAGAGCGTCACCTCGCGCGTTGAAGAAGAATGACACCACGATGGTATTCTTCATTGACCTCCTTGCTTCCTGAAAGAGAAACTTCATCATGATTGACTTCCCCGCGCCAGGCTTTCCCTTGATCCAGAGAAATCCATTGTGCTTCTGTAAGCTGCAGGAGTCCAGCCACTCTTTGTACCGGTGAGCTTTCAACATCCAGCGGCACGTCTTGCCTTGCGCAGCCTTGAGAGACATTTGGCGGGCATCGATCTGATCAAAGCGGAGCATGCTTAGGAGCTGTCTCCGCTGATCATCAGACATCGTGTCTTCATATGCATTGTCCTGAACCGTATCATAGACCATTGGCGCTGGGTCTGATCGGGCTGATACGGTAGGCATCCAACATATCAACAAGGCTTTGGCGCAAGATGCAGCAGTTGCCGCTGCATAGTTCTGCCATATCTTATTCTTATGGCTATCCGCGTAGTCACACACGCCTTTTATGATGACGCAGGGCAGGCTGTCCCATATACCAGCTCCTTCCATTTCAAATCCAATTACCTTCTCCATTGCAGCGATTCTGTCACGGTGTTCACCGGATTTCATTACTGTGTCGGCGGAAGCTATAGAGCCGAAGTGGACGCATGGCGTGGGAGAGTCTGCCGTCAGGCGATTTCTCTTCAGTAGAGAACCCATGCATCCGAGCTTTCTGCAGCTGAGCTCCAGTGCCTTCTCGCAAACAGGGTCACTGCTGTAATAGCAATCCACGCAGAGGCAGGAGGCGTCAGGATGCTGGTGATAGTGTTTATGGCGATAATCGGCGGGAAATAATTGATCTTGCGACGTGCCTGGATACTGCCATCTGCCGTCCTGCTGGCTTCGGAGGCTCTCTTGGTATTTCCAAGTCCGCTCTTGCAGCTGCTCGTGCATTCTGCGGGTCTTCAGGCCGGAGAGGAAGCTTCTGATCGCTCGATTTGCGCCACCAAGAGTCTCCTTAACAATTAGATTTCGCCTGAATCCATCTGGATACTGCTTGCCAAAGTCGTATTCCACGACCTTATCGCTGACAATAACGTCTCCTAGGATAACTTCAGTGTGTTCGGATGGAAATGGAACTGCGCCGCAGATACCTACCAGGAGGCCCAGATTGACTCCTGGAAAGCTGATCTGTAGGTTCGAGGCCACACTTGCTGCGCTGGCTTTTCCCATTTCAGGAAGGCATGTTAGCACAACATTATGGGGGCCAATCCGGCCTGTCCGGTACCAGTTCGGATCGCCTGGTTGCTTCCCGTACGCGGATGCACCAAATCCATCATAAGCCTCGTCAAATAAGGCCTCGACGGCGTCAAACTCCAATGCCAAGGCACAAATAATCGCGGTTTCGAATTCGTCGCGAGATCGAGGGCGCATCTTTACTCGGTTTGTATTGGAACCTAATGAGCACTTATATCGAGGATGACCGCATCAAGGTACTGACTCAAGAACCACCCCTTGTGCATCACCAGGCTGGGGTATTGGCAGCCTGGCGATTGATGAAGTTGAGACGAAGTGGGAGTGAGGCTCATCAGCTCAGCCTTGCTGCGCCGCATGGATTCACGTGTTGTTGATAGCTTACTCATCCCACCACAACAATCATCCAGATTAGGAAGCACAAGTCTGTTGAAGACCATCGTTGGAATCGTGGGCTTGAAAAATAAAGGGTTAGGACGCAATTTATTCTGTATGCGGGGATGGGTTTATTGTTTCCTACCTTCAGAGTATCCACTACCTAGATCACGCCGATCTTCCGGCCGGTCAGTTTATTTCCTGGGTACCGAGAAATATATATTTCACAGGTTTGCGGATAGGAATAACCATTACACGTAGACAAGGGCCTGTTCTCTGCTATCTCAACTTCGCTCACCATCAGCCGGGGTTATCCTTAGGCCCTCCTTGTCCATCGATATACTTCTAAATAACCTGTTTATGACCCGAGTATCTACCGGAGGATTTTATATACTACCAAGCTGCCACTACGATTTGATAATGCTCCATCCAGCCTGTAACAATGGCAGACGACGACAAATAAGCCAAATCCACATGGCAAGTTCCATTGGCCCATCGTCGCTAGTGCTGATATTGAAATTGGCCAGGCCCACCGGGCCCAGGCACAGCTCCACAGGTCGCTGCGGCTCCGGTCAAGGTCCTTTCCAGATTTCCGCTCTTGATCTTTTGTTTCTTCATTTCTCTCTTCCTGAGTCATCCCACTTCAACCGCCAACATGAAGTTGACTACTGCTTTCGCTGTTTTGCCATTCGCCCTGGTTGCTTCCGCAAGACAACAAGCCAACTACATCGGCTGCTTCACCAGCTCGGGCTCGCTCGAAAACCAGGGTTCTTACACGTTCCAGACTGTGGGCTACTGCGTTAATCTTTGCGATGCTGGAGATTTCAAGTATGCTGCGGTTCAAAAGAACAACTGCCTTTGCGGCAACACCGTCCCGGAACAGGCCGATATGACCGACGACGGCGAATGCAGCTCCGCTTGCCCTGGCTTCGCTAACGACAACTGTGAGTCCCTTCCTCCTGCATACCTATCACTTTCCTAATGATTTATTTACAGGCGGCGGTCGTGATGCGTGGTCGGTGTACTTTGGAGTCAATGGGTCCAAACCGGACTGGCTGTCGAGTAGTTCTAGTGCTGTGACAAGCACTGCTACTGAATCTACCTCCACAACCTCTACAACCTCGACTGCTACTTCGGCCTCTACTTCTACCTCGGAGCCTTCTAACTCGCCTTCTGGATCCCTTACAACTTCCGCCAATGTATCCAAGAATCCCTCTGCATCGGCTTCGACCTCCAGCATGGAGCCAACCTCCACTCCGAACAGCGCGAGTCGCCGCCTCAGTTTTATGTTCTAAACTGCCTAAAGGCGCTAATTCATGCGCTCGAGGTATTAGAAAAAATTGGGAGGAGATGCGGTGCAAGTATGGTTGTCGAATGTAGCATCACCAAGTAATATACCATATTAGGTACCATTCTAAACCGGCTCAACTGAATATATTCATCTACTTGCATTTTCGAACCGATCATTACCATTCTGGCTTCTCCGAAAACACCTGCTAACCTCTTGCACAACCTACGCTTCGTCTTTACCCTGGCCAATGGCGTTAATCTGCACGTCAGTAACATGCTTGTCGAACTTTCGCAGATTGACTCTATTCTCAAATCTACCTTTGTCAGTCCAGTTCAGTCCAAATACCATAAAATAAACTCACAACTCATCAATCTCAGCCGGCGTCCGCCTCGTCACTTCAGGTAAGATAAACCAAGCAACAACAACCGATATCGCACCAGTCGCCGCGAAACTAACAGCATCAGTACCAATCCGCCCAGCGTGTTGTGATGGGTCAACATACAAAAAACCAGTTTTAACACCCCACTTCGTCACACCCTCGTTTATCATCAGGGGCGTGCAGAAGCTGAACATTATCGCTACCATATTTGACGAGGCAAGTGACCATCCGGCTGTTTGGGCGCGCAGACGCTGTGATGGGATCTCGGCGGCGTAGGCGTATCCGATTGCAGAGGCTCCGGTTGTGGAGAAGGTTGCGAGGCAGGCGAAAAAGATCTGTCTCCATTAGTATCAAGGTTAGGGGTTGAATCGAGTGGGTGGACCGTACTAGAAGGGAACTCAAGGATGGGGTTGTATAGTCGAAGCATCCGACTATCCCGAGTGCCAGGACGGAGAGAACTGTCACGGCATAGGGATAGACGGTCAGTGGCCGACGACCGAGACGATCTGAGTGTACAGGTGATAATCATAGAAATTATCTGGACACAGGATAGAATAAGCGTTACGAGGAACGGATCCTCGCTTCCGGCGTATTGAACTATACACATCAGAGCTGCACTCAAATAGAACTGGGACTGTCATACAGAAGTAGGTAGCATAAGTATTGAACACCGACAACCCAACAAACTGCTGCGTTATCTTGGGCCACCCGGCGATTATAAACCGGAGGAGGTTTCGGCCTTGGAAAACTGCCCACGTTCCTTGCTGTTCATCGCGCTGGGCCTGCTGACGCTCTTCTGTGATTGTGGCTGTCATAATGCCCTACTAGCGTTAGCACACTCTTAGGTTAGTACAGCAGTTGGACACACAATCTGTTCTTGCACATCGTAGCCCTCGACCGTGCCATTGCACAGATGAAGGACTTTCAGCGCCTTCTCATGTCGGTCTTTTCCAACCAGCCACCACGGGGATTCCGGAACCGCCACGAAGATGATCCCGGAGAGGCCAACCATTGCCCACTGCAGAATATCAATAACACCCCTTCGTATGGGTTTATAGTAGAATGACCGACCTGGGTGTAAATGGGTGTGCGGAAATTATACGGATCAGAGGCATTCAAGCGATTCAACGCGACGGAGGCAAATAGCTGGCCGATAACAAACCAGCTTGATGACACTATGTTAGTCTTCGTAATATCATGCAAGGAAGGCAACGTACAAACTATACGCGTTGATGAGAAAGCCACGAAGCTGCGTGGGTGAAATCTCGGATAGGTATAGAGGCATCGTCGACTGCAACATGCCAACGCCCATACCGGAGAACAATTTTGCCACCAGCCAGTGATCCCAGTGTGTCGCGAAGGACTCGATGAAGACGCTCTAATCGAACAACTGTTAGACGTGATGGCCAAAAAGGAGGGGTCAAGTGGCATACAATAACAAAGGTGAGGAAGATGATGTATAGCGCAATCTTTCGTCCATATCCATCGGTGGCATACTGCAGAAGCTGTATCACTGTCAGCACCGCTGATATCAAGAATAAGTGATGGAGTACAATTTGCCCAACAGTCTGCCCAGCAGACTGAATCCCACCCCATGCGGCGATGTATTTGCCGTCGATGATGGACGTTTCCGGGTTTGCCATTTGCTGGATAAAGCCCTTATTCGATACAACGCCGCCGTTGAGGTTAATCTCTGCACCAGTTAGCGACGGCTTTCGTGTTTGTGGTTGTCGTACGGTATCCATCCAGCGACGCGCTGAACGCCGCAGCCATCGCGATCATGGTCACGAATTTGTACCGTCGCAAACTCTCCCAGATGCTCAGATTGTCGAGATTAGATCGCATCACCGGCTGCCCCTTTGTAGGTGCATTCTCCTCGATGGTGCGGTCTTCCACCCGCTCGTTCTCTACCTTTTGCTCCATGGTGTTCTTGGCCGGTGGTAATGAAGAGCGAAGAAAATCACAAAGGCCCCTATTTCCAAGACCTGAGAATATCATTCACGTACCCCGCATTTAAATTTATAGCACGGGGAAGGCGACGAGATACCCCGGCCGCCGAACTTGGCTCGTAAACAGAACACCCATGGCTCCGCGTGGCATGTCGGCTATTGATAAGGTCCAGACATCAATCGCCGCATATTAAGCATGACCCGATCATTAATATATTATACTCCTCAAAAAGAAGCAGAGTGAGGGTTATTGGGGTGCCACCGGAGTTATCTCGCAGCACTTCGAGGCTAATATCAAAACTTCAACCACCAATCGGTTAATTCCAGCCAAGTCGCTTGCACGTCACAAGCTTCCAACTGGCTTGAAGGGGCAACCCCTCACAGATCCTGCAGGGTTGCGACGGTATTTCGCTGTCTGATACACCGAGGCGGCAAATGCTTCCACTCACTCTCTGGGCGTTTGCGGAGTTCCCCATGGGGTCTGGTGATCGCCTCCTCATAAGAGCCACTAGAGGAGAGTAGGGAGATATATAGGCTCGAAATCCATTGGTATACACACCGTTTCCGAGATAGCAAAATGATATCTCAACTCGGCGCTGCCTGGCTTTTAAGCCATACTGTCTCTGGTGCTCTGGGGCTGTCGGTCAGCGTGCCTGCGACCCCACCGGAGAATGCCAGCAACCGGCTGTCCGCTGCACCAGTTGGTGTTTCGTAAGTGCGCTACTACGTCCAGAAGGCAGATATTAACAATTCAGTCTGGAGTTCTTCACTTTCCCAGGATACATGAACGATGTCACGGCGACGACAACCTGTCTCGAGAATCTGAAAGACTTGACTGGCACATGGCCGCCCATGAGAATTGGCGGGACTACCCAGTATGTCCTTCGGGTTGGCAATTAAGTAACTTTCTAATTCGTCAGAGATCGAGCTACCTACGATGCGTCCTCTCCCAATGCCGTTACCTACTCCGTCGATGATCCCGCTGATGCGCCGGAGACTCTGACCTTCGGTCCATCGTTTATATCCCTGGCTTCGGAGTACGCTGGCAGTGTTGTGCTAGGTCTTAACCGTCGATTAAACAATATCGAGAATACCATCAATGCTGCAGCTCTTGCAGTGAGTGAGATGGGGAATTTAAATGCCATCGAGCTAGGAAATGAGCCAAACTGTGAGCTCTCTTTCGCTATATGAAGACGTTAACTGACGTGTCTGGTAGTCTTTGGTGACAGTGACCCCATCGCGAACGGTGCATCATGGACCGCTGCCGCAGACTATGCCTCCCAGGTTCAATGGCAAGACGCAGTCTGTGGGAACCTTTCCGCTACGGAATTGATATCAGCTGGTGTATATTTCGGCACATCGCCAATGAGTATTCAAGAACTGATCGAGGAGGAAGGCGATGCAAACAGCTACGTAAAGGACTATTGCTCTCATAACTATCCCCAGTCCTCACCGAATTACGACCTGGCCGCATTGATGAGCCATAGTGGGATTGCGTCCCAGATTGCGCCTTTTGCTGCTGAGGTTGCTGCGGCCGCTGCGGCCGGAAAGCCGCATGTTTTTGGGGAGACGAATTCTGGTACGTGAAGCCCCAAGCCCCAATGTTGTGATACACTTTTATCTAACAGATACCGGTGCAGCCACGCAAGGAGGCGGTGGTATCAGTCCGACATTCGGGGCGGCACTGTGGATTGTGGACTATGTGATGCAGCTGGTCACCATGGGCACCGAGGTGCGAATACCACCCGACCACGGCCAAAGGTTGACAGTACTGATACTTGTCTAGGCGATCTACTTCCACCAGGGAACAATCGGAAACTGCCAGTACTGCTGGTGGGGGCGCTACACCACCGGAGCGCCCTACTACGGGGCATACTTCGCGACGATGGCCCTGGCCAACGCGGATAACATCGCCCCGTTGGATGATAAGTCTACTGCGTATGCTGCATACGCGATCTACGAGAATGACAGTCCAGTCCGCGTACTGCTGTATAATTCGGACTACTACACCAGCGGTACCCGGCCTTCAGAGGCCTTCACGCTATCGGGCTTGTCTTCGTCCACTGTTACTGCGAAACGGTTGACTGCGGCGTATTCTACCTCTCGGGTTGATGAGGGTGAGAGTCCGACCGTTGCAGGCCAGACGTTTGGGAATGGGGATTGTACTATCCAGGGATCGGAGAGTGTTGAGACGGCCACGGTTTCTGGAGGAGAGGCTACTTTTACTCTAGGTGCTTCTGAGGCGCTGTTAGTTTATCTGTAGACTGTCAAATCGAATCCTGAGTGCTCTCGTGTATTGTGGTGAAACATTTGTAGTGCACAGGGGTATTGTCCACGGACCATTGTGATACAGAAATATATACATTTGGAAAAGATTGTTCAGGCACAACAATGGATGTTCATTGGTCGACCGCGATGGGGAAGAGTCAGATTCCCTTTCCAAACCGTTAAAGAATCTTCAATGAGAATACTAGTTGGAAAGTCTAGAAACAACGCCCCCAGCGGCAAAGAGTCGGGGTAAAGCAGGCCGAATATAACCGAGGGCGCAGATATAAACTGCAGCACCCCAAGAGCTCCAGACACTTTACATTCACAGTGAAGATGCTGAAAGTAACCCATGACGAACAAAAGGTAGCCTCTTTCACTATCCACCTTCAGATACTAACAGAGCCAGATAATCAACCAGCTCCAGGCCAACTGGGTCTGGGTGCCCAAGTGGGTTGATTCGTCCTCGTTGAACACGGCCGGGAGAATCGTCCATTTCAAGCGACAGTTCTCACTTTCCACTGAACCTACGAGAGCGTTACTCCATTTCTCAGCGGATACACGATATAAACTGGTTGTGAATGGAGAGCGCGTGGCAGTTGGACCGACTCGGGGAAGTCCGTGGATCTGGTACTACGATACGCTCGATATTGCTCCCCATCTGCGTGAAGGAAACAATGTAATCCAGTTCGATGTAATTCGCTATTTTGCAGCTGTCCGGGGTGCGATGCCTTTTCAGCGAACGGCATTCCCGGGCTTGACAGTTATCGGGCGTGTTGAGGCCGGGAACGAGGTCGTCGAGATCAACGCTGCCAGCAGCAAGTGGAAGGCGCAGATTGATGAGAGTATTCAGTTTCCAATGGGACTGGTGGATGATCCGTTTCTGCATGTATGTATTCATCCAGTTTTACTCCATGATACTGACCAGGAAGATCAACGAACGCATTTCTCCGACTGCCCAGTCTCCGCCCGTACCTCCGACAGTATACGGTATCAAGACCCTAAACGGTGAACTGGCACCGTGGAGACTGCGACCACGGCCTATTCCTATGCACGAGGAGAGCAAAGTAGCTGTCCATACAGTTCGCGCTTGTGAGAGCACAATTTCGGCAGAGGAGTGGACCATCGGGTTAGCAGAAGGGAAGCCAATCCTTCTTCCTGAGAATTCATCGCATACAATCGAACTCCAAGCGGACGTCCACTCGACAGCCTTCCTGCGGTGGACATTCGAAGCAGCCAAATCATCATCTGTCCGTCTAAAGGTTACGTATTCTGAAGGCTATGAGCTGGACCCTCGAGCATATCCCTTCTTCCGTACAAAAGCTGATCGACTGGATGCTACAAATGGACATCTCATCGGGCCCTTCGACGATGTGCATTTGGAAGTGTCCGACTCGAAGCCTCTTATATACGAACCATTCTGGTTTCGCACATTCCGTTTACTGCGACTGGAGATCATAGTTGGGTGTGAGCCAGTGGCCCTTACTGGGTTTCAAGCAACACAGGTCAATTACCCTCTGGCCATCAAAGCTAGTTGGGATAATCAAGATAGTCGTGCCATCTGGGATGTCTCGATCCGCACACTGCGCAACTGCATGTTCGATGGATACTCCGACTGCCCATTCTACGAGCAACTTCAGTATGCCTGACCCTTCCAAGTTCTGTATTTTTCTAATAAACAATAAATAGATACTCCGGTGACTCCCGCTCAGTCGGCCTTTTCCACTACCTCCTCTCCGGCGACGACAGGCTCATGCGCCAAGCAATCACCAACTACGCAGCGTCGATTACATTCGAAGGCCTCACACAGTCGCGATTCCCATCGCATGTTCCGCAAGTTATTGCAGGATTCTCCCTCTACTGGATCCTGCAGGTATGCGATCACCATCTATTTTTCGGGGACACGGCGTTCACGCGCTCGTTTCTTCCCCGTGTTGATGGTGTTCTTGAATTCTTTAACTCGCATGTTGACGAACTCGGGCTTGTAAGCGGGTTTCCTGAGGATGTGTGGCAGTACGTCGACTGGGTGACGACCTGGGGCGCGACGGATGAGCATCCTGATAAAGGTGTGCCGACGTCCGGGAGGAAGTCCAATCGGCATACATACTTCAGTCTGCTGTATGCGTTCGTCCTACAGAAAGCTGCGCAGTTACTCCGGGATGTAGGACGGCCGGGATACGCAGAAGAATACGGGTCTCGCGCGGTGTCTCTACAGGAAGCTGTTAGGAGACACTGCTACGATGGACGTTTCTTCACTGACTCGACGGCCAATATCGCGACTGCAGATGCATACTCACAGCACTGTCAAGTATTTGCCATAATTTCAGGCACTGCAGCTCCAGAGGACCGGGCTAGGTTGTTGAGTGAGACTTTTGCGGATGCCCAGTTCTCCAAGTGCTCATATATGATGCGCTTCTACGCACTCCGTGCGTTCAGCATCGCAGGAGATGAAGTATACGAGGGATTCTGGAATGAGGCATTTCAGCCATATAGGAAGATGCTTGCCCAAAACCTGTCAACGTGGGAAGAGGATGATGTGAGACAACGCTCGGATTGTCATGCCTGGGGGAGCGTTCCTATCTACGAATACTGTGTGGAACTGGCTGGTATTCAGCCCATTTCTGCTGGGTGCAAGAAGGTGCTTTTTAAGCCGAGGCTGGGGCTCAGCGATGCTTTAAACGCTACGGTTGCACTGGGTGGAGATAATACTGCTAGTATCTCCTGGACAACACGGGATACTGAAAAGGACATATATTTGAAGTTTACGAAGGAAGTCGAGGTTGTCAGCCAACTGCCAGGTCGGGTTAAAGTTGATCATGGTCTCACTGACAGCCTGCACCTGGTATTTTAGTGAGAAGCAGCACTGCGCCAGCATTGTGGAGTAGATACAATGCCAACTTCCAATCTGCTGGTCGACCATGATCCAGGTACCCAAGGTCAACAGTCTGAAGTCGTGCTTATCCCCAAGGGTATTGACATCAATTGGCCCATCTCGCTCAGTCCTCTGCCCATATTCCCTGTCAATCGGTCCATTATCAGCCGTGTAGGCAAGATAGAAATAATCCTGACTATCCCAATAAACCTCGAGATACCGGGACCGATTGCACTCCCTTTGACGAAGTATGGTCTGCAAGTAATTCTGTAGTCAGCAAAGCCCACTCAGGCACAATCGACATGGAAAAAACCTGCCCATGTTGGCACTTCTCCAACCCTGGATTGCTCCCCCAAACTTCGCGTCAGGGATCAATCCTCGGTCATGTCCCAATGGCGGGGCCTCATCTGGAATCACCATTGAACGTTCGGAACATGGGTCATAGCCACTGGCAATCTTGAATTTATCAGATAATTACACTCCCGCATGGACCAGTGACGAAAGGTCTACACTTCCGGCCATGTCAGCAATCTTGGTTCAGCCATCGCGGTCCCTTTGGGAAGCTCAATCACTCGCCACTGGGCGCCAGCCTATTTCCAACACGGTATCTTTTGCGGTAAGATAAAGGACATTCCTATCGCATATCGTCACTGGTTGCTCAAGTTGAAACGCATCAAGCACGACCGAAGGCGGATCTGCGGCCTGTGCCTTGGCGACCTGTTCAATACCTAGGCGCTTCAACCAGTACTGCATACTTTTTGTGCCCGTAGAGTTCTCGAGCTGGATGTGAATGGACGCCGCTGTGTAAACTGATGATGTTTCTCCCAGGAATAGGCGTCCCTGCTGTGTTGAAGAACCGATCAAAGTATGATTCCGGAGGCCCCTGTGACGGGGCGAATAAGCGACGGCATCTGGCTGTCTATTTCCATCACCTAAACTAGTTGCTTCTATTGCCACCGGAGAACTGGCACCGCTATGAATACAGACGTCGCTCAGATCGGGAGATGGGAGGAGACCCTCTTCCTTGTGGGCTGCAGGCTCCACTGCCTGGATTGCCTTGTATGATAGGGAAGTTCTCGTGGTACTCGATGAAGGGAGGGTAAACAAGGTACTCTCGTTCGGGCACGGGTGAACGGGCCACTGCTTTGTTGACAAAAGGTGGGAAATTGTCTGTTTGACATGGCCGTCTAGGGTAGCGCAAAATGCCAACTCCAGCTCAGTCAGTTGTGGTAGGCAAGGTAGCCGCCACCCGGGATATAACCTCCCATGGGACCGCGGTGTCAATATCTTGCGGTACTCGAGAAGGAACATATTGCACAGAAAACAGGCATCTTTGCTCGAACAAAGTAAGCGAGGATACAATTTTGGTTTCTTTAGCTCGCAATAGGCGATCAATTGGACTTCAGCGTGGATCTTCCCTTCCGTGAGGGTTTTGGTAACCTGTTCGGAATACTGGGCTATGGCCTGTTGCTCCGTAAGTTTCGAGACTGAGCAAATTGCATTCATGAGCCGTTTCTGCTGTCCCTTTGAACTTGCTTCCACTATCCTGCTCCGTATATTGGGAGCATATCCGTTAAACAAGGGTATATCATATGCCTCCTGCGGAAGGTGAACAGGGACAGTCCTCATGTTCCGAGCCAGCGCACATTTTTTTGCTGTACGGCACAGAAATCTAGCAGATTCACGGTACCTGGAGACCTTTGAAACAATATTCAAGACACTTTCCTTCGAGCAGGGATCCAAGTCGCGGTTGGGTATTGCGCGAATCAACGCGGGAAGCTGTGAAATACGGTGTACCTGGTAAATGCCTTCCACGAGCTCTATTAAGCGTGCCTGGACCTGGTGTCGGGACCATGAATCAATGAGCTTCTCAGCTTCCCGGGCTCTGATTGCGAATTGATCCAGAACCTCTAACAGGTTGCTTTCTCTCAGTCTCTGGTCGGAAATCCTCTTCGCGGCCAGCACGGTTTCCCGCAGAGAGTCTCGGAATGGCCTGCTGTCTCGTTTCCTTTTTGACGGAGCCAGCCGTAATCTCGACAGAATACGACCCAAGCACATGCGGATTACATCGTCAAGAACCAGCCTCTTGAGGTCAGGTAACAGGCTTGGGTCTGATGTGATCAGCGTTTGCAATGCACCTGTAGCCTCGTCCAAGAGGGATGGCGGACGTACTGGCGAGAGTGCTAAACAGTCTGTCAAATCCAGTTTTGATACGCGCCATTGCAGCTCCTCCATCCTTATGACTCATCCTATTTACAGCAAATATCACATTAAGACCGCCTGTGTCCTGGTCTTGCTCGAGGCACACTGCCGGAATATGGTTAACATCATCCTTACTGTGGGAGAGAAATGCTAGCGTCCGGGCCAGCTGCCTCTCTGTATCGAGGGGTAGTGTGTATTTCCTATTAGAAGATGACAAGCACACAATATCATTATCAGATGGTGGCGCGGGTACGCTGCGAACTAGCGACGAGAGAGCAATACTCTCAGCAGAGCTTATGAGAGGGTTGGGTGCTGAAGGCATTGAGTTGACAAATCTGTAGTTCCACCATAACATGGAGTCATTTGGCTAATATTGTAGGTGCGATATGAAAGTGAATTTCCCCGACTCGGTCTGGCAATATAATTGACATCGGGGGAATTTCGCCGCTCATTAACTGGTTGGGAAGGGCGTGACAACAGAGGTCGGCTTGCAGGGTCTCACAGATGCATGCCACAGCTGGCTATCACGCCAACAAACATGACCCAAGGCAGTCATGGCTGGAGCAGAAGAAAGTACTGCATCCTAGTAAGAGCGAGGTTACTCAGCCCAGCGACGCACTTATGGCGCACAGGCTTCCTGTTATTAGCCATAACCGCCTGTGTCAAGGTCATCCTCCCAGCCTTTCCAAGCATATCCTTGCTAGAGCTGATTACTGCCACGAGCCCCCATTGTCACCCTTTCACAAGTCCCCACGCTGCAGCCTTTGGGCCAGCTATTGTGGCCGCTTTATGGCCTCTAGCACCCACGCCGCCTCACACCATGAAGTCCTCTCGCTTGCCTTACCGAGAAGGATTAACTCGACCGCTTTTGGAAAGATCTAACTATTAGACTGGCCTTTGATTCAGACTACATTGACTCACGAATACCCCCATCCGCTTCTATTTCTTCCGAGGATAGTGCTGATGCAGGGTGACTGGAAGTATATGGACTCGATAGGGAGGACCGATAACAGGCTAGAAACGACAGTTCATTTGGAAGTACTAGTCCCTAACCTCCATGTATTGCTAGGAGCGTGCACTCGTAAAGAAAAAGAAATGGTCCAGCTGAAACCCCAGCTCTTGATAGGCCCCCTCCCCGCACAAATTTGAGGGTTGATTGCCACGTCAGTCCATGGCTCTCCTAGCCTTCCCGATTCCCCGATGGGGCACCCTATAGAATCTGGTTCGAGATGCGCCGCAAGTACGTTCGAGTTTCGTTTGCTCAGTTGCTGCCTTGCTGTCTCGGATTTACTATGTTGGCGCACTACTTGGTGTAGGTGGGGCCTGGATCCCAGACTACTATGATGGCTGTAAACTCGTTGCTGTGGAACTACTCGCAAGCACCGATTAAGCCTAGTAGTTGAAATATAATATATTCTATCAACATTGTACAGGCAGCCGGACCTGGATCCAATTTCTAGCCCTGGCATGAAGCCCGCAATACCTTATTTGGTCAAATGGCGCCAAGTCTCTTGATGCCTAGTCCTATCAATCGACATGGACTTTTGTCTTCCGTATTGCGAGGAGGAGTTGCAATTGCAGGAGCGACTGTGCAATGGCCCCAAAAAGAAGCGACATACCACTCCAGGCTGATGGTGCAAGAACGTAAAGAGGAAGCGCGGCAACTGTAAAACAAGAACTCATGCCTGCAGCAGTCCAGCATTGGATCCACACTGCCCGATCGGGGCGAAGGCTGTTAACTATCGGCCATACTGCTGTGCTTATCCCGAGCAATTGGATCGGCACCGAGGCGATGAGGTGAAAGAAATCTGAATCTGTTGCTTTTCCAGGATCGTGGCCTGCGTGGGACCAAGCGAAATATGTCGGAATCAAGGAAAGTCCACATATGATGGGGACAATGAAAGCAAAAACAGATCCTGCGGTTTCTTGTTCAAGACCAAGGACTGGTTGATGTCCTGAAGGTCTGTATGAAATTTCGCTGCTCAATAGTTAACTGTTGGAGATTAGAGCACGACAGAAAAGACTTACTTCTGATCTACATTGGTTGTAAATATGAGTGGTTTGTGATCAATACCCAAGTATAAACAGGCATCTGCGACATTGTGGCTTATGCTTTGCAGTCTATCCCTCACTGGACCGATGATCTTTTGAAGATAGCCTCTCGCCGCTGCGTCGCTTACATGTTTGTATATGGTCTGTGAAATATTGACGATATTCTCCAACTCCCCACGGGCGTACTCCTTGGTGATAGCCTGCTCTTCTCGCTTAGCGTTTTTATAAGCGATTATCCGGAAATATATCATTTGGCGGTAAAATTCGCTGTCTATAGGCCTCGTTATCATTTCATCAGCCGCGTCGCTCGACAGCGTCCTTACATAACGCTTAACGCTGAGTTCTCGCGACATTCGCTGGGTGAAATCATCATTTCTCATGTTGTCGAGATGGTCTTTGATTAAGTCATGGAAGTCACGGCAGTCCCGGGGATTCGCCTGTCTTAGCAGCGTCCGCGAAGTCGACATGTTGAGCAAAAGTAGACTGGAGGCGAGTTTAACCCGAAGTTCGTCTTCAGGACCCCTTGGGGGATATTCCTTGCGCCGGCGTATAGAACTCTGGGATTCACTCATTTTACTCCAAGAAGGCCGCCCGGGTGGTATATGAGATTCTTAAGTGAATCCTTCAGATAGGGTACCAGAGAGAAAAAGAAAGACGGGCGCAACGAGGTTAAATAAACGGTGGTTGGTGCTCTCCCACGAGGCTGAAGACACACTGCCCCGCTGACACGTGCAATGAGATCGTTGGCCACAGTGCTGGAAGCAGTTGTTCTTAGGTTGGCAAGGTTGATTTTTCATAGTTATGGTACGTGTCGCAGCACATGGAGAACAGTGCGAAAGACTCCCATTACAATGCTAACATCGAATATCTCGGTTCGACCTTGGCCTAGATACACTCTAGGTGAACAACCTGATGTTGTTGTATTTATCCCTAAGGGCACTGACATTAAATGGCCCATCTCCCTTAACCCTCTAGTCATACACCTTACCTCCCCCCCCCGTAACTGGCATTTATAATAGTGCTAAGTGGTGTCCGCATGGTGGTTGGAAATCAGTGTACTGGCTGGGTAGGGATTAGATGATATAATTTTTAAGGTTTAGAATAATATAATACACGAATTAGTTATCTAATGCTTTATTACTACCTAACTAGATCTATACACGATAGTGCCGTCGTTTACCAAGGTCCCGACGTGATTAGCTTTCCTTCCTTATCTAAGACATAATGCCTCATTAACACGTTAGTGCATGATTAACCGGGTAAGAAGTAGTTATTTAGTTCTTTTGGGGTTGAGAGAAGGACTTCGCATGTCTCACTTCTTTGTAGGCCAATTTTGGTCTGGACAGGAATTGGCCCCTGATTATTCCATATGGTTATGTGTCGCCAACAAAACGAAGGCCTGAGTAAAGGGGTTTCTGAAACACCAAGATACATGTTTTGCTTTCTCCGTTCTTCTGAGGAGAACAGTACTGTGTGGATCTTGGCTATGGACCAGAAAACAGTTCCTGGGCAGTGGGTCGATCCTCAGGTCTCCAGCATAACAATCTAGAAATAAACTCCACAAATGCCATCTCGTCACTATCCTGAATGTCATTGGTCATAGTTCTAAAGTCCAGTTTCTGAATAAGATTGGGGAATTTGCACACTCCTAAGGTTCTAGGTTAGTTACGTCTTGAAATGATATGGAGAGATTACCCTTTTCGTCGAAATGCTGGGAGCTTCGCTTTCCACGCTGAAGGACGTCCAGTGGAGGCGGGCCAAGTAATGAAATAATCCGTGCAACATGCGCCGCCTCAGTCCAAGACTCGGGATCACCTGGCTGGTCGAATGGTCCTCTCCCGAAGAATAATTCCCAGAGCTCGAGAAATCAGCCAATATACTTACTCACGCGGAAGGTAAAGCGTAGCACGGCACCCAGATTCCATATATCAGCAGGATAACTCCACTCCATCCCAACAGAGATCTCAGGGCATTGGTACTTCGCTAGCTGGATGAGGTGGCTATGCGACTTATCACCGTGAACGGCATTCCGGAAGCCCTGGATGACCGGCGCGCCCAGGTCACTAACTGGTATGTTCCATTTGTTACGAGAGAGGTATATTGACCGGTTGGCCAGTTGCTTTCGAGGTGATGGTTCCCTGAGTTCACCGTCAGCAACCGAGGCAGCAATGGCTGGGTTGTGCAAGCTCATCATTATGTTGTCGGGTGTTAGATCTAGATCGTTAGTCTCGTTACGCGATGGGATTTGGTGGCATACCTGTATGGGTAACACGGCATTCCTCATGCAGGTAGCGTAGTCCTTCTATTATTGCCCCAGTGATTGGCTTTAGAACGTCCAGTGGGATAGCTTTCCGTTCGAATCGGTGTTGCAGCATCCATAGTGGTTCACATAGGGGATCGAAGAGCATGCAGGTGTGGCGGCCGTGTGGACCGGGAATCGTGAATGAGTCGAGTATATTTGCGACCATCCCCCTCCCTCCATGGTTAGGGTTCGCGTTGAGGATGTGTTCTGTGATGGAGAGCTCGTGGTCATCCTTGCCCTGATTATCTGGGTTGGCCTTGGCCTTGATAGCTACGTAGCGTGGTGTCCGCCATCGCCATCTAAGAAAGTTAGACCGGCCATATTGCAGCAGGGGGGTCATACTGATGTAAATCTTTAGCAAGCCAGACTGTTGATGCCACCCCAGGGCCTAGCTTAGTTACAACCTGGTACCGGCCGTTAAGTGTTTCATAGAGATGCATCGGATAGAATCTTCCTGGCCTGTAACCAGGGGCATTCTCCTCCTCGACCAGCTTTGTTGAAGGGAGTAATCTCGCCGGAATCCTCGAGGGGACAGATGGTCAGGAGCGGAAAATTTGTCTGGGATACGCCATGTCGTTGAACTCAAGCATCGTGACGTACGGAACTCAGTTGTCATACAAGATTTAATTATTAACATGCTTTCTACAACTACTGATTGGATAGGACTGTTTACTCCGTACAAGGCAAGGTCCGGTCCGGCCCGGTCTCGGCGCCAAGACATCCCTATCATCTTCAGCTCTCAGGCACCAACATTCTCTTTCTCTCCTTCCGCGCAGAATGCCGCGAATCCGTGTCGACAAATACGGTAGGCCTATATCCAATCTCAAATAAACCAGTTATTCTAACACGATGCAGGAACATGGCTTCGTCTATTCGAAGGGCGACCGACGCGGACCGCGCCTGCTTCTGCTTCTGCTTCAGCCCGCACCAATTACGGGCACAGCCGCGGGTCGCGCTCGCGCTCGCGGCGTGGACACGACGCAGACGAGTTCGAAGAGCAGAGTATCCTGCGTAAATTCCTCGAGAACGGCGCGACGACGATCGCCGCGCTGCTCATGCTCGGGGGCGCCGGGTACGGCTACCACGTGTTCTACAAGCAGCTGGTACTGCGGAAGATCGATAATGCGTTTTCGCCGGGTTTTTCGTCCCTAGAGCTTGCGGCGCTGGCGCAGCATGGGTATACGCTTGAAGATGGGATTGATGAGGAGTTTCTGAAGTTCCGCATTGCGAGGCCCGAGCAGGCGCTTATTGATGGGGTTGTTAGTGGGAGGGTTAAAGGGAATTATTATCTGTTGTTCGGGGAGAAGGGGACGGGGAAGAATTCGATGCTGTTGGAGAGTATGTCCAAGATTCATGGGCAGGGGATTGGGATGTTGGAGGCGCATGGGGATATTGAGGTCTTTCGACTGCGGTTGGGGAAGGCGATTGATTATGAGTATCATGAGGATTATATTGGGGGGATGTTTAGTATCCGCGGCCCGAGGGATTCGACAGCCCTGCTTGATATTGAGAGGGCGTTGAATAAGCTGGAGAAGGTTGCGCTGAACAGGAAGAAGACGAGTGATCGGCCGTTGGTGCTGATTATCAGTAACTTGCATTATCTGCCGGATAATACGGAAGGGCAGCAGCTGGTTGACTTGCTCCAGCAACGCGCTGAGATGTGGGCGGCCAGTGGGCTAGTTACGCTGGTGTTTACAAGTGACCAGTACCGCACGACGGAGATGCTACGACTGCACGCGACGAGGTTGCAGGTGCTGAATATTCAGGATATACCCAAGGACATGGCAATCGCATCATTACGCGCCTTTCGCCAGAGCACCTTTCGCGAGGACGTTCCGCCTAGTCTCCTGGATCAGGTATACAGCCTTGTCGGTGGCCGTTTGATCCATCTAGACCAGGTCGCTAGGTCAAAAGATATGCTGAAAACGTGCCGTTCAATCTGCGAGAAGGAGAAGCGGTGGCTGCTGTGTAAATGTTGGATTCTCGGGGCAGAGATGGATGATAAGGCTGAAGACCAGCAGGATTTATCGGTATGTCCCTTTGAATTCATACTACCGTGTACTAACAATACAGTCCGGCGCAATGCTCCTAGGAAAGACTTTGGTGGAACTAGAGAAAGACCCCGATCGAACGCACTACGTCTCTGGCCTGCCGGGAATTCCACTCCACAAGGCGCAAGAACTCATGACGCGAGCGGATTTAATCAAAGGACTGGACGAGATGAACATCATTGCCATTGACGCCGATGCCATCGTACGCGCAGACTCCGTCCCCATGCAGAACGCCTTTCGGACTGTCTGCGAGGATCCCGAGTTCGAGGAGCACTTGAAGGCCACCCTGGATCGGCTGGATGAACTAGAAGGGCTTGGTCGGACGACCGAGCTGCGCTTGAAGGACTTTATGGAAGGAGAGTATGAGGTTCGGGTTCGTGGTGATGGCAAGGACACGTATCTCTCTGTTGAGAAGCCGAAAAGCTAGTGGGTTCATTGATTATCATTCCATGGTCTATTACTACCAGTGGTTTATTTGTCTATACCCCGACCTCTGCCGACCTCACATTTACCGGGCCATCTTGATCAGCAGCCTTGGACGGACCCTGCTGTAGGTGATCCTCCGACTGACTGGAGATATGGGATTCAGGAGCCCTCCGAATGGCGCCCCTGGCAATGTCTCTCTTTTCCAGATATGCGATAACTCCAATGAACGGCAGCGTCAGGGCCCCAGTAACCAAGCTGGCAATATATCCTTTTCGATAGTTTGGAGCATCAGTGACTGGGTAGAATATGAGTGGCCACCACGTTACGAATGCAAAATCGAATGAATTCATGAATCCTGTTGTAATCGCCCGTAACTGTACATCGTGGCTGGTTACGTCGGCAAGCCAGCTGTACCATACAGCCTGGGGGGCATAGGTAGTCCCGAGCAGGTAGAATGCGAAGAAGTAGCCTGCTGTTGGAGGATCCGCCACCAGGATGGCAGAGCCGATAACGAAGGTCAGTCCGATGGCGATGGACACTTCCCAGCGAGAGCGTATCTTGTCTGAAATGACGGCGTAGATTACAGTCCCGACGATGCCAGTCGCGTATACAGCGGTAGGATAGTTGTTCTGCTGCACCGTTGTATAGCCTTTCGACGCCATCCAGAGGGCCATCACGTTGTTACTCAGGCTTTGGACGCAGAGTGAGTACACTGTTACATTAGCATGATCCTTTAAACAGGCAGATGACTTACGCATGAAGATGAAGGGCAGGAGGTAGAATTGCCAGCTCCAGAGAACGCGCTTGAAGACGGTCAGGTCCCAGGAGTACTTAGCAGGCGCAGTGATGCGAGTTGCGGCATGCTCTTTTTCTTCATCATTCAGATACCAAGCAGCCCGATGCGCTGGAAGATCAGGAATAAACACCCATCCTATGCATGTCAGCCTGTCATGTCTGCCATGAAGTTTGATGTTTGCCCACCGAACAGTGCCACTGGGAGTGTCATGACAGAGACGATGATGAATATCCATTTCCACGCAGGCAGGCCACTCTTCCCTCCTAAACTCTGCAACAGTCCAGCCTGAATCCAACCGCCAGCCATCGACCCCAGATGGCCGAAAACGCAGAATACGGCGTTTCTCGTCCCTAGTTCCGACCGTTTATACCAGGAGCCGAGGATAAACAAAGCCCCAACGCTGGAAGGTTAGCACATCAACACCAAATAAAGAGTGTCTTACTATGCAATAGCCGAGAACCCTCCCTCGATCGCATTCAGCAGAATAACCTGCCAGGCCTTGGTCATCCGGAAGGTAACCATCGTCAGGACACTCCAGGTAACATTTGCCGCGACAAAGACATATTTCGGTCGGACTAGAGTGAGCACACTTGTTCCGGGCATCTGAAATACGGCATAGGTAACCAAGTACGCCGTACTCATGTAGTTGTATTCCTTTCCCTGGAAATTGAGTGCCTCCTTCATTCCACTGATATAGGCCGAGGAGTAACTGGCGCGTGTAACACCGAACAGAAACCAGATCAGCGAAAAGTACGGCAATAACGTGAAATCCAGTTTTGCAAGGAGGGCGCGGTCCCTGGGCTCAGCGCCCCAGAGCCAGATGGCGATTTTCTCCCGAGTCCCCATCCTCAAAGCTGTGCACTGCTGGGATTCATCACTCGTGCCGAATGGTGTTTAAATACCGAGGGGCGGGGGTTGCGAAGCTTGCGTCAAAATGGCGAATATTTCCGATAAGCCAGCCTCCACACGCTGGTTGTGATTTAGTTCCTGATGGTGTGATTGGGCTTGATTGCGAGCTGATTCGCAGTGTTTAGCATCAACAGAATGACATCTGCAGTGCCTGCTTCGGTTACCTGCAATGTCTTAAGTACAGATGTATAGAGCCTTGAAGGTGTCGCCTCCTACTATTTGTAGACACTGGTAACACGGCCAGGCTGGTGTAGTGCACTTCCCATATAGGGCATGATCATACATCGCAATTATGACCACCAGGTTTAGAGGAACGAATCACGGGAAATAGAAGGGATCAATATACAGATGAAGGCAAAGGAAAAACCGATGATATCTTGTGATTTACAATAGGTTTGCAGTCATTTGTCATGCTGATACTCCCTGCCGGGAAATGCCCTTCCAGTGCCAGCATCGTCATTCGTTATGACTCCGAAGGGTCTATAGACCGTCTATACATTTATACCTCCTCTTTTACCTTGGATAGGCTGCGTCACCCCAACTTCGACAAACAAATCCACTCCCTTGTCCACCGATAATTCAATAGCCTATATCCTGCTAAGAGGCTTTCTGCAAAGCGGGCCTGTATGCACCATTACTTTCACACCGGCACGATCGGTTGAAGCTAGGCAGTATCTCGTCCCCTGTGTAAGGTAGCGTCGCGTAACATCACTGATGTGAAACAATAACTAGTTGATAGATTTCTCCTAGTAAAGTCAGCACGCGTACTCCATTCTCAAGCTTTATTTCTTCGACAACGGTTTCCGCAGCCTGCACCCTGGACTCTTTGCGTCTATAGCCCTTCTGTCTTGGGCCATTCCTGATAACGAGGCTATCTGATCGCACACCCAAGCGGCTCTGAGGTGCTTTTCAGCCTCTGGCGCGCTGCCGAGACCAAAATCTGCAGCTCAAGGTCGTATTCAGTTTCAGCCTTTTCCACAAATAGAAACCAATGACTTTGGTGACTCTCAGCCTCGCATATGCGATGAGGGGTACAAATGCGTCTTAAGCCCTCGACAGAATGTCTGAGCGAAGAAAAATTCTGACTACTGTCGCAGACCCCATTTCATACCTGCCACTATCATTATAAAAATGGATATAAACACCACCGGGATGCAGGAAAGCGAGCTGGGGCTTCTGCCGTCTAATTCGTATGCATCTGTTCTGCAAAGAGAGGCTTATCCAAGGCCTTCAAGCCCTGCACACTCGAGCATTATCCAGAAGGGATGGCCCGATCAGCCTCAAAGGCTCAAGAGCAACGCGAGCAAGAACAAGCTCTCGACAGTCATTAGCTGCATTGTTGCCTTGCTTCCGTTTATTTTTCTAGGTAAGTTCGCTCCGTCCCTTCAGTCGCTACTGTCTTCTGTGTCAACGATTCATGGGCTCATTCCTGCATCAGGCCTTGCCATTTTAGTAATTGCTATCAACGGGTACGAGGTAAACGACCGCCGTAATGCAGTTGTTCAAGCAACTCAACTGGGGCCCACCATCTTTCCGATAGTGTTCGCTGCTATTGTCGGCAGTCTGATGCGCAGCCACGCCTTGTTGAGAGCACAGAACGGTGCGGCGTTAGGGGTAAGTCGAGACCACTATCACTCGAACTGCAAGCGCAGCTAACCGATAATGCTTAATCCAGCTTATCGAGCAACTCAATGGCAGTACCAGCTTCGCCGGGACTATAGAGCTGGCAATTGCTCTTCGCCTGCGTGATCCGCTCATGGTACTTATCCTCGTGCTCTGGGCAATGTCGCCGCTCGGTGGGCAGGGTGCGCTGAGAATGATTTCAGAGGTGCAATCAAGTGTTCCCGGAGACCTCTCGGTTGCATATCTGGACTTGAATGTTAGTGCTACGAATGTGCCTCTCGCTGGCGGGTCGTCAACAGAAGATATTATGGCGCCGCTGAGTGCGATATACACAACGCTGCTCGTATCGTCCGAAGAAGCGAAGGCTTCACCCCGGGATGTATGGGGCTGGCCAAAGATTCCTAATCTATCTTTGATCAGCTCTGCCTCCGCTGGTGCCGATGGGTCCTGGAGGTCGGTTCCTGAAGATGGCATGGTGAGCTATACCTCGTTAGTTGGCCACGTCTTGCAAGGAATACCTCCTGATGGCTATGCCGAGTTTCCGATCGAGTCGTCCTATTTCGACTTCGATTGCCATATGGTTGCCACAGGTCTTTCCGCAAATGAGACATTTGACGCCATGGGAGGAAGATTGCTGCATCATAATGCTTCCAACTTCTTCGACGATAGGGTCAATGGAAACAGCGAGATTGGCACGGTATACAGCAACTTCTTCATTGATACACCCTACAATATCACGGCCCCCTCGCGCTCCCAGTCACATGTGACCCTATTCTACGGATCGAAGGATAGAAATGGGCAGGGCAACATGTACGGGTCCCTACCCGTGGCACTTTTCAACTGCACTATGGCGTACATCCGTATAGAGGCACAGGTTGCCTGCGAAAACTCATCATGCGCCGTCACTCGCTTGCGCCGCTCCCAAAAGGATCCCCTGTCATTTTCCAGTTATTCGACGCCATTCAATAGCGCGAGCGACCATTGGTTCAACCCACAGACCACAGTGAACCGCATCATCACCTGGTTTCCGCATGCGGTCCCACTAATAGACATATACCACCCCTCCCCTACAGACAGCTACATCTACGGCGATACCTCCTTCTTCAACCCATCATATTACCGAGACTGGAGGAGTGTCAGTGCGAAGAACTTCTCAACTAGATTCACTACCCTCTTCAACACATTCTATCAGACTTCCCTTGCCACAGGTGTCATTCCCTCTGCCGGCCTTTCTGACCCCGTTAATCTAAATACCTCCAGTCCGTCTTATATCAGGTCGGAGAGCTCAACCTATATTAAAAGGTTCACCGTGTACCAAATTAAGCTTGTCTGGCTAATTATATTCATCGTCGCCAGTACCCTTCTACTCCTCTCTGCGCTCGCAGGGTTATTCCTCAAGTCGATAATCGTCGCCCCTGATATTCTGGGATTCGTGTCCTCTCTGACGAGAGATAACCCGCATGTTCCCCTACCTTCCGGAGGGAGTGCTCTTTCTGGCGAAGATCGCGCGAAGATGTTGCGGGATTTGCCCGTCCAGCTTGCTGATGTCGAAGAGCACAGGGACTTTGGGCGCATTGCTCTCGTCAGTCTAAGTGGGGATACGATGTGTAAGAAGCTTCAACGTCACCGCCAGTATGAGTGATTGATTTAGCTTCATCGCTCGGGGTAGTTTTTGGGCAGTGAAGGGAGAAACAAGAGAGAAACAAGAGAGAAACAAGAGAGAAACAAGAGAGAAACAAGAGAGAAAGTACACAATAATTCTGTTGTTCATGAGTGCGATAATCTACTAGAATAATTTTCGGTCTTTTTGGACCCAGGTTTGTTATTTGGATGTACACTCTCAGCGATGGATGCCGGGGCTTACCTATCGATCCGAGGCCAATTGAACCCTAACCAGGATCCCTGTAGTATTAGAACAGAACTGTAATAAGCGAAACTGGCTGAGCCTTTGCTGCGGTCTGCTTGAAACAACGCAGCCAACTGGTGTTACTGGACACGGGACCTGGTTTGGTGGAAATCCATTTGTTATTGTCCTGGACGCAGTCTACTGCCGTCAAAGCTAATAGGGCAATATCAACATCCCCTTGCCATCCACACCCGGACTCGCTTTCCATACGTATAAAGAGGACTAGTCATGAATAGAAACACCAGATGGATCCCCGCAATCTCCAGAAATGCATCTCGGGGCCCAGACACTTTAACCCAGTCGACAACGAACAGCGAGAACGCAAGGCCGTGGGAATCTACCCAATTAGCTGTTCATTCATTCCATATAGATGCGGAAGGACATACTCTTCAATAAACTCAGAACAACCTGCGCCTCAATCGCAGCCGACTTGTGACAGTCTAGACAATACGTAACAGCGATTGTGCTTCCGAGGATACACCCGAAGTATATAAACCCGAAGCACACAGTCGGGACAATCCAGTGAGCGCGACTCTCAATACTCCAGCCGTAACCGGCCAGAGCAATCACCGTTGCGATCGTTGCTGGTATTATCATCACGAGCCGGGATTCAGCCTCGTAGATGCCGTTGTTGCGGGACGCTTTCATGCACGCCAGGATGTCGGATACCTTACCGCCAACTACGCTACCTAAGATTGTTCCGAGGAGAGGAGAAATGTATAGCAGCCCTGTTTGCATCGGTGTGAACCCGTATCCGTCGACGGATTGGAATAGGTGGGATACTGTGTCGGCTAACACAGCCAGCCATCCCAAGGAGAGAGCGTATACAGCGGCGGACCATAGTAGTGGGAGGGAGGTGACAAGGCGAAAGGGCTTAATTGCGAGGGAGAACCAGGTGGCCTCCTGGAACCGTCCATTCCAGAATCCCATTGTGTGTTTGAAGGGAAGCGGCGGTGAGATTCTCAGGTTATCGGTGTACATTTCTCCAGGAGTACGGTATGTTGCAGTCGAAATGTCCTGTTCTTGTTAGAAGAGTTTGAATATGGACGATTCACTTACGTTGAGAGCATCCCGAGCCCAGTACGTTTCCCTTGCAAAAACAAATATAAAGCTGAACGAAATCCCAGACAGGATAGTCGTAAGCCTGTCCATGGGTCAGTCCGTATCACATATCAAACATCCTTGAGGCATACCATAAAGCCCATCGCCAGCCTAATCCCTGAATAACGCCTGCCCCAATCAACGGTGCCAAACTTTTCCCAGCAGCCAGGAGCAACATATAAACACCGAGTCTGAATCCCCGCTCATGGGGCTGGTATATCTCCGATATAGTAACCGAGACCAGAAACTCACCCGGACTGGACGCAATGCCCTGCACAAGTCTGGCTATGATAAGGCTAGCATAGGATGGACTCGCCGCAGCCCAGGCAGAAGAGGCAATAAGCAGAACAGAACCAGCAACATATACAGGCCGCCGACCAAAGTGGGCGGCAGTGGGAGACCAAACTGCAGCGCCTACTCCCAGTCCGAGCATGTAAATACCGATCGTGAAAGATACCTGCTGGTTGCTTACTCCAAAAGACTCGGATATGGCTGGAAAGCCCGTCGCGAGAATGGGGCACAGAGCTGCGCAGAGGAAGCTGTTGAAGCCGACGGTGAAAAGGAGGACATCTCGTCGCCATGCAGGCCAGTTCAGTGGATCATTGGGAGAGTCGCTGGTTTGAGCTGGCTTTGCCTGGTTGTTTAGTTGTTCTCGTAGTTGGGATATGCTTTGGCATGGGCCGATGTTGGTGAACCACACTTGAGTGCCTGTGATTGTTAGCGGGGCTGTGGTAGTGCAAGGACACTTACCAGGTGGGTATGCAAGATGCTCAAAATCCCTAGCTTCGTCTTTGGTATCCATCGTTGTCTGTTTAGAAAACTTTGGTCGTTGGATTGTACGGTAGCCGGTGGTGGAACAATTTATATACAATTGATGCTGCAAGGTGGAAGCTAATAGCCAGCTCTAGCCTCAAACATTCCTCACCCTGATCGGTCTAGACTAGTCTAGTGAGCCGTTAAATGTGAGTTCCATGAACTCAGTTAATGTAATATGTCGTGGGTGAGTACCTGTTGAGTAGCCCTACCCGCAAGGTCCCTGCTTGGCGGTTGGCAGTGGATTGCATCACCCAACTAGACAACTGTCTGATGGCGATGATAGCAGTTTCATAATCTTTCGAATTGTGGACTCCATTGAGACAACGAGATACTGTAATTAAATTCCACGCCCTTTGCACTGTCTACCTCGAGGTACAACCCGGCGACCTCGACCGACAACCACGACCTCACAACATCAGTATGAGGCTTTTAATTAGATCACATGCATAAACGTCTTGGATTGAAAAGCCAGAGGAATGGCCTGGCTGTGGTACCTGCCAACAGGAATGGGCGACTGCTGTGAGCGATTTGGGCATCGTCGGGCGCCACGGCTGACCCTTTGTATGTGCAGCAGGAGGATATCGGTTTCGGCCCGGCCAGGCCATTGCATTTATGCTCTCGGCCGCAGTGTCGATCAAAGCTTGGATTGGATTGGGTGGGTAGGAATGCTGGTTCTGTATCCCTTGCTTGGGCGGTCCTGGGATATCTGGTTCTCTGGGATTCTACCGGTCACAAGGCGAAGCTGTGGTAGAGGAATGGATGGCGGTGTCCAATACTCGCTAATTGGGAATTCGCGCTGGTGGCTTCGGAGAAATTATGACAGGAGGAAATGGTAGAGACTGTTGAGTGAGAAGACTGAGTTGGCCTGCGGTGCGAACTACATTAGAGGCAATCTGTGCTACGAACCATCTAGCCGTCCAACTCAATAGCTCCCTTTATTGATCCCAATCAGTGGCCGAGAGTAGCCTGTTCGAGAAATGGCATTGCCAGCAGGCAATAGTGGCGGGTTTAGACATCACCATTCCACGACATTCTGTACGGGATCCTTGCAGATAAACGACATTTGCATGGCCCAACACAGATCTAGTGGGACATCAAGGGAGACTGAAGTATGAGAAGCAGCTAGTGTAGATTGATTAAAAATAACTTGCAACTGGCTCTCCCAACACGCCCATCCGAGGAGTAATCCCCAGTCCAGGCACAGTAGGCGCTGTAATCCGACCATCAACAATATCAAACGGCCCACCTGCTGTTGTGACAGAAAGCATATCCCGGCTGGCCAGAACGCACCGGAGAGACTTTTCTGGAAACGTCTGGGCAAGGTGAACCAGCGGAGCGAATCCAATATCGGACCCGCGTGTCTCTTGCACACTCATTACACATCCAGCAGCGATAGACAGATCGCACACACGACGCGCCTTGGTTAGACCGCCGAATTTCTGGACCTTGAGGTTGATTCCCTCGCCTGCATCGTCGGCGATCATCTGGATCATAGACGTCTCGGTAACTGCCAGCTCGTCCTGGATAATCGGGATATTGGTTCGACGGCGCAAAGAGAGACAGTCCCTCCATGTTTGACATGGCGCTTCGAAAGAAAAGTCTAGACCGTCTGGTAACAGTCTCAACATCCTTAATGCGCCTTCAACGGTGAAACCTCCGTTGGCGTCGACAACGAACCACTCGTCGGGCTTCTTGTCTTTGAATGTCTCGACGATGCGCTGCGCATCGACGACTGGATCTCCGCCGATTTTGACCGAAAAGCCCCTTGAGCCTTTCACTTTGTATTCCTCGAAAAGTGCGCGCATCCCGTCGGCTCCGCGCACAGGAGAGATGTTAGAATGGGTATCTTCACGTCGGTACGACCTCCGAGAAGCTCGCAAACCGGAAGGCCAGTGGACTTGCCGAATATATCCCAACATGCAATATCCAATGTTGCCTTTGCGTACTCGTGGCCCAGTAATGCCCCGTCAATGACGTCGTTAATTCGATCAACCCTCCGCGGATCGAGACCGATGAGTCTCGGTGCAATCTCGGCGATACCGGTGCGCACACCCAAGGCATGGGATGCGATGAAGGTTGCCCCGAATGGAGTGCTTTCACCCCAGCCCTCCAGTCCGCACTCGGTCATTATGCGGACGAATGTGCCGTCGAAGGTGGGATACTCGCGGCCGCCGGAGAGGTACTATATACCGCCTGAGTACGGCATGTCTAGTTGGAATACGTCGATTCGTTTGATCTTCATTGCCATCCTGTTCTGCTCTTTTTCACAACTATATTGATTACAGGTAGAGCAACAAGGGACTGCGCCCCTCAAAGAGTAATAAGGAGGTAGGAATCTAACGCTACAGTCTCGGGCAACCCGATCCCGACATGCTTGGATACTCGGCTCAACCGAATCGTCTTGGAGTGATCCATTAAAACGTCTTGGCTCGGGTCAATCTGGGAAATCTCCATCGGATACAGCTCCCGGCCAGCCAGTGAAGAACCCCTCATTTGCTTGAAATATTTCAATCCGTGGAGCCCGAGATCCGATCGCTGACTCCCATCAAACCGCGCGATACATATTTACAACCTATTTACCCACATGGCAAAACCACGCATCGTCTATGGCACGCCCTATGTCACCGGCACAGCCTCCGCAACACTACTAGCAGCGAACCTCGAACTCAGCTTCTGGGGCGGCGTCGACGCACAAACTGGCGAGGTCATAGACCGATTCCACCCCCTGAGCGGGCGTTGTCTCAGAGATACTATCCTGGCCATACCAGGAGGACGAGGATCATGCGGCGGCAGCGTTATCATGATGGAGCTGATCCTTAATGGTCTCGGACCTAAGGCGTTGATATTCGAGCGTCGCGAGGAGATTATAACCCTCGGCGTCATGGTTGCCGAGGAGCTTTTTGACAAGACGGCGCCGGTTGTGACACTCAGTCCTGAGGGTTTTCGGGAGGTTTTGGGATGGGATGGGAGGATTGTTCATGTCCAAGGTGGACGGGTCTCGGATACTGCTGTCAATGATTCTTCGAACGGGGTTGCCAGTTTGTCCACTGGTCTAAGGCAGTCTAATGTCCAACTTACCGATGCAGACCGTGCGATGCTAGACGGAGCAAACGGCGAATCGGCGAGGATCTCACTGAAGATAATCATCCGGATGGCGGAAATGATGGATGCGACAGAACTGATGGACGTCAGCCAAGCGCATGCAGACGGGGCCTGGTATGGACCGGGATCAGTGGCATTTGGACAGAGACTGCGAAACTGGGGAGGCAGATTCCAGGTTCCCACTACGATAAATTCTCTGAATGTCGACCAGAAACGCTGGAGAGCACTCGGGATTGATTCTGAATTTGGCTCTGCGTGTGACGACCTGGCAAAAGCGTTTGTCGATATGGGTGGGAAGATTTCATTTACGTGTGCCCCGTATCTGCTTGAGACAGCACCGAATCTAGGCGATTCGATTGCGTGGGGGGAGTCCAATGCGGTGATTTATGCGAACAGCGTGCTTGGTGCAAGGACACTGAAGAACCCGAACATGCTCGAAGCCCTGATTGCCCTGACCGGTCGAGCTCCCAAGGCTGGGGCGTACATTGATGAGAATCGCCTTGCCTCGATATGGGTGAGAGTCACTCCACCGAAGGGCGCAGAAGACGACTCCTTCTGGCCTATTCTGGGTTATGCACTCGGTGCCATTGCAAATGCTCGCATTCCGGTGATATCTGGACTGGAACATATGAAGCCCAGGAAGGACGACTTTAAGGCATTCTCTGCTGCATTTGCTACGTCGTCCAGTGCGCCTATGTTCCACATGGTCGGTTTGACTCCGGAGGCCCCTACTCTCGAGGCTGCACTGCGTCCAGGTGTAAAACCAGAATGTGTTGATGTAGACTGGAAGGACCTCGATGCGATCTGGGAGGAGTTCAACCACGGCTCAGAATCCAGAGAAATCGACCTCGTCTCATTCGGGAACCCGCACTTTTCCTTCCAAGAAATTAGATCAGTGGCAAAGCTATGCCAAGGAAGAACCAAAAAAGACGATGTCGCTGTTATAGTCACCTGTGGTCGCGCCCAGGATGGCCTTGCCTCGCAGGCTGGTTATGTAGGCGAGTTGGAAAAGTTCGGTGTCCAATTCCTGCAGGACACCTGCTGGTGCTCGATTGAGGAGCCGGTTATTCCGAAGAATACGAAGACCATCATGACGAACTCTGGCAAATATATTCACTACGGTCCCGGGCTTACAGGGCGGCAATTTGCATTTGGGAGTTTGGCCATGTGTGTCGATGCTGCGTGTACAGGGAAGACGACGGGGGATCCTCCATCTTGGCTGCTGGAAGCTAGGTCCACTCACTGAGTCAATTACGAACTGGGGACTGCTACATCTGGGACTGCTGTCGGTTCTTCCTGTAAACCGTAGTTGCTGTTCTGTTGATCTCCGACGTAATCCATGTGGGGAGCTGTATAGCGCGCCGCCACGACCTGCAAATCTGCGGAAGAAGATCATTACCCCGAAGACCCGGTGAAGATCTTTTCGAGATATAAACACAGCCAAGTGCAGTTCTTTCCCCACATTACAACCGACAGCTGTTCGGGGTAGCAGAAACCGACCCCCACAATGCCGAGTAGCTGTTGCTTAAATGAGGATCCGCAACTGACTGCATTCTAGAAATACAGTTACATTGTAGACAATGCTGCGTCTGTCTGCTACAGCCCTGTTGGCCATTGTGGTCGGGGCCGTTAATAGGTACGCCTGCCCTGGGAGATTGTTTCCTCATACTGATACTTGCAGCGAAATAATCGTACACCCAGAGCACTACGCACGAACAAGCCAGTTTGTTCGATATAACCAGAACTCAACATGCCTCACACTCACCCCATCCAACCCAGTCGCGACATTCGACTACACGACCGAAGTCGGCGGGTTTCCATTCTTCCACGGAAACCTTGTCTCAGGGGCAGTCCAGGTGGAATCCAAATACTCCGAGGCAAGAGGTGGACTAGATGAAGCATTTTCGGACGGGCCGTGGACATTTTCAAATGGGTTGGCTAATACATTTCGTGTCGAGACATTCAACGTCACCGCGGCAGGTCGAGTCGAGTCGTTCTTCCAGCAGGGTGGACTGCGCTGGCAGAGACTGCGACTTCTGAATGATAATCGGAATGTCACGATCTGTGGTGTCGGGATACGCTCTTACAATGACCGGACCGATGCGACTGAGCTGCCTGGATATTTCGAATCCTCTAATCCGCTCTATAACGAGATCTGGAAGCTGGGTGCGCGAACCGTCCAGCAAGCATGCATAGAGAAAGGAACTGCGCCGACAACCTGGGAACTTACCCCGGACGGGGTGCTCCTTCGTGGGCAGCAATCCGCGCAGTCTGCACTTGGGGCGGGTTTCGCAAACTATACAATGTCCTTTAAAACGAAGATTGTCCGTGGCGGGACTGGGTGGAGGGTTGCCACCTCGCCGGCTTCATTTGGGCCTTCGTTTCTTCTTACCAGCGAGTATCCCGAGCACTCGACGTTTCTGAATACGAATCGGACTCTTGCACCTCCGAATACGCTTGCCGTGGGATATGGCTGGAATTTGGTAAATCAGACGTCTTTGCCAACTGGAAAAGTGTCCTACTTTTCGCTGGGCTTTAATGTTACGGAAGGGCAGTGGATAGATATCTCGACCAGGATTTCTATCGACGGATATATCGTGACAATCGATAACCGCCCACCTGTGACTGTCCTCCTCAGTGAGCTTCATCTGATGTCTAACGACCGATTCTCCTCTGGTAGCGTGTACTCAGGAACATGGGGCTTTGGGCCATGGCAGGACCAAACAGCCTACGTGAAGGACGTCGTTGTGCAGTCAGAGAATGGAACAACACTGTACGAGAATAACATGACAGATGAATCCGTCCTTGAAGAATATGATGTGATGGACAACCAAGCTTCAATATGTTTAGATGGCGCAAAACGTGATCGACTCGTCTGGTCAGGAGATTTGGCCCATGCCCATCGCGTCGTGAGTGCCAGCACATACCGACCAGATTTCATCACAGGCACATTAAGCTATCTCTTTGAACGCCAGGAGCTATCTGGGCCTATGGCCGGATTTTTTGCCATGTCGCCTGCGATGGGACAATCGGCGGAGTATACCTCCGTGTACAAGTCCTACGGACTGCTAGATTACCAGATGCTCCTGCTGAACAGTTTTGCACGGTACTATCTGGAGTCTGCGGATAGGGTATTTCTCACCAAATGGTGGCCGAATGCTAGATATGGCGTTGAGGCTATTCTGCCACTTGCTGATAAATATTCTGGACTTGCTGCGACGTCGTCCTTGGGTGCTTTTTTTCTCGGAGACGGAAATGGCACGGCTGCTTCGGCTCTCTTTGCGTATACCCTTAGTCAAATGGCTGGTCTCGCGGAGGTTATGGAAGAACCTGATACATCATCTCAGTTGAAAAGTACAGCTGCGAATATCTCCCGCGCAGTCAACCAGAAGCTGTGGAACGAGGACCTGGGGACGTACAGTTCTAGCCTCACCTCTACCAACGATTCATCCTATATAGGAACCGCATGGGCTATCCTCTCCAGCACAGCAAATACCACCCAGGCCACATCATCAATTGCAGCCCTCTCATCGCTCCGTCTCGGAATCGGGTACAAACTCAGCACAGACATGGACGACTCCTCCCCGGAAACGAATCTATCCCCAAATCTATCAGGGTTTCTCCTTGAAGCGTTATTCGCCCATATCCGGGACAATCCAACTGATAAGCCCACAACCGAAACAATAAACATCTTGCTAAATGGACTGTGGGCAGCAATGGTCGACCAAGACGAGTACTTTACCGGGACATCCTGGGAATATGTCTATCCCGACGGACGTCCGGGCTTGGGTCTGTTTACCTCGCATGCGCATCCGTGGGGCGGTGCGCCGACGTATATCTTCTCGGAGTATGTTCTTGGTGTTCAGCCGACTGCGCCTGGGTTTGAAGGGTGGTTGTTTTGGCCGGTGGTTGTGGATGGGCTTACGTGGGCGAGGGGGAGGGTTCCGACGCCGCGTGGGAGTATCCAGGCGGAGTGGGAGGTGCATGATGGTATACGTGTTGTTCTGAGGGTTCGAGCGCCGGAGGGTACGAAAGGAGTTGTTGGGTTATCTCTGCCTGCGGCGGGTTGTCGTGTCACTGGGGATGCTCATCAAGATTATTGTGGCAGCGAAAGCGTGCGTGTGGTTGTTGATGGGGAGTGGGCGTCTATCGATGTCTCTTTGGCTAAGCCTATACCTCGATTGTGAACTGGCCGCGGTATATTTCTCAAGTTTAAAGCTTTTTCCATATTATGAGATCAGAATCCATTCCATATCCTATAGTACGTAGAACATCAACCATGTCAATACCTAGCGGAATCATTCCGACCGCCTAGCTTATCCGCGGGAAGTACAAGATAAACTTCACAGAAACGACAGGCTGGACTCTCCGACGATCATATGAGAATTCACGTCACACTCGGACCTGACAAGACGCGGGCGAGACTCCGATTTGCCCACAGCGCCGCCTTCTCCAAGTCTGTCGCCGGTCGCCGACAGCGATCTGAGCATCGACATAAAGCAGAGCAGCTTGCCATCCGATAATTGAATGTTTACTCTCTAGATGTTTTTCAGCTCGAGATTGTCCAAGTTTATCGCGGGCTCGAGATCCCGTGCTCCCAGTATGACGAAACAATACAGCACCAGCACCGTCCCCTCGGTCCTATATACCAAGATCGATAAGCGCCCGCCGGAGGTGGTACGAAGCCACGGGAATTACCTCGAGACCAGTGATGGGCGAACGATCTTGGATGCGAGCGGTGGTGCCGCGGTCGCTTGTCTGGGGCACAGCGAGCCCAGAGTGAAGCAGGCGATCATGGACCAACTGGACCAGACGGCTTATGTTTACTCGCCTTTCTTTACTGTACCCGCTGCTGAAGAGGTAGCTACGTATCTGACGGAGTCAACGAATGGAGCCATGAGCAAGGTGTTTATTGTCAGTTCCGGTATGGCTGTTGTGTCTGGTTAAGATGTGATACTTAACTTATACTTATGAATGCAGGAACGGAAGCGATAGAGGCGGCGCTGAAAATGGCCAGACAGTATTTCACGGAATTAGCAGAACCGCAAATGCAGCGAACGAAGTTTATTGCACGCCGTCAGTCGTATCATGGGAATACTCTGGGATCTCTAGCAGCAGGAGGACACAAGGCGCGACGCGCGATCTTCGAGCCGATCCTCGCGTCAAATACTTCACACGTTTCGCCGTGCTATTCATATCGGGGGAAGAAGAATGGTGAAAGTGATGAACAGTACGTTGCACTTCTTGCAGCGGAATTAGAGCACGAATTCCAGCAGGCTGGGCCTGGGAATGTATGCGCTTTCATCGCGGAGACGATGTGCGGCACGGTAATATCCTCCTCCAGTACAGCAGGAATTTCAGCTAATTTGACAGACGCTGGGCTGCGTCCCCGCTGTACCAGGATACTTCAAGGCAATGAAGGAAGTCTGCGACCGCCACGGCGCATTGCTGATCATGGATGAAGTGATGTCTGGGATGGGCCGTACGGGCACGTTCCACGCCTGGGAGCAGGAGGGCGTTGTCCCTGATCTTCAGACTATTGCGAAAGGCTTGGGCGCTGGTTACGCCCCGGTTGGTGCATTGCTCGTTGGATCTCGTGTTGCTGATGCCCTGGCCAGCGGCACGGGGAGCTTTACGCACAGTCAGACGTATCAAGGACATCCCGTTGCGTGTGCGACGGCCTGTGCTGTGCAGAAGATTATAAAGGAAGATAATTTACTTGAGAATGTGCGAGTACAGGGAGAATATCTGGGCCAGCTGCTTAATGAACGTCTAGGCGGGCATAAGAATGTGGGAGACGTTCGAGGGCGGGGATTATTCTGGGCTGTAAGTGCCTTATTCTTCCTATGACACCGTCTAACAGATACAGCTCGAGTTTGTCAAGGATAAAATAACCAAAGAGCCGTTCCCAGTTGAGGCTGGTATAGCACAAAAGGTGCATCTGACAGGGCTACAGAAGGAACACTCCGTCTCAGTCATTCCAGGGGTCGGTGTCGCTGATGGGAGGAATGGCGATATCATCCAGATCGCCCCAGCGTATAATGTCACCAAGGCAGATATCGAGGAGATTGTTAGGCGAGTGGAGGGCGTGGTCGAGGCCGTCTTTGGGGAGTAGTTACTACTGCCTACAACAGTGATTCTTTGGCAAGAGAAAGCGAATTAATACGGATTCATAATTGTGGCATTTCCTCAACTGCCCGAGTTAGAGGACGCAGGCGCATCGTGCGAAGCCAGTAGAAGTGCGCCCACACGTCATCCAGATACCCCGGTCCAGACTTGATGTCGAGGACCCTTACAGCGGATGCCTGTTGGATGTAGAACCAAATGCGCACTTCTGTATTGTCTGATGCAGCCGCCCCCGTCATACAAATCCAGCTGAACAGTGCAGGTATCTGGATGATCCATAACTCGGTGTTGACTAACGCCAGTGATGCTTGGAGCTCACTTGTTAAGAAGTCTATTTTTATTGAGTGCGCTGGATCATCAGGTTTTGCATGCACAATTAAGTAGAACATTGTCACTGCTAGGTAGCAGCAGTGGAAGAATGGGTCGTCAATGTTTGTTGTGGACTTGCTGTATTCATGTGCTTGGGGATGATTAGCTGTGTTAGTCTGATAGTCCAGTTTGAATGTCCGGAGATGCTCAAACATATTTAGGATATGTTGAACCCCTGGAATGGACAATGGCTCTGAGAGACGAAGGATGCGGTCCTCAAGCCCGATCGGGGGTGGTAGGGTTGAAAATGCTGTCCGATCCAAATCAAACACGATATGGTAGATGATGTTATTCCTGTACTCATTAGAAATTTCCGTTGAGCGAATCGACGACATACATCTGGATTAGGCCTCCCACTATCCCATCATAGCCCAGCTGGTCACGGCCGCCTCTCATGTCTACTAATTTCCGAAGTCCTTGGAGGTGAATGTCGGCTGTCCGTCGATCTCCGTTCATGTTCTACCACAATTAGATACCGAAATAGAAGACGGTAATAACACTCACTGCAAAGATCGCCAGGGAGATAATCGCAAGAATGGTCTTATCATCGGCGGCAAACTTCAGGTCGGAAAGCCGCTCATTCAGCAGGCGGACCGCCTCATTCTGATGGTACAGAGTTATCCAACTCTGGCTTTTCCCTTCCTGAAGGTCGGAGTTTGACGACCCCGCGTATAGTGTGGCATGGAACAAACACGGCTCGCTCAGGGCTCCTTGCATCCAGTGTGTGCGAATATGGTGGGCTGTGCTGTGGTAATCTACCTGAGGCAGCCGGCATGCGCCGAGACCCTCGCAAACTACTAATTAGTGCGAATAGCTACGGTAATTATTGGGTTGAGAACGTACATTGGTTGACTAGCCGTGGCATGTACCAGCGGGATGCTATGGGGTAGAATGTTGGGACGTCTGGGGAGTGGATTGCCCACGATTGATACAGTTGGCTTGAGACGACCACCCACAGCTGGTTCACAGAGTGCTCGTCAGGCAGGCTGTGGGGTGGGTAGCAGCACCTCCGCGCTTGTCTGGTGGCGTCAGATCTTGTCCACAACGTTGAAGAGAACGTACTTGGTAAGAGAACATACTTGGAGCATCGACCGCAAGGAGATTGGCGATCGCACTTTCTTTTTCGCTGTCGGCAGGGATCGCAAGCAACGAGCATCGCCATGTCAACGTCACGGTGCTGTTGACCGCGATGTGCCCCACGAGGGAAGACGAAAGAGTCAAGCCGCAATACCAGAATCGACGCGAACTGTACTGCTGACGTGGGCTGCAGGTCTAATCCTATTCCAGTTGGTGTGGATCTCCCATCGATTAATACGAGCCGCACTGCCGTGTCTGTCTCGGTGCTTACTTCGCTACTGTCCGTCGCTTTCTACGTTCGGAAGTAAGCTGGACTCGTCTAATGTATACCGTACCAGATCCACCCAGTCTTTATGCTTCGGGAATTACGTGTCGACAGCATCAGCCAGTCTAGAGCCCTAATAAACCAACTATGTCTACAGATGCCCACTAATACACGCTATCATCCCGGTTTCAGGGTCCTGGCTTATGGAGATATACTGGGGGTGGATACGTCCCCCTCAGTTAATAATAGGGTTGATGGAATAGTTTGGACAGCATAGATTTCGATACAAGCTCGGACGGGCCATCAATGTGAGTGCAGGGTCGGCAGCCTCCAGGTTAAGGGCTCGCCTGGATAAGCAGGCATGACAGGGAAAACGTACCTAAATTAACTTGACCGCGGGATAATCAAATTACTAATCAATGGGCCTCGGTCCAGCAGGATAATAGAGACTTAGGGTTATTTTAAATGGACTATGCCCTTCCCAAGGGATCGAGTTAACAATTCCATCTTTTCTATTTACGAAGCCACCATGCCGTTCACCAGTATCTTATCCCCTCGGGACAGGCCTCAGAAGACTCGAGGCCTTGCATTGGACAGGCTCATCTTGAACCATCTTTCTTTAAGCTCGTGGTTGCTCACCGGCTGCCTCCTTCAGTCACTCGTCCTTTCCTTGACACCATCGGCATACTCACAAATCCCCATGCTGGCTGCACTCGCCATTCTTGGAGTACGCGTGATCAAGGCAGTCCTCATTACCTATGGTCTTATAAAGAATCCATACCTTGAAGGAGTCGTCCCGCAGAAATACGCAGCCCAGGTGCCCAACGCAGAGGGGGAATTTTCAGATGTGCCTGCGTCGGAGCGCGTTGTCTGTTTCCACCTTGGGGCGAAATTCCACCACCCAGCTGGGGTTTTTGCCACGGATTCCCGGGCGATGGGAGACCACCTATCAAGGATGATATCCGAGCTTGACGATAACATGGGCAGTAATGGCTTCCTAGGGGGCAGTCACTGGCAATCCTACGACGAGCGAGGCGCACTGGAGAACAATTTCATCGCCTACTGGCGTTCTATCGAGGACGTGCACAGGTTCGCGCACGGCGAGAGACATCGCAAAGCTTGGGACTGGTTTAACTCCCTACCAAAGGAGCGGTCGGATTTCCTTGGTATTAATCACGAAATCTTCTCCTCCGAGCCTGGCCAGTGGGAGGCGATCTATGGGAATTTTCAGCCAACTCTCCTTGGCGCAACCACCTACCTGAAAAAGGGCGACAAAATGATCGGCGGAACTGTGGAAGATAAATGGGTCAGTCCTCTAGTCGATGCCAGGAGGGGGAAACTAAGAACCAGTGCCGGAAGATTGGGGTGGCAGCCCGATGTGTTGGAACAGAAATACAGCCGCCATCCAGTTAATTCAGTGGATGGAAGCACTCGATCATGACAACTGGCGACAAACTGTCAACCTCTATTCAAGGTCAAGGTAAATATTCCCTAGGGACTTCCTGTAGCAGTCCGTAACAAGGCATTGGAATTAGATGACCGCCGGGAAGCGGGGTTTACGACACTAGATATTATGATCGCGGCAGCTTGTGAATCCTGTGATACATACTATTTATGAGGCAGCTCTAAATCATATCAGATGTACTGTGAATTAGACTAGCTCAGTTGCGACATGGTAGTCAAGGTTGACAAAAGCAGAAAGCTTACCCCAATTGCTCCAATGCAATGGAGGTCTTAATATTGATAAACCGGCTAGTAGCACAATCACTGAGGCCAGGCATAACAATAAAAGAAGCAAGTGGATCTCTAGCTCGGCTTGAAAGGCCCCCCCCCCACTCTTTACTTTCAGGATTATTCATCAGCCCGAACAAGTGGGGCCGAGTTCGTTCATAGTGTACGAAGGAGGTTCTCAGTCATGATGCCAAATTTCTGCAAAGGAAGTGTCCAGTCCTAGAGAAACCAATGATAAGAGACATTAGACACCAGGGCTTCTGCGCTTGGGCAGGACAATACAGGCTTGCCCTGTATCTACTCGCATCCAGTGATTCATCAATCGAGTTAATCAGGCTCCAGGATAATCTGGTGTACTATGTAAATAGACATTCATCTTGTGCTGCACATGTGATTGCTATAGAGCCGAGTTTGAACTGTAGATCATGATATCAGTGCTGGAAGGCTTATAAAGCCGGTTGGTCTTACTCATTGGGTGTCAATTATTTAAAGCGCAGAGTTCGAGGCAGTAACTTCGTACTTTTCTAAGACATATATGGGACATTCTCATATTTCCTCCCAGCATCGATCCGGCTCTAGTCCTTAGCTATCATGGCCACTTCACGCAGTTCCAGTGATTCAATAAAGTCCACCTGGCGCCGGTGGGATCGAAAGTATTGGCACCCGGGTCACTGGCTCCTTGAAACACTTCGTCTTCATCATGTCGACCTGGACAGAACATTTCCGGTACATTCAAAAACAGATATGGTCCCATATGCTCCAGAGTGGCAGTTTCACCTCTGGATCCTTATTCACGCTTTTGTTCCACTCGCTATTCACCAGACCTATATAAATTGTTCCCATCAGAAAATATCAGCAACGGCTGTGTACGTGTTCTATAGTCTCTCGTTAAAGGCTATTGGAATTCGTCAACTTCACTTGCTCCGCCGTGTTGGGCAGAAATACGGCTTCTTTGATGGTGATAAGCACGAGCGTGATGGTGTCCCGGATGTGGGTGTCTGGAAAACTTTCAACTCTCTTCTTGGTGCTGTTGCCTTCCGTCCGATGGTCGCTACCATATCAGCCTATCGAGCCGACCAGGATCCCTCGTCGATTCTATGGATGTGGCTTCCCTTTAAAATTGCTGCTTATGCGGTCATACTCGACTTTTGGTACTATTGGTATCATCGTCTGATGCATGAAAAAGCTGGCCTTTGGAAGTTCCATCGCACGCACCACCTCACCAAACATCCAAACCCTCTTTTGTCCGGGTACGCCGACACAGTACAGGAGACTTTTGATATTGTGGTTATCCCTCTCATGACTTCCGCCAGCATGAATGTTCTAGGCCTTCCGATCTCCTTCTATGAATGGTGGGTGTGCCAGCAGTATGTCATCTTCACGGAACTCCTGGGACACAGTGGGCTGCGCATTGAAGCCACTGCAGTGAATCCGATGACGTGGCTGCTACGGATGTTTGATATGGAGCTTGTTATTGAGGATCACGATCTTCACCACCGCTACGGTTGGAAACACAGCCATAATTATGGCAAGCAGACTCGAATTTGGGACCGTCTCTTCGGGACAACAGGTTCCCGCATTGAGGGTTGCAAAGGAAAGATAGACTATGTCAACACAGCCAAGATCCCCTTGTGGTGATTGTATGCTTTCATTTGCATATCCGATTTCACTGCCATGCACTTAACGAGAAACGCCCCATACATATACCACTTTGCGTGGATTTTGCACGATAAACATTATAACCGCCAGAGAAACTCTCAGTAATAGTTAATTCTCAATCGATATTAAATTGTGAATAATATTCAATCTTTGACTAATATTAAACTGTAATTCATACTATTAGTTAAAGAATCGTCTATATACTTGAACCAATATTCTGAGAATTTTAACTAGTATTGAACTGAGTCTATGGTGGTACGACCGCAGCCCTTGGATCAGCTTGGTCGGAAGCACAGGCCACAACAGCCATCTGTTCTCGTCCACCAGACCCCGTAATCCGAGGGTGCAGCCGACGATAGTTTGATTAGTGATATACGCGAGCCGAGGAATCTTGTTCCCCTCGGGCTTGGTTCATTTCCCTTTCGGGCGAGGATATTATCTTAATACAAAAGGGAATTCTATATTTTTTCCTTGTGTATCAACATTCCTTGATTTACTCATCCTCCAAGCAACAGCTGCCATTGGATTTGCCGCCAATGGCGTTCGACACTGCTTTGACTAGGGCTTTGGGGATCCAGGTGCCCGTCGTGCAAGGTGGGCTTCAATGGGTCGCCTACGCTGAACTCGCTGCTGCGGTGAGCAATGCAGGGGGGCTGGGTATTATAAATGCTCTGACACAGCCGGATCCCGAGCACCTCCGTCAAGAGATCCGAAAAACTAGGTCTCTAACGCAGAACCCCTTTGGCGTCAACATTACCCTTCTCCCCGCTCTTAATCCTCCCAACTACCCTGGATTCGTCCAGGCAATTATCGACGAAGGGGTTAGAATTGTCGAGACTGCAGGAAACAGCCCGGGCCCTGTCATACAGCAGCTGAAAGCTGCAGGCGTGACTATAATTCACAAGGCAACAACCATCAGACATGCCAAAGCCGCTATCAAACTGGGAGCTGATATCCTTTCAATCGACGGGTTCGAGTGCGCTGGCCATGTCGGCGAGTCTGACATTGCCTCGTTAATCCTGAACAGTCGCGCCCGGCAAGAACTCGGTGACACTCCTTTTATCGCCTCGGGCGGCTTCGCGGATGGGCATGGGTTGATGGCAGCTCTGAGTCTGGGGGCTGCAGGAATCAACATGGGCACTCGGTTTATGTGCACAGTCGAAGCTCCAATTCATCTCAATGTGAAGCTCGCGATTGTCAAAGCCGACGAGCATCAAACGAGTCTCATCCTGAGACGGTGGAAAAACACGAGTCGGATGTACTCCAACCAAATGACGGCAAAGGCGATCGAGGTTGAGTCTACAAACGCCAATGCAGAATTTATCGAGGTTGCTCCTATTGTTAGTGGAGTCCGTGGGAGAGAAGTTCTTTTGCACGGAGATATTCAACATGGAGTGCGAATACACCCACGTCACCCCAAGTTATGTAGCTAAGCTGACTGAGAACAGGTCTGGTATGCTGGGCAGGTGATGGGGTTGATCCATGACATTCCAACCTGCGCTCAGCTTATGGAACGTATTGTAAAGGAAGCAACGGGAGTTCTCTCGGGTCTTTCACAATGTGTGACGAAAGAGCCACGTAGTAGACTGTGACCACATAAGAATTCTTTAGAGATATATCTAGTCCAGCTCATAGTATATATTATTTCCCTCAGATACAAGACTACCTATTCCATACATAAGTCCTGGATTCCCACCCGTAAACATGTACAGAATTAACCCGCAGTACGGCTGAAGGACGCAGTACAGAAACAGATGATATAGGGTATCTCGTACTCTTCGCTTAGCCTACAGTGATCGGCCTTCCTACTAATCATTTGTTGATCGAACTTTATCCTAGAGCTCGCTGCCGAGGTTAACAAAATAGGTGAGTGAACATTCCGTGACCATGTCAATTTAGAAATCTTCTGGAATTACAATTTTAGGAATACCAGTTGTAACTCGAATATTTGCTCTTACATCCGAGGCTCCGTTCACATTACCTTATATGGTGGCCACGCATCCTACTAATCATTTATATTCCGAGATCTCCGAAATATGAATCTAAATATTCGCTATTTTGTAATACAACACAGACCTTCTACAGCTTCGAAGGTGTTTGGGTTTCTTCCTTCTCTGCTAGGTCTCTGAGCTGGCGCCGAAGGATCTTTCCGGTTGGGTTTTTGGGAATTTCATCCACAAAGCGAATGCCACCACGGAGACGCTTGTGCGGTGCTACCCTACTATCAAACCACCTCCTGATGCTGAGCTTCTCCGCCTCTACTTGCTGGGCTGTTTTTCGTGACCGGACCACATATGCCCGGGGTAGCTCTGTTCCCTCCGCCGAACTATTCACGCCGATCACCGCGACATCACCGATCGCGTCATGCTGAAGGAGAATACTTTCCAACTCTGCCGGTGCTACCTGGAACCCTTTATATTTTATGAGTTCCTTGACCCGATCGGTGATGTAGAGGTTTCCATCGATGTCCTGGAAGCCAACATCCCCGGTCTTAAACCATCCATCTGGCGAGAGTGCGGATTGCTGATGCGCAAGATATCCCATAAAGATATTGGGCCCGCGAATATATAGTTCTCCAACTTCACCACTGGGGACTTCAACAGATATGGTGTCGTTTTCTGGGATGGTCATATACTTCGCCTCCATGTTAGGTAGCAGTTTCCCTACAGAGCCAGCCGCCCTGTCCCAGTCTTCCCATGGTTGTACATGTGAGGCCGGACTAGCCTCACTAAGGCCATAACTCTGCTTTAAACCAACTTTGATCTGGGAGCAAGTCCGTTTAATCATCTCGGCAGACAAAGGTGCGGCACTAGAGTTCAGCATCCGGAGACTGGACAGATCATATTTTCTCACGATATCAAGCTTCCCCAAGGCCAGGGCGACTGGCGGCACAATATGTGCATATGTGATTTGGAAGTTTTGCACGTTGGCGCAGAATTTCGGAACATCGAATGTAGTCATAAGTACGACCTCAAAACCACTGTACAGTGGAGCATGTACACCGCATGCCAGTCCTGTTCCCCGCGTCAGCTTTTCTATATGTGCAGGGATGAACATCCTTACCGTAGATATGGAAAAGTGGCACAAAGATCAGGACCCTATCCCCTCTTCCATCGTCCCCTCCATTATTCGTAAGCTGGCGGCCCTCCACTGCATCGGTTTGAAGCACATTCGACACAATATTGTAGTGCGAGAGCAATGCGCCCTTCGGGCGCCCCGTCGTACCTGAAGAGTACATGAGATACGCCGGGTCTTTCTTTGGTGTTATCAGAGGTCTCTCCTGTACTCCTAAACTCAGGGCGCCAAAGATGTCCGTGAAATGCCTGATTCGAGCCTCCGGATCGCGGACATCGCCGATAAGAATGATGCGTTCGCTCGGAATGCCGGCCACCTTTGCTGCTTGTAAAGCTACCTCGACCATTGGGAATTGCGTCACCATCGCAGTGGCACTGCTGTCTTTCAACTGGTGAGCAAGTTCTTCTGCGGTGTATCGTGGGCTGGCGGGCGACACGATTCCCGCAGCCCATAGAGTGCCAAATGTGACAACCGGGGTGTCAATACAATTCGCAGTGAATAATGCCATGACGTCCCCAGATTTCCAGCCGAAATGTGTTTGCAGGCCTCGTCCAAAGGCAAGGGCCGCATCTTTACTCTGCGCGTGTGTGTATGTTCTCCTGGTATCGGCATCTTGCCATAGTACTGTTGACAGTTAATAGACTTCCACAACGCTGTGTCCAATGTTCATTAAAGAGGCATTACCCTTGGTATCCGGATAAGCTCGGTCTTTGCGCTCAAAAAAGAACGTCCAGAGATCGGCCTCTGGAATATCAATCGCGGGATAGGTAGATTTGACAGTCATCGTCGAACGAGTTATACTTGGTGTGAGACAGTAAAAAAATCGGAGGCTTCAGGTCAAAGATGGTTGATTAACAACAATTCTCAAGTTGAGATGAACCTCGCAGCGGAATTGGATTCAAGCGCCCAAAAGCAAGAACAGCAAACGTCGGTTAAAATATTACCAAAGTATCTACTCTCAATTCAAGAAAGTGGGAAAGTTAAAGACTTATACCATCTAAGAGCCTCGGTATTTCATTCATAGAATAATCAATTAAGCTTACCGACCATATCGGGTTATTCATTCGGCGCTAAGCCCTTTAGAAATATCGAAAGTACTTACCGTATTTTTCACGTAAATTATGGGTCACCTGGTCACCCCACTAAATTCAGCTACGGCTGAGACTTGAAGCTATTCACAACAACCAAGCAACGCAAATTTTATCTAAATATACTATCTAGACGTGTAGGACATGCATTTCTCTTATGCCTTGAATCCCAGACCCCTCTTTATTCGGTAGGTGATGTCTATCTAGCGGATGTTCCGGTTCAATACTCATGGGCTAGGTTTCAGCCGGTGAATTCATGGCGGGTTGTAAGGATTAATAAGGCTTTTCTGATATGAATTTGTCTGAAGATTAATATCCTGAATTACCCGGGAAGTACGGCGGAGTATCTGGAAGAGTTCTCTAGCAGAGGCTTGTATCTCCTAAGGACCCGCTAGTCTTCAATAAGGTGAAATCAAGTATATTGTATTAACAAAACTAAATGGCTGAAAGGGAAGTCACAGTACCTCATAAGATCTGTATACTAAGACAATCTGATATTATAGATTAAAATCTTCACCTCTACTACTCAAGCATCATCGTCTATTGAAAAGACGCAAATTACCTTATAGTACTGGTAAAGGCCACGAAGGCGAATGATTAATTCGGTCTCTATCTCTACACATGTTCAATGGCAACAAACGTCTGTGCTGTTGAATGGTTGAGTTGATAGTGGGAGATTACAAATTATCCTTTGTTGGTTATTTCCGCTGTTGCTAACTCATCTTCTGTTTAATTCTGTACCTTAACCAGTCTCTACCAATTAAACAGAGCTTGCTACCTGCCCTACTGTTGCTGCCGGTGTGTCGTTGGAGTAAGCAGCAGTCAAGCGGGAACGCTCCGAAGGGCGGAGCAACCCGCGCAGAGTACTCCAACATTGGCCTTATAGGGCTTCGACCACGGCTTATGTTCGGATGGCTCCGCTGCTGTCCCTGACTCCTTGCGGGGTCTCCGCATTCTATTGTCTAGTCCGGGGTCCTATAAACTCATTATAAATATTGGGAAGTGGCCCCCTTTCAGCGAGTTTCCATTGGAAAGGAAGACAGGCATAGTCACGATGTACAGCATTCTGAATCCTCTTCCACACTTCATGAACGGCACTGCTGCCAAATGGGCTTATGTTTCTTTAAGTGCCATTGCTACGCTGCCGGGGCAGTTTAACCGGTCTGCCTTGGACGCGCCATGGGCGAACCCTGATGTTTCTGGTAGTGGTCTTTCACGAACGTAAGTTCCCAATTGAACTTCTTAATAACTTCTAACACCTTTTTTCAACCAGCTTGGGCTTCCTCAATACAACCGACTTTGTTGCATACGACCCAAAGTTCTTCGACATCATCGGTCCGGATGCAACAGTCGAACACGTCCAGAAGCTAGCCCATCAGTCCCATGAAGCTCCCTGCTACATCAAAGATACGAACCAGGTATTCTTTGTCGAATGGGGTCCCCCAGGTGGTGACAACGGAACGCATTCCTGGCAGTACCTCCTTGACGTGGAGACAAACAAGTTGAACAGGATCACGACTGATCCACCATTATACAACGCGCATGGATGTGTTGTCTACAATCACTCGCTATATGTCGTTACAGACGGGCATGGCGACGAGCAATCCGGCCAGCTTGTCAAGATTTATCCGCATACTCTCAAGCAGGAGACATTACTCAATAACTACCTTGTTCAGCCCTTCGCTGGGTTCAATGACTTGGAAATCGACCGGCGGGGAAATTTCTACTTGACGGACTCTAAGTCTGGCTGGGTAAGACTTTATATCGATTGCCCAGATCAAAGACTAACGTCAACCAGGGAAGGGAAATTGTCGACTTCACGCCACCCACGAACCCAACGGTCTACTTTGTTGAGCGGGACACATTCCGCATCAAACCTGTCCATATCACAGATGGAAACGCCAACGGTGTCGCCATATCCCCCGACGGCCACACCCTGTATATCCCAGACACTGGCCTCTCTGAATTCCGCCCATCTGTGAAAAGCCCTTACGGGAAGCGTGACCTATCAGCATTTGACATTTCGAAATCCGGCTCGGTTCTTTCCAATAGACGCCTGCTGTCTAATCCGGTCTCGTATTTTTGGGATGGTGTGCGCGTTTCCAGGAATGGGTGGATCTTCGGCGGTGCTGGGGATGGGGTTGATGTCATTGACCCGGAGACTGGGTTTGCGTTGGGGACTATCCGGGTTGGAGGTGGTGAGAATCTTGCTGTTAGTATGACCTTTGGCAAGAATGAGCTGTGGATTGTAGGTCGTGGTGGTATTTGGCATGTCAAGAATATTCGTGAACGGCTGGACAGAGACTGGTAGTGCATTACTTATGTATCTAGTACGGAGGTCCAGCCATGATTACCCACTCAGTTATAATTATATATTTGGTGAATCATATCACTTCGCTCAACCCCCTCTTCTCCAGGCCCAAATCCTCGCCTACTCTCTCCCAAACCGCAAGCCTGGCCGCATCATTCGTACAATATGGCATCGCCTCAGCCTCCCAAATCCGATTAATATAATGTCCTCCACCCTTGCCACCAAGCAGTCCCACGCCCTGGACATCAGGATTCGGGCCAAACTCCTGGCTTGTAGCCGCATAGACGATAGCCCGGCTACCCTGTTGAGGAGTGATAGCGAATACAGCAGCAAGGGGTTTCAAGAACTTCATCCCTAGATCCAGCCACGATTCCCGAACCTCTGGTTTGGGATTATTCCAAATTCCGGTGTTCACGTAGCCCGGGTTGATCCCGTTGATGGTTATATGTTTATACTTGTCGTTTAAATGTAGTCGGCGTTGTAGCTCGGAGAGCCACGTCTGGAAGTACAGTTTGTTGTTTCCGTATGGATCCCCTGCCATTCCGTCTTCGCCGTTGAAGTGCTCCAGGTCGAATCTTCCTAAGAAGTGGAAGCAAGAGGTTGTACATACCACTCGGGGCTCTGCACTCTTTGCGAGGGAGTCCAGTAGCCGGAGTGTCAAAATCACATGGGATACAAAGTTTACCTGCTCCATTAGTACTTCGCCTGTTAAATGGGCTGATAACCAACCTGATGTAGAATCTCCAGTCCATCCCTTGTTAAAATTGGCTTCTTGGACGCCGTCGGACTCATCCCGGCATTGTTGCAGAGGATATCAACAGCGCGTCCAGTCGCCATCCACTTCTCTGCAAACTCTTCCACACTGGTGAAATCTGCCATATTCACCTCCCACCATTCTATCGTTGACGTATGCCCAGCCGCCTGTGCCAGCTCCGTACATTGCTCGACCGCGGTGCCCGGGTGCAGTTCCCAGGTTGGGGGCTCGCGACAGCCAAGCACGATATTCGCCCCGGCTTCAGCAAATGATTTTGCTGCTTCAAACCCGATTCCATTATTTGCGCCTGTTATAATGACCCATTTCCCGGTTAAATCAGGCACGGGGACTTCTGCCTCGGTGAGGAATGTGCTGTTTGTCCCGCGGAAGGCGTTCCAGTTGCACCAGAGGGAAAATGGATGCTTGTTGATTTCCATATTCATATATATAATATAATATCAGTAGAGCATGATAGATGTAAGTTGGTTCAGGAGTCGCGGCAATTTAAGACACAGACAACCTCGGCGTTGACTCGCTTGCCGAATTGGGAATGGCACGCGAGATTTCCTAATCGGGTCTCCCTTGCGAGCTCAACCAAACATGTGAAGTCTCTGAAATTAATGCGTTTCCTTGCATACTATGATGACTATAAGGGCCATTGCCGGCTTGGTATACGGCAAGGTATGTGGCTTGATATCTCTGTAAATGTTGTCGGTTCATATCGTTAACCCATCAATACACATATATATATAATACCTTATCTGTTAATTTGTTTTTAACACATTATTTACAAATACTATCGTTACACATCCAGGGTATCAACAATGAAGATGAGGGTATACTACTAACAACAAGCTATCCGACTGTATGGTTCGCTCACCAAGGCAAGACCAGAGCCATTCCCAGAGTCAGCGAAACCGCCAAAGCACCCATAACTCTCCGCCAGTTGGACTGGCTCGTCCGCAATGTCGACGCCGCATTTGTCCCACTCCCCGAGTCCGACTCCGAGTCCGATACGTCAGACGGCTTATGCACGAGGTAGATCGGCCCGGCCGCTGACACGGGTATAAGGTCAGAAGCCTCACTGGCGTTGAATGTCGTGGTAATGGCAGTTGGCACCATCGCACTAGACGGCACTGATGGGTACAGCACCCCGGTCGTTGTAGTTCCGTTTAGTGGAAACGACGTCGTTGTAAGGTCCGGGAAGTCCTCGATTGTGGGATACTTCCAGGCACACCCCGTGGAAATCTCACGAGGCGGTAGCGTTGAGTAGCAGCCGGCAAAGCTGGGGTGGACAGTCATCGAGCTGTTAAATCAGATCAGCTTGAGGCAAAGAATGACGAGGGGACTTCTTACCTCGGGCAGCATGCGATTACGGTCTCCTCGGGGTCTAGTAGGGCTCCGAACACGTCTCGCGGCTGATAGCTGTACGGGAACCCGGCGTCGATGGCTTCATAGCGATCATAGTCGTCGACCTTGAACAAACCGGACGATGTCACTGGGCCCTCGCTGGGGCGGGCAATTGCACCGACGGTCTTCCAGCCACTGGGGCAGGATGGACCAGGTGAATAATACGCGACAACGTACCAATTTGAGGACACCTCCTTTGCCAGGGCCGAGTCGGTTGGTCTGACGCCGCACTCTGCGTTCCATACCGTGGTGGAACATTGGTTGGCCCACGCAGGGTAGTCGGAGGTAGCGGTGGCTATTTGGTAGCTGGATTCGGTGCACCAGGTAGGAACAGAGTAAGTGGTCGGTGCAGGGCCAGCATTGGCGAGAGTCCAATCGAGGGTAGAGGTTCCAGTCGGCATGTCGAAGAGTGGGACGGCGCAGAGGGATGTGTAGACCTTGGTGGGAAGGGAGGGTTTTATAATTGGGCTCCAGCACTAAATAACGCCTCAATTAGAGCCGCCTCAGCAGGCTTGAGTCATGGGAACAAGGATGGCAAATAGAATTGCTTCAACAAGCAGGGTGTGATTGCAGGCTGCGCTTAGGCGCCGCTAGGTATATTGGTGTCTCACTGTCGACGGATCTAGTGGTCTGGTCGACTGCGGATTCTCTAGGCATCTTCGAATGAAGCTGTTTAAAGCCTCAGATAGGGCCTAGGCCACTGGAACCGCCACGGGCTGTCCCCGAGAATGTCCCTTTACTGTGGCATTCAAACTGGAGTTATTTAAGATATCTTCTCTGATGTTAATTACTGGTGCGAGCCCTACTGAAGCTAGCTGCACTAGCAGAGATTTCCACAGTGAATTCCGCCCAGCCCACCAGATCGAGATCGAGATCACCGAAAGAAAATCTGAGGGCGAACATGCCTCGGTATAAGTTCAAACATTAATTTTATCTTGTCAGGAAACAATAAAGCCCCCCTGTAGTCATTCATTGTTTTTGAGTGAGGGTCAAAATTGCTACTAGGTTAGGGCAATTGGTGAACGCCAGTGGCTTCTTCGCCGGCCGACAATTCGCACTACGGCTTTAGTTTGAGTCTTCGCACACTGTGACAGTAGATGAACTTGCAGCTCATGGTCGAGGGCTGGGAATGCGGCTAACTGTACTAGGTATTGCACTGCCAGCCAATGCTTCGAACAGCCCACCCACTGCACCCGGAGCCGTAAACTACTGGTTGCTGCCTTGTTTAATATAATACGGAGTAAGTCTATGGAAGTATGGATATGGGGTATTCGGTGATTGCCACACGTTTTTCTACAAAACTCGTAGCAACTAACTAACCAAGGTGCAGAACAGAGAAGCGGAGTAATCCAGGTATGCTTATGGAAACAAAACCGTCAAGTCACGTTTATCCGGCCCATCTCTATAACTGGGATGTATACAAGCCGATGCTGTCCTTATGCGTTCTCCATATAGTCACACTCGTTCCTGGCACAGCGGGACACGTACTCGCCTAGTTCCATTTGCTTTCTAGACCACGTATCACAGTCACAGAAAGGGTTGTCCTCTCTGATACCTTCCCAGTCATCGAAAACCATCCGTGGACAGACACGACAAGAATAGTGCCATCTTCCACGATTGCCATTCTTGTCGCTTTCAGTTTGGCGCCTTCTCATCGTTTTTTCATCGCATTTGGGGGCCTTTTTAAACAGGCGTGGGATTTTGACTGGCATATCGCTTCCTTCTGAGGCGTAAGGTCCTCTCCACGAGGAATATTAGCCAATGTTCAATGTACAATGATTGGCACTTACTTGTGAGTGGTAGTGGAATATGGGCGAGTGAGGTATAATGTATCAAGGAATGCATCCGGGCAGAGAACTTCTTATTTATGTCTTAATTGGCCTGTACATACAGTGGGCGATAAAGCCGTCCTCCGCTATTTCTCTGGCAAACATTATAGCCATGCAATAAGGTAAATGATGAATATTAGCCATGGTCCTGTCCAATAAACACTTCTAAAATATTAGCCACCACCACCTTCTGCCCCAGACTTGTCGTGTCCTTGTTAGTACTGCGCCATAAACTATCAGACGACCTGGTCGTCGACTGCTAATGATTATAGCATTCATTGACATGATAGGGCAATTTCGTATCCCCCATCTCGTCATCAAGGAGACTCATCCGGCTAACCCTGCAGGACTCTCAGTGGCCATTGGACAGAAATGTTAGCCTTTACTTATGCGCCAAGAGGAAGTCGACGTGTTCACCAGGCATTTCCACGACATTCTATGCAATTCGACGCAAACGCCGTTTCGCTGGCCATCGGTCGTGGAGGAATGCCTGGTGAATGGGTGGTCTCGTGGCAGGCTCGCAACCACCCTGGCCCTTCTCACGGCCTTCCCAGCACTGGCCTTGCGTCATGATACCATTTAGAATTGATCGTGGGTGCCGCAGACGCGACTTCGACGCGTTCTCATAGCCAACTGTGTTCAAAGCAAAGGTATAAGTACAACTGAGAAACCCCGTCTTCTTCGTTCAACCTGTGGCTCATTTCTCATTTCTCCCCTCTCCCCTAGGCCCCTTCTAACTACACGCCCTCAACTGTCAACTCGCCGCGCCGTTTTGTCTTTTTTATCTTTCCTTTTTATTATTTGATTATGGCCGATCCTATTCCCCCGAACGGGACCGCAGAAGTGAGCGAGGAAGAATTGCTCGGCGTCGATGATCTTGCGAGCATATATTATCAGCCCTTTCATTTCCCTTCCTTTGAGCTTGAATCGTAAGTACTCCAGAATGCTAACACCTTGCAGTAGGTACCACTCCAAGCGCCTGCGACCGGAAACCAGAACGAATGTCGGCGATATACAAGGTTTCCCAAAGGTCGCATAACAATGGGGCGACTGGTACTGGTGCACAATGACCGTCCAGTCCGAAATGTCCTGCTCGGAAAAGCCAGTAAAAAACAGAAATGAGCATCGTCGACAAGGACAATAAGGCTTGCGTGTAGGGGAGAAAGCTAAGAGCCCAAGGCAAGTTATGGCTCAAGGACAGGATAAGCGCTTTTCCGAGCATTATCTTTGTATATATTCATATCACGCATTTGAAGCCTTGCAACAGAAGTTGCGTGTACCCCGCCTGTCCTGCGGTATTGCAATAGTGCATGCCAGCTGAAGCTTCTCCCCGCCAGGGGTTCCCCTCGGGGCCTCTGTAGGCGTGGTTCCTCCACAATGGGATCGTGGAGGGTGTATGATTGCTAACATGTTTGGCCGTTAGTGGCCTTGGGATGAACGACAGAATTGATACATATGACGACCAGCTGGCGGTGGTAGACCATCTTAATCAGTACCCTGGTTTCAGCACCTCTTCGGATGCTGAGATGTTGTCGGGGACTTATTTTTCAAATACCGATTACCCTATGCCCACTGTAGACGGGGATTCCTTTATGGACGTCGGTATGGACCACATCCCAGGCACGGGTGTCGCTGGTGGTCCATCTATCAACTTCGACGTGGGCGACTATGAAGGTGACGGGGTCCCAGGTCCGAGCCAGCTACCATCGGAAGATCTGACGCACAGAAATTGCTGGGAGTGCATTTTAGGACCGTCTCAGTGCGGCTGGTTCACGGAAGAGCCGCTGACCTATAGGTATGTCAGATGAAACCCCTGATTGCTCTTGCACCGCTAATTCATATCTCGTGTTTTGAAGCCCCCAGAGCTCTGTACAGGGAGTCCCCTCAGAAGAAGCTCTCGCACGACCCACGCGCTACGTTCCTATAGCGCCCGCTCCAGCGCCCTCGTCGTTGCCAACTTCTAAGCCAGGGCCAACACGCGCCGAACCCGCCTTGGTATGCAGGGTCTGGGGGTGTGGGCGAGCTTTCTCGCATGATACCTCCGAGCGTAGGCATGCACGCGATGTGCATAAGATCCCACCAGGACGCCCTGGTCGCCCGCGCCGTAAATAATTGCAAGCCTGGTTGAAGATCGGTGCGGAGCTAATCAATTAGCAAAGGGGATTTGTGGTGTTCTTATCGGGGGTTGCTGTGATCCATGTACTCGTCGCTATGTTTGGTCCTTTTTTACACGTGGACGTTGTTTATAGACACTGCATATTGCTTCTGTAATAAAATTCTTATTATTATCGAGGAGACTCTACACTGCCTTCTCAAGAGGCCGATATGCCGCTTCCCACATTTGCACGCGAATCCACTCCTCCAGTTCTTTCTCATCACTGGGGATTCCCTCTTCCTGAGCAAGTCCTTCCTCAACTGCCGTCTTGATGACAGCCTTGGCAACGTCCAAACTGAGCTCCCGTACGTCTTCGACATCAGGGAGAAGTGGTTTGTTAACGTCTTTGAGAACCGGCGCCTTAGCAGCTAGAGCTTTTGACGCAGCGACAACCATCTTCTCGGAGAGCCGGCGGCTCCTTGACAGCACAACTCCGAGGCCGATGCCTGGGAAGGCGGTTGAATTGTTGCATTCCGCTGTAATTGTTAACACTTACACGTACTGTATTATTGTGGGAGGGGCGTACCTATTTCCTTCTTCGTCCCGTTATACTCAACAGGAGGGAATGGGCTTCCTGTCGCGATCATGGCCCGGCCATCCGTCCACTTGGTGATATCCTGTGGTTGCGCCTCGTGCAGCCGGGTCGGATTGCTAAGGGGGAATATAATCGGGCGGTCGACGTGCCTTGCCATCTCGCGGATGATTTCCTCAGTGAAGGCACGGGGCTTAGTCGAGGTGCCGATGAGAATATGTGGTTTCACGCGCTTGATCACGGAGAGCAGATCGATCTTTTCGTCGTCCGGCCATTCGCCGTCTTTTCGCGCGAAGTATTCTTGGCTAGGGGTGAGTTCGTCTTTTTGGGATTTTAGGAGTAGGCCTTGTTTGTCGATGCACCTGGGCTGTCAGTACAAGCACTTGATGGTGTATAGAAAGCATACCATATCTGCTTCATCGCGTCGCCCTTGTCTATCCCGGCTTCGCTGGCAATGGCGTCGCTTATTTGGTCGGCAATGCCAGTGCCAGCAGACCCTGCGCCGAAGCAGATAACTCGGACGTCTTTCAGTTTGACATTACTGACATGAAGCCCGGCCATCAGGGCAGCAAGAGTGACGCAGCCTGTTCCCTGGATATCGTCGTTGAAACAGGGTATCTCGGTGCGGTATTTGTCGAGAATGCGTTTGGCGTTTTGGAGGCCAAAGTCCTCGCTGAATGGTCAGTCTACTTCCATATTTTGACAAGAGAACATACAAATGTATATATGCATTAGGGAATTTCTTCCTTGCGGCCTGGACGAATTTGTCAATGAACTGGTCGTATTCTTCGCCGCGTGTGCGCGGTTGGCGCAGGCCCAGGTAGAGATCGTCGTTCAGCAATTTATCATTCTACCTAGTCAGTACCTTGTGTTTTAATGAGAGGAGAGACGTACGTCAGTCCCGCAGTCCAAAACAATAGGAAGCTGTCGTGAAGGATGGATTCCAGCGCAGACCGTTGTAATGACCAGCTTCGCGACAGATATCAGGACTGCACCGACCCCTTGGTCTCCAATCCCAAGAATCTACCATCATTAATACTAAATACAGTGATGGATAAAAGGAGAAGACATACCTGCTCCCCATCGCTCACGACGATATAGTCAATATCATCCCCCTTGGAGAAATTATCCAGACTCTCCTCAATCCTATCCTGGTCGCGAATATTCAAAAAACATCCCTCTGGCTTGCGAAACAACCTAGAGTAATCCTCGATAGCATCCGCCTCGGTCGGTGTATAAATGATACTGAACATCTCTTTCAGATGCGACTGGAGCAGCTTGTAGTACAGCACTAGGTTCTGGGCCTTCATGCTGGCCATGAAGGTGTTCTTGGCCAGATCGTTCGGTCGGCTTTTGTACTGCTGGTATGCCCTATCGACCTGCTCGTCTAGGGTCTGGATGTTTGGCGGGAGTAGGCCGTGCAGTTTGAATTCTTTGCGCTCGCTCTCGGGGTGCGCGGAGCCTTTGTTGTATGTTGCGCTTGTGAGCAGCGAGGTGCCCTGGTAGGGACATTTGACGGGCCCGTGGGCTGCGCGGGGGAGGTGTCTGAATCTGGATAGACTCATTTTGTCTGTTGGAGGCGAAAGGATTGCTGTTGCAGGACGAGGAGGGAGTGAAGTTATGTTATTTAGAGCTGTCGAACTATGACGCAATGCACTGGGCCCACGTGGGAGGTTTGTCACAGCAGACGTTTTTACCATTATTATATTTGCATTATATATTATTATTTTGGACTCGTGGAATTGGTTGGCGTCATACACTGGAAAATGTATCATTTGATATATAATTATATATGATCCCACCTTTATGTATGGCGAGTGCAATATACAACCCCGTATACAAACTTTGATTTATCCGCACCAATCCTAATATACGTACCTGAAATGCAAATTCTCCTTGTCCGTCAAGTCCTTGAAAGCAAGACGATCACGCTCGCCTTCATTCAAACCAAGACCTGCTCGCTGTCTGTTCTCCCTGAACCACAGCACAGCCAGAACTGACGCGCAGAGGATGGTAATGCAGTAGCTGAATATGTTAGGACGACGTTGAAACTATACATGGAAGTGACTCACCAAATGATGAGGCCAGTCCATAGATCAGGATAGTGATCAGCCTTCTGCTGGCTATGGATTAACTGGGGACCGACGATGTTGCCCACGCAGTACGCGACGAACACTGCCGCGGCCATGAAGCTCTTCTTCGTCTCGCCTGCGATGTTACTCGCGCCGAGGGAGATGGTGATTCCGACGACTGGGCCGAAGAACCCAATCAACGAATATCCAGCGACAGGAGTAGCGGGTTTATATCCCCAGGTCGATTTCCAGATCATCACGAAGCCAGCGATTACAGGGAGACAGCAGAGGATCAGCAATATGACGCGGATATTTCGGTAGCGAGAGCAGAGCCAGCCGGTGCCGATGATGCCAAATGCAGATATACCGCCGAGGGGGAACTGGAAGAGAATGCTCTCGAGGGAGGAATAGCCGAACGTCGAGACTATAAGAGGCCCAAAGCCAGATACCGCGCCGTTTACGGTGTATCTGAATGGTCAGCAACGTCTCGCTACGCAGGAGAGTATACATACGCAGCAGCCATGGTCAGGGAAACAAGCCAGATCCGGATATCCAGGATGGCCTCCTTCAGTTGGCCGGTCTTGAACTTCTTGTGCTTCACTCCGGTTTGACTGGCTCGTAGTCTCTCCACTGCCACAAGGCGCTCTTCCGGGGTGAGAAACCACGCGTTGAGAGGATCATTCGGAAGGAAGAAACACCAGATTCCAAAGAGGAACGTCAGAATGCCAGCGAAGATGTAAATATACTGCCACGGCTTCAAGGCACCGCTGTCAATCTGGGCAAAGCCATAGTTGAAGGCACCGCCGATGATAGTGAACCATCCGGTACCGGAGAACCACCAGCTTTGGCGCGACGACTGCTCTCGCTGTGTGTAGAAGCCGCTCACTATTACCATGAATCCGGTTGGAATGATCGCTTCGGTGAAGCCTGGGGAATTAGAACAGTTTCAGCCTCAGTAGGCAGGGGTCTCACCGAGGAAGAATCGCTGGGCGAAAAGTCCTTTCCAGGTGGTTACACCGGCGGTCGCAGCACATATAATCGCCCAGATAATCACAGCTGGACCTAGAACGCGTCTTGTTTGGAAGCACTGCAAGATGTATGTCATGGGATAAGAGCCGGCAAGCTGGCCAAAGTAGAAGATGGAGGTTGCCCAGCTTAGCCTGGATGTATCAGTCACTGGTGGACTGACTGACTTGTCCGTAACCGATAGCTGCAGGTCTGTAGTCATGCCAAACAGGACGGCATTTCCCAGAATTGCCTGAAGAGTCAGTAAGGAAGTGGTACGGGGTCGAGCGTCCCACCTTGTCATAGTACACCAGACCATATCCTACACCGTTAGTGGCAGCAGATACATGGAGAGAATGTACACACCAATTACCATCGCCGGCATCAGAAACAGATCAATCTTCCGCAACACTCGCCGCTCAACCTCGGGGTCAATCGGCTTGGCCTCCTCGCCCAGCAGATCAATTCCGCCGGTGGCGATTGTCTTTTCGTCAACGCGGGGCGGGCCTGCATCCTGCAGCTGCTCCTGCAGCGAGTTCGACGCCATTGCACCGTCCATCCAAGCTGCAGCACTGACTACACTACGAAGACCCCTCTGCGAGCTCGCCTGCTTAAGTAGTGAGGACGTGATTTTTTCGTGGCGGACGCAATGTCGGAGTAATCTTGACCGGCCAATCAGAATGCATACACTGGGGAAAGCCCCATCACGCTTGACTGTTAAGGGAAAGGTCGATATGACATCAAAAGTCAAAATGGAGCCCCACGTGTGTCCAGCCACGGTTGATGCTGTCATTAATTTATACTGGACGAGACAATGCCTTTGTGTGAGTGGACGGAGACCAAGACCGTGCATCATACCACATGGCTTGTGGTAGACTGCCCTAGTAGATCATTCCTCTGCTCACTATATATCTTTGCAGTGTTTATCCAAACTAAATACAAGAATCGACAATATATAATATGAATCGTTCCATTTTATTTGGAGAAACGGACAATTGCGTAAAATAACACCAAACGACGTGATAGCCCTGACTCGGGGTTGGAGTCCACCGAAGACGCCATGGACCATCTGTATGATGTGACCGGATGCATGGCCGTTGGAGATAACAGCATAAGCATACTGAATAGCTAATTCTGAACAGACAGAGACGAACTTTATTGAACGTCCCGATAACCTGGTATATAGTAAGGCACCATGGCAACAACAACGATTGAAGCACCGCCTATCTCGTATGTGCAGGTTCCAGAAACATCAGAAGACCTTGACTGGGCTGATCTGCGGACCCTCGATCTGGCCAAATTCGATCAACCAGGTGGAAAGCACGAGCTAGCCGCTGAGCTCACCAAAGCGATCGAAGATGTTGGTATGTAAAACCCCTTTGCACCTTCAGACTGCATCTAACAAGAGATACAGGTTTCTTCTACGTTACAAATTACGGCCTCAGCAAAGAGGAAGTTGATGCGCAGTTCGGCCTCGCAAAGACCGTCCTCTCCCTTCCGAGCGAAGAGAAACAGAAATACCGCGCTGCGCTGGAACAGGGAGATTATAATGGGTGGAAGCCAGCGGGAATTCGCACGCTGGTTCCTGGTGTGAAAGATAACTTTGAGATCTATAACATACCGAAATTTACTCCCGAGCATGCCGATAGGAAACACCCAGACGTTGTCAGGGAGCATTGGCAGAGCATTGAGCACTTTTCGAAGCATATCCACGAGAATATTGTGACGAAGCTGCTTACCGTTTTTGCTATTGCGCTTGGACTTGACGATGAGGAGTGGCTGGTGAACAAGCATTGGTATGAACAGACTTCAGGGGATCATCTGCGGTACATGAAGTACTACTCGCGCAGCCAGGAGGAAAATGACAAGCTGGGCGGTGTCTGGCTTAAGGGGTGAGCGAGCTACACTATCTCAATGGTACTCAACTGACAGAATAGACACTCTGATATGGGCAGTCTGACCCTTCTTTTCCGCCAGCCTGTCGCAGCACTACAGGTGTTGACCAAAGGTGGTGAATGGAAATATGTCAAGCCGCAGATGGAGGCACTGACTGTAAATATTGCCGATGCGCTGCAATTCATGACGAGTAAGTGCTCTTATCAAAGATAGATGAGGATGCTGATGTTGTAGATGGATATCTCAAATCCAGCATCCACCGCGTCATCGCACCGCCAAAGGACCAGGCCCATATTGATCGTCTTGGAGTGTTGTATATGGTACGAATCGAGGATGACAGTGATCTGGTGCCAATCGAAGAGTCCCCTGTTCTGCGACAACGGGGACTGGTTGGTGACAAGATCCTTGGGGGTGATGGGCAGCCACTTAAAGCTGGGGAATGGGTGAAACAACGCGTTATAAAGAACCTGGGCGAGTCAACTGAGAAAGAGGGCGACAACGAGGTGAACGACGTGGAAATCCTCAATGGGGTTAAAGTGACATATTACGATTGAACTTCTATGTTTATACATCCAGTTTAGTACAGGTTATCAACAACAATAGGATCTCTGCCACTCTTGATGACCTCCTCTACCATATCCAAACGATCCTGCCCCCAGAACGTCTCCCCTCGTAAGGTGTAGAATGGCGCACCGAAATACTGTTTCGATTCGGCCTCCTTCGTCAAGGCGATTTCTTGCTCGGAGAGAGATGTCTCGCTTTGCGCCCGTTCCAGCAATCTCTTCCCCTCAAGTCCTGCCTCATCTGCCAACCGAGTTATTGTGCCCGGGTCAGCGATGTCAAGCTCCCTAGCCCAAACTGCCTCAAGCCCAAGTCGCGCATACTCCTGAACAGCCGGACTATCATGACCCGACTCTTCAATTGCAGCCAGAAGCACCCGATGAGCAAGCGAAGGGTCGGCAGGATAATACTTCGGATGCGTCACGAGTGGAATATCGCGAATGCGGCGCCACCGCTCCATCTCCAGTAACCGGTAAGTCTGGCGCTGGGTCGCGCGTTGTTTCACAGGGAGACCGCCGGATATCGAGAAGATGTACATGAGGTCAATTGGTTTGAGGATCACTTTTGCGTTGGTTTCTTGTGCTAGGCGTTGGAAACGCCGGCTGCCGATGTAGGACCATAGTGAGACGAAGGAGAAGTAGTATTCGATTACAGGGCGGGACATGCTGAGTTTTCAATTTGAGGATCTTTATTGCGATATTGTTGTGCGTTGAAGCTGGATATAAAACGAACTGATCAACAGGGCATGTTGAGTTGTTGGGTTGATAGATATGGCGTTTGCAGACGCGGGAATGGCGACAGATGACACCACCTGCCACAGCTTATGGTGTCTCCAAATCGCAATCGGAGACAATCATGACTCGCAGACTAGGCGTTTAATTTGGAGAATGAATTAAATACAGCGGGCGGGCACCCACACGTACTACAATGGAACCGGCAGAGATGAGGCAACCTACGATCGATTTAGAATGGCAGGTACTTAAATCTTTAAATCTTTAAATCCCCATGAACTAACATGGCATTAAGACCTGATATTCTGGGCCATGCAACTACAACAGCCTGAATCTCCACGCCGCAAAGCAAGCAGCCAGAATAACAGCAATAAAGACACCAACGATACCAAAGAACCACGCCAGCGAGCCCTCCACATCATCGCCAGGAACAGTGACATTCATTCCAAACAACCCGGTCACCATATGCAGCGGCACAAAGATCGTCGCGAGGATGGTCACCTTGCTCAGACCCGAGTTGAGTCTCGCGCTCAACCGCATGTTATGCACGCTCGTCTGCGCGAGGAAATTCGACTGCAGTCTGCTGGTGATTTCGTCGAGATGGGTGAGTTCCGCGAGGATCGTGACGAGGTGGTCCTGGACGTCGCTGAGGTAGACGATGAGATCGCCAGCCGGGAACGCAGGGTGCCACCGTTTCGTCTGGCAGCGCTTCACGAACCCGTTCAGTACGTCGGATTTGCCGGAGAGGGAGTGCGTGAGGTGGTTGATGCGTTTGCGGGTGTTGTAGATTTGCAGCATCAGGGGGGTCATGTCGTCGTCGCGTGCGATGTAGATTTGGTCTTGGATTGCTTCGGATGCGCGTGAGATGCCTTCGATTTTGGGCTGGAAGCTGTCGATGACGTCGTCCCTGTTGCTGTTAGTGTCAGGAATCAGAAAAGGGTATTGCAGACATACAAAAGAGCATAGCAGATCCAGTCGCTGGATAGCACGGACCGGTCGTGTTCTCTGGCGACTCGACTGCGCACTCGAGTGACATGCCCAGTGCCGCTGCGGGAAAAGGTCACCGTGCCACGGCCGAAGACTAGGATGAATAGCATCTCAGGGCTTGGCCGACCTGGAATTGGAAGCAGGGGGCCGTCTTCACTGATCTTCGGCTGCCCTATCTCTTGATCATCGTCGAGTGACGCGGACAACGTACGCTGCGTGATGAGATAGTAGTCCGGGAACGTCTCGATCTTCTGCCGCGGTTCCTGCAGGGCAATATCCTCCACCGTCAGGGGGTGGATGGACAGCAAGCGAGCAACGGCGGCGACGTCCTCCTCTGCGCCGTCGCAGACGTCGAGCCACCAGACATCGTCTTCGGACTTGGATGTCTCCTTCTCGAAGTGCGGTGCTAGTTCCGCCCAACTCGATGCGTGCTGTGCCTCCTGGGCATGGCACGAGAAGAAGGTGAACTGGGGAACTTGGTCGGGGCGCATCTTATCGGTGCCATTAGGCTGCAGTCAATACTTGAGGTGTCTGGACCCATTCAATGAGGCCACGCAGGGAGTGCATATATCTTTCCATGTGGAATGGGGAAGCAAATGGACAGCTGACAGCGAGCGTTCGTTGCATGAAGTTGCAAGGAGGTTGCAGACGACGGACGAAGGGAAAAGCAGCAATTAATAAATGAATAACAGCCAAGCCAGACAGCCGATAGTGCCGGATTCTGGCCATTTTGTAGGGCTGAGAGGTTGCAGTTTGTCGTCCACATAAATCTCTGAGACCCACCGTACACTCAGGCAGCAGCATTCCGCCACCTTTTCTAGGCAGTTCGTCATTCATACTTGGCGCTCGGGCCGTCGCCGATTTGGACTGTTGAAGTATTAATATTGTTGGGAGACTCTATGGAAGACTGCTAGTCCAAGTGCAGTCACGATGGCCAACCCTGCGGTGTAAGTTGAAACTAAACCAAACATCTACGGTATGCTGACTCTCCAGACGATTGACAAGGGCCATTTGGAATCTGATTTGGCTGTTCCTGCTGCGACCGTTGGGTCTTTTTATTGCCACCGGGGGGGTTGTTTCCCTGGTTCGCTACGCCCTGTCCGTCTGGGGTTCTCCACTGCGTAATTGTGAGTTGATGAGATGATGATAAGCAATATACTGCAGATACTAATTTGTTTAGCAATAGATTAGTAGTGGCAAAGTGAGATAACAATTCATCATGTTTATCGCTGTTGGTATAGAATGCAATTAGGAAGACGGCGAAATAACGACTGGGGTCTTTGGTCCAATGGTATTTCGATAATGGCATTGTTGTTGACTGCAGACTTATCTATAAACTGATAATGAATTAATTATGAGATGTCTTCTGCAAAATGCCAGGCCTGTAGTAATGCGGCTGCTCTATTCAGTAATAAAACCCGACCAGCAGGTGTCTATACTCTTTGATTCCACACAGCCTCGCCCACCAGCTCCAGCAGATATCGCTCTCGGTGCTCCAGCAGCGGTCTCGCCTGGTCGCGCATGAACTGTCGACATTCCTGTTCCATTCGTGCGATCTCATCCTCTGTTCCATTCTCCAGGTCATCACGAGATAGGCTGATGGTCTCTAACGGGGCAAAGAAGCGATGGTCTGGCCACTTCCGGGCGATCCAGACAAGAAAGTACTCGAGCATCTGCTTCTGCTCGAGAAATGCCAGAATTGTCCCTAGAGAACCCGTCTCTGCGAGGTCAGGAAGCCGGGATTGTGCTGCTTCGATCGAGGCCAGACAGTCCAAGGCATCGCCCACTGCATCGTCTTCGACTCCGTCTTTCTCTTCGATGCTTGTAAGATCGGGATTGATCATGATCGGTCGGTCGTAGCCCAGCTTTGCCTTCCAGTAGAGATTGCCTGCGATCATGACCACAATAGTCGGAATGAGAACGACGTATCCCCACCACATCTTGGCCGTCACCATTGCTGCCATTCCCGCAACGACTCCATTGACGCCGTTGGTGCCTGCGTGCCACTGGAATCTCCTGACCCGCTGTCGTAGCTTCGGTCGCACCGTCTCGACGACCGGATCAGACCGACAGGCTGAATATCGAACCTGGAACCGGTAGACCAGATACCCAGACCAGCAGGCATTAACCAGGCCGAACACCGCTGCGAATCCGTTCCCAACAAAGCCAGAGAGGAGATTGCTGGCTAAGAAGACGCGGTGGTCAGCGCCCCAAATGGCCATGATAGTGCCCGTTCCGACCAGCAGGGCGCCAAAGCCCATGAGCAGATCCATGAACATGCGATCGATGGATTCTGTGCCGAGTTCGCGCGTGTTGACTCCCAGTGCGGCAGAAGTCTTGCCGTCTGTGCTGGGAAGGGAAAGCAGCGCCTGCCGTTCGGCGTAGAGCAGGGAGACGTTTTTCCAACTGAGACAAAAGTCGCGAACGGCGACCAGAGAGACAAAAAGAGCAATAGGACCTCCTATGGCCATCAGGATCATCGCATGGCGAGGAACGGGGATCTCGTTCCAGACGTTGGCAGCAAAGTCCCCAGCGTTGGCGAGTTCGAGATAGCCCACCCCTGCGAGGAGATTGTTTTTCAGCGCTGCATGGCCGACCGCGCGGTGGCTGCCTCGTCGAGATCGCTCGAGCGTGACTATTTTTGTCGTTGTTCGCTGGGAAAGGGTTGGCGAGCTCCCAGCCACGGTCGGCATAGTCTCGCCCATGGTGGTTGGAGAAAACAATGAAAGCCGGGGATCAGGATTGAGGAACTTGGCATTGCCCCGTAGGGCTGAACCGGCTAACCGGATTCCCCTGGCTTTAGTGGTGGATATCAGTGGACAATCTGTGTGGTTGTCGTTGTTAGGCACCATCATTCCCCACTGGTTGCGTTGCTCTTGCTGTTACACCGTAAATTCGACGCTGTTCTATTTTAATTCCTTCGCTGCGTGATAGATCCAAACAGTCTCACCGACATGTTAACCGTCACTGATTTATCCAGAATGTTCCTCGCCAACCGGTCGATTATGCTGCAGAGTCCAGTCAAACCTGGCTATAACGGATTAAATGAGACCGACGAGTGATCTCGCTATATCCTGTTGGTGTAAATATACTTCTACTAGACCCACTATATTTGATCAGGCCTATTAATATTTATACCTATTATACAGGTTTACGTATGTTGTTTTTATATTTCCACTTGCTTATGACGAGATTTGTACGGCGAAATGGATAAACTGTACGAATTATCAGTATAGAGAGACTTTAACAAGATAGATAGGATTTTAATTTTGACATGGTGGGCTTCTCGCTAAAAAGAGGCTCTCGCTATATCCAGGTTCAGTATAGGCGACTTTGACTGTATAAACGCACTGTCAGCCCATGTCAATGCCGTCGATCATTCACTGTATGATCCTGTATGGCCCAGTTTGAGTTTGTTCAGCCAATAACGTGTTTTAGCAATGTTCGCATACTGATACTCGGATGGCAGGATGGCGTTCAATGCGACTGGTATGCTACGATCGAGAGGAGAAAGTTGTGACAATGGAGTCAACCACACCTGCAATGTCCGTTCAAGAGTGACCGCGATATCTTTGTATACCAGAGGACCGACTGGTCGTTTAAGATGTGTTTCTGTTCCTCATGGGCTGTCACTGGAAATGCGAACCCACTAGTCCCCAACATCGGATTTTTTTCCGGCGACAGAACCCCCAGTCGGTCGAGATTCTCACATTGCGATAATGAAGCTCCTATTGCGACAACGAAGCTCATGATTCCTATCCATAGACTCGTTTTGACCTTGGAGTTAACCTCTCGAGCGATTGTCAAGAACAATGTCCGACTCGGACGACTTTCGAGAGACGGATGCCGACCAGTATGAGCGCTTTCCACCGTATAGAAAGGCCATCATCGTCGCGATCCTGTCATTCTGTGCAGCCCTCTCTCCCATGTCGTCGACATCAGTCCTGCCTGCCGTCCCGGAAGTGGCCGCGACATACAACACCACGGGGAGTGTGATTAACGCCAGCAACGCCGTCTACCTCGTATTCATGGGACTCGCAGGACCGTTCTGGGGACCATTAAGTCAGATCTGGGGGCGTCGTCCGGTTTGACTACGATGCTCTTCAAATGGGCAGCGCATTAACGATTGATAGATCTGTCTTGTAACTGCCTTCCTCTTCTTCGCATTCAGTGTTGGGACTGCACTTGCTCCCAACCTCACTGCATTCTATGTCTTCCGTCTTTTGACAGCGTTCCAGGGGACTTCATTCCTGGTCGTGGGCAGTTCTGCAGTTGGTGACGTCTATGAGCCGCAACAGCCCTGGGCTGGTTTCTGTCGGGCAACATGGTCGGACCGGCTTTTGGCCCTTTTATCGGAGTGCGTACGCCTGTTGCGTTCATGATTCGCTGCTAACAACTCCGCATAATAGGGTGTTATAGCGACGTTCAGCTCCTGGCGCGCCATCTTCTGGCTCCAGTCCGCCATGGGGGGATTTGGTACTTTAATGGTCTTCTTCTTCCTACCGGAGACATATCCCCATCCATCCAAAGGAGACCTTGTCGGACAGACACCGACAGAGAAAGCGAAGCTGCTTTGGCAAAAAGTGAGCCCATTTCGTGTTGCTGGGCTTTTACTCTCGTATCCAAACTTGCTTTTCGCCGCCCTGGCTACCAGCGCTCTCGTTTGGAATCAGTATTCTCTGTTAACGCCCATCCGTTACGTGCTTAACCCGCGGTTCAACCTGACAACGCCTCTAGAGTCTGGGCTGTTATATATCGCCCCAGGTGGGGGGTATCTCATAGGCACTCTGCTCGGAGGCCGCTGGGCCGACTACATAGTGAGAAGCTGGATCCATAAACGCGGCGAACGCGTCCCAGAAGACAGACTCAAGTCGTGTTTGCCGTTCATGCTGGTTATCCTTCCGGCGTGCATGCTTGTCTACGGGTGGATGGTGCAACAACGGTCCGGCGGCATGGCTGTTCCAATAGTGGTCATGGTTCTGCAGGGAATTGCGCAGCTTTTCGCTATACCTAGTTTGAATACGTATTGTCTCGACGTCATGCAGCCGACGGGGCGCAGTGCCGAGGCTGTCGCTGGTAACTACATGCTCCGGTATGTCTTTGCAGCCGTTGGATCTGGGCTTGTTCTCCCTGCTGTTCAAGCTATCGGGGTGGGTTGGTTCAGTACGATCAGTGCAGGCTTCTTGTTTGCCTCTGGGCTTGGTGTCTGGGCGACCTCAACGTCTGGGACAAAGTGGCGTGAACGCTTTGATTCATCCGATTAAACTATCCTATCGAGATCTGTCGTATAGAGTAGTATAATCTATATTCTGCTCTCCCACCGAGCTGACGCCCATCCCCCATCAACCAGAATATCAGTCCCGGTAATAAATGACGCCTCAGGACTGCACAGAAACGCCACCGCATTCGCAACATCCGACGCCGTGCCTACGCGCGCGACCGGGTTCTTCCCAATCCGGTCCTGCATGTGCTCGCCCATTGGCCCTGAAAGCTCCGCGTGGCCCATCGGGGTGAGTATCAGCCCTGGACTAACGGTGTTGATCCGTGCTCCTTTGCTGCCCCAAGCTGCTGCAGATGCTTGCACGCGGAGAATGTTCCCGCGTTTCGAGATGCCGTATGCTGTAAACCGGGGCCCTGAGTCGGCGGACGCAGAGTTGACATGTTCGATATCGGCGTGGTTGAGCAGATCGCTGGTAGGAGCAGTCGCCAGGTGTCGCTCGAGTTCGGCGGATAGATGCCCCTGCGCATTGTGTCCGGCGAGGCTCGCGATGATCACCAGAGATGTACCGCCGACCGCGACGGGGAGGAAGGCGTCGATGACATGCGCCACTCCTAGCAGGTCGACCTTGTAAATCGCATCCGGCGGCGACTGCGCAGGCGACAGCCCGGCGGTATGTGCGACGACCCTAACCACGCCAAGACGTCCAGCGCTCTCGGCGAGGTTCTGGACGGCGCTTTCGTTGGAAATGTCAGCTTGCACCGTCTCGATGTCGTGGCCTTCGTGTCGGAGAGTCTGTGCAGCGGAGTCGAGCTGGGCTTGGGAAAAGTCGGACAGGACGAGACGAGAACCACTACCCAGACGCCGGGCAATAGCAAGGCCCATCCCACCGCATCCGATAATCACAATAACAGGTTTGGAGGACATTTTGTGTTGGATAGGGAAGGGCGGCAGGGCAGATGAGTTGGTAGATTTATACCCCGCAGGCAACTCGTATTCTTACATGTGATGTAGCCGAAACATTGAGTAACTCCAAAACTGGATGAGGCTACAAAATTCCGTTCTGGACGCCTGATGCATAAACCGGTAAATGTGAATCAATGCGAATGCATAAAATAGCTGCAGCCCGTTCATTAGGGGTAGATTCTGCTGAGCCCTACTCGGCAGCCAAACACGAAATGAGTGCATACAAAGTCTTTCCATTACATATCTGCTCCAACTGATTCTCGCATACTCATCCAGCAAGATATCCTTCAAGTTCAGCAGATCAGTCGAGCATGAACAACTTCATCACTGACAGCCTCCTGCTCCAGCACAAACTCTTCCAACACTCACGAGCCTCCCCGCTTTAGTCGCATGTTGAACCAGATCATGGTGAGACTGGAAATTACCTTCAATTTCTATGGACAGTCTTGCTTTCCCACTCGGTTGGAGTAGACGTACCGGTCTTGTACAAGTCACCAAACCACGTCAGTAGTGGTTCACCGTCTCGGGACGCAGCAAGGACGTACATTGACTCGACGCCTACTTTTGCTGCAGATATATATCCTGTTGGCATATAATGCAACTAGAAAGACACTTCGCAACTACTAGTAGGGCTTTTAGTTGAATAGTGCTCTAATAGGTTATAAGCCCGGGTTTATCTTAAAAGAATATAGCCCTGAGAGGCAGGATAGATTATTAAGCTATAAAACAAAGAAAGTTAAAACACCACCACACAAAGAAGATTAAAAGGTTATTTAGCTGTCTTTCTAGGTGGATTAGTAGATAATGCAAGTACAAAGAAACTTAATAACCACTAGTGGGGTTTTTGGTCTAACGGTATTTCGATATATCCAAGCCTTCTGCGCGTTCGACGCCAGTTCCGCTGGAAACGTGAGCCCCTTGCCGATGGATGATGCAGAGATTGAGGGGCGGTGTACACTGGTAGCCAGGGGTATATTATTATATCACGATTAGTTCCTGCGCTGTATAAATCTCACCCCGAATGCCACAATTCAACCTCAACGGTCCCCTGCACGGCCGGTAATAGAACACGGACTGTCGGAATTATGGGTTTCTTCACCAAATCTAAACATGCGGCACCTCCTAGGGTTCCGACAGACACAGTGATGCCGGCTTCGCTGTGGGATAACTGGGGAATCGGGCGCACATGGTGTTTGCATTATTGCTACCGATTCAACGACGTCCTGGACCCGGGTGAGCTGCGGATCTCGCTCGAGCGCCTAATGCAGTTGGGGGAGTGGAGGAGACTTGGTGCACGGATGCGGCTGAATGTAAGTTCTTGCTTCTGTGCCTTTGATGGTGAGGGTCCTGACCAGGCAGAGTAATGGGATGGTGGAGTACCATATCCCGGATCGATACGATGAAAGCAGGCCGGGTTTCACCTTTACCGTTACCAAATATGATATGTCTGTTGAAGACCATCACCTAGCAGGGGAGTTCCCTAAGGCCACAGCACAGCCAAGTGTGCAGGGAGGCCAGGAGGAAGTTATGAGATCGTTATGTCTCCATCCAGAACACCCCCGGACACTAGACGACTGGTTGTATTCCGATCGGCCACTTCTCGATATTCACGTCGTCGCTTTTGAGGATGCAACGCTGGTGACGATAACATTCATGCACCTTGTCACAGGCGCGTCCGGTATGCGCCAGATTCTTCGCGCGTGGTCGGATGTCCTGAATGGACGCGAGGGCGAAGTCGGTGCACTGCAAGGTATTGGGGATGATCTACTGACAGACCATAGCAATGAATCTGAACCTAGCGAGTACGTGAATTATGAGAGAAGACTAACGGCTTTCAAAAAGTTGGTTTTTGCGATCTATTCGTTGTGGGACTGGTTCTGGTTTCCTGCCGCGGAATCTCGTCTCATCTGCATCCCCGGTGTGTATGTGGACAGAATGCGAGACCAGGCCATTCAGGATCTATCGCAAGGAGCAGCACCAGGACAGGAATCACCGTTTATAAGTGATGGAGACGTCCTGTTGTCCTGGGCCACCCGCACAGTTGTCAGAGCCCTTGGAGCGTCCCCCAGCCGGCCACTCTCGGTGTTGAACGTATTCAATTCGCGCGCTACACTACTCCAGAAGTCTGCGTCCGATAGCACCGCCTTCATCACAAATGCTTGCTTGATGGCGCCAACATTTCTCTCAGTGGGAGACGCAATAAACCTCTCGCTGGGCCACCTGGCCTGGCAGTTCCGCACTTCGTTGACCCAACAGCGGACGAAAGCCCAATGCCAGGCGCAGCTTGCTATGCAACGCCAGGGAGTAATAGAGACCGGCTCAGCTCCTTTCTGTGTGGACCCGGCCTCCGTTTTAGTGGGTTATACGAATTGGCACAGGGCGCGGTTTTACGACATTGACTTCTCCTCGGCGGTGCGCTGTCCGAAGGGGCCTTTGATGGGCCGTAGTAGCAGGGTCGGGAGGCCAGCATCTATACTAGTGAGTAGAGATCTGCCAGGCCCGGGGATTCCTAATTTGGGAAATGTATTTGGCAAGGATGGTGATGGGAATTGGTGGCTCACTTGGAGCTTGAGCAATCAGGCATGGCCAGCGTTCCAGCAGGAGTTGGAACGCCTGGGAACCAGGAACGATGGTCGATAGCGGTTTTATAAAGCACATTTAGATTCTTTGGATCAGTGAAGGATAGACGCCCTATGGTTTTATCAGGGCTCTACATATATACAGACAGCGGAAAGCCTTACACAGACAGCATGGATCGATTGGGAATCCCAACTCTAAGCTTTCTTGCGTACGTGAAAGGTAACGGCAGTACAGAATTCTCTCTATGTATTTAAACGGCACACCTCAGTGGTTATACAACTCGGCCATCAGAATACTAATTAAAACGTAAGTACAGCGCTATCAATGCTAATAAGAGGCTGATAATGACCAGTCCTACGTGACTGGTTCCACTCCCCCATTGTCAACCCCCGTCCAGCTGGCCATCGTCAACCCCTGAAGGAAATGATCCGCCATATGCTGCTCCCTCTCTTTCCAACTGAGCAAAGCCAAGGCACAGAATCCACAGCGGCTGTGAACGGCATCAGAGTTCTTCTTGAGAGACCCCAGATCTGGCGCCCACCCGTCCCACTTGCGACAGCCATGGAACTTGTACAGGTGCTGCCACAAGTGGTCCTTGCGACTGAAGGCTCGGCCACTAGCGGGGCCTTGAGAACAATTCTCGAATTCATGCGACCGGAAGTGGTCCTCAGTAGGTGATGCGTGCCCGCAGAATATGCACTCCGGACTATCTTGGCCAGTGCGCCAGATCATGAAAGATTCGTCCGGGGCTAGAGGGACAGCACAGACCCAGGAGTCGAGGTTGGGCATGTGCACGCTTAGCTCGTGGCGTCTCCAGTCGAATCGTTTCTTAAACTTCCGGGAGCAAAAGGTGCACTGAAATCGTGGGTTAGATACGACAGCAGAAGCTTGGTTGGTGGAAGCTGTGGGGGCCAGCGTGAACGGGTCAATGCTTGTACCCAGACTACCGAGGTTGGAGTTGCTGTCATTTGTATGGCAGTAACCGCTCGTCGAATCTGGATTTGAGGAAGTATATAACGACTGGGGCTGACTGTGAAGCCAAGAGTCTCCGCTGATAGACGACGATGCGTAGCCACTTGCACTGGCTGGCGACCAGTCCGTATAGAAACTGTCATTCAATGCGGTCTCCAGCACGGCAGGTGATATCGTTATTGGCTCGTCCTCTGGGGGTGAGCAGCGCCAGCGATCCAACGGGGTCATCATGCTCAAAGGTGATGCGCTGGGCATTGGTGATCCTTGCGGTAAGGTTTTGCGTTGAGCGACGACCTTCTCCGAATGTCGCCGGCGCCGTCGGGCATTCAAAAACCAGTTGTTGATTTGAGTTCCTGACAGTCCGGTCTGATGTGCCAGGTCGGCCTTTTCTCCTTTTGTTGGGTAGGGATGGGAGGCATTGCAGGCCAACCATTCTCTCAACGGCCGTGTTCGCTTGACGGAGCGAGAATGAGAACCAGCTCTCTCGCTCGCCTGACTTGACGATGGTCTAGGTGACTCGTTGTTGGTATCCAGTGTAAATACTTCAGAATCGCCGAAATCAACACTGTCGGTGCTCCCACCGAGAAAGAAGTCATCCTCCCTGATACCGTGTAACTGGTCAATCACTGGCCGATTTGTCTCGTAGTGGTGCGGCTGTCGCTTGTGTCGCTCTGCAAGACTGCACTGCCGGAAAAGAGCTACGCAGCTGGAGCAGGAGGTGACTGGATTTGGATTGGCATCCGTGGTCTGCAGTGAGAAGCATTGCAGGCGCATACGGCGGCAATACGTGCACGGCTTCGGGGGCCTCCAGGCGCCTTGGGGGAGGAAGGAGTCATGGTCATTCCAGGGTGCGCCTGGCCCCAGAAATGGGCTGTTCAAGGTATCGTCCAGCGAAGTATCATTGGGAAATGGGTCTTCCGGATACTTATATTTGTTCAGAGCGGCACCGGATGATTCATCGATTGATTGCGCTGCGGCAGCAGAATAGCTTTTTGAAGGCCCTGATTCAAGATAGTCCGATCCATACCAGACTGCCCCGTGGATCCCGTGGTCGGGCTCATCCATTTTAGATCACAAAATCGCTAATAAGCCCTCACATGGCAAGAAGATGAATCTCTTTGCACGATCAGTCGAGGTAGATCCGTAAATTAGTCAGCGGATCACGTGCTGGTACCGGCAACGGTCACGTGCTTGTTCACACTTGATTGGCCAGAATGAGGAGTGCACCCGATGGGATATACGGATCATACTATGGGATCTCGAGGGGAGAACAATGGTGAGGACAATTATATCTTAGCATTTTATTAGACTACAGTAGAAGCGGGTACAGTATTCGACCTTTTGGCAACCCCGATTTCGAACCCGTGGGGAATACGCAAGACCTTACACGGCACACCCATCAGCATCCCCTTCGTACAGGAATAGATATCTCTGAAACACCTGTCACAAGGATGAGCTTCGTATTTGACGGAGCTGCGCATATCCTTACATCATCTAGTTGCAGCCGGGGGAGCTTCTCTAAGTGGTTATTAAAGGCGCTGATTGTCTGCCGCTTTACTTGACATTTCTGGGGGAGGATTCAAATATTAATCCATGGGAATTTCAGCAGCCACTGGTAAGAGCTGCGAAGTTTAGGCGCTGGTTTGCAATCTGGCCATACCATGTGGTGTATGATCCCACAGGTTTCCGCAGGGGTCGGTTAATGCATCTCACTATCTTCTAATTAGGCATAGATCACTCGTTCAGGCTGATTTCAAATCCGAACAACCAACAGATTAATAATCCTTGACAAGAGCTAACCAACGTTATCTACTCATAATTTGCTACTATCGGTTCGGCCTGGACTTAACTGGACTTACCTCCATCATGCCCGACGAAGCTACGCATCCTCACCAATGTCCGAAATGCCTCAAGACATATACGCGGCGTATGTACCCCCCTGGGAGTAAACCCTAAGACTTGCTCAACACGACGCAGGAGATCTGGTAATGCGCCATCGACGGCGCTGCCTGCAGAAAGCCCCCACCACTCGCCAGAAAGCGTGCAATGCATGCGTCCAGGCAAAGGCAAGGTGCTGCTATTCCCATCCAATCTGTTCGCGCTGTGCGAAACGGGGCATTTCCTGCGAATACGCGATCACAGCGTCTTCCACAGATATGTCTGCCGACGGCGCTGCTCATCGGACTGCAGCCAGAACTACGGAATCCAGTGGTCAATTGGACCTGTGGGGATCGCACAGCCTTCCCTGGTCGTTGGATTTGGATGATATCCCCATGGACGTGATTGATGGCGCACTCTCCTCATTGCCAGCCCTCCCGAACACCGATTCTAACATCGTATCCACATGGCAGCACGCCCCGCAACATTATGACTTGTTGGGAATGTCTGATGTTACAGGGTTCCGGAATACAACCCTTGTAGAGGACCCTGACTCGTCCCAGTGTCTGCGACTGCTAATGCAATATCCAATGTTATTAACGAGGGACGATTTTTACTGCCCATTTGCACACCGGAGTCTCTTCAGCGAAGGCGTGCCCGACATGACCGTCCTGGCTCTGACGCCGGTTGCAATCTGCTGTGCAAGTGGCTTGCTTTCGAAGCAGAGTGCACCTTTTGTGAGGCGCACCATGGACGCCCAACGGCATAGTGTAATCGAAGCATATGTAGGACATCTGGAATATCAGGACATGGGATGAAACTAACGCCATTAGCCCAACTACGATTGCATGGCACAATGGGACGCCCTGCATGCGATGCTCCTGTACGAGATCCTGGATCTTTCCCCGGTGGAGGAGGGGAGTCGCTGGAAGCCACGCCCTCGTGGCCTTATCAAGGCCCCGTTCCTAGCTCGGATGGCCCGCGGGTACTCGGAGAAGTATGCGGAAACATATGATGCGTCTCTGGTCCCATCTCCTGGTACCTGGGCGAAATGGGTTGTCGCTGAAAGCGCCCGGCGCACCGTCTTCCTGGCGAATATCGTCAACTTCATGAGCAAGCGTCAATCGGTGTACTACCAGCCAGTCGGTGATGACTTGATCCTGGACATGCCTCTACCCTGCTCGCAGACTCTCTGGGCCGCTCGCACAGAAGAAGAGTGGGAGAAACGAATTACCACTGCGCCGAGCCCGAGCGATCCATTCTCGGTCTTCACGGAGGATGAGGATATTTCCCAGTGGTCACTGAGGTCTCTTTTTTCAGTCATTAGCAAGAATGATCTCCGAGTGAGGGCACAGTCCACCGCCGGGTTTGGCGACTCCAACCAGCTGCGGGCTCTTATTGTTCTTTGTGCATTGGAGCAGTTTTGCTAAATCGGACCTTATTGTATACCCCATGAATTAAATAAGACCTCTGTCGTCCTGGTTGTGCATCGGAGTTCCGTTGTCGACGACCACTTTTCTCCGGCGTATCTACGACCACAGTTCTCCGCCATAAGCCGGAATTGCATCGAACTGAATCATAGGCAACATATCCGTCAATCGAGAGAGTGAATTTGTCAGCTCCTGATTCCAAGGACAGTACGCCATGAGGTGGAATAGGCTATATAATCATCCATGACTACCTCTGGCCGGCCCTTCGGTTTGGTCATACCGTTCCTACTGCTAGGGATCTTGATGATAAGAGCCATGAGTCTGCGACCTGTAACAGAAAAGAAAGCCTTCCAACTGCCTGCTATGGGTCGGCGAGGTGCAGGTATTCTCCTCGGGCACAGTATCACCCCCAATCCCGATGCTGGCGTGCACGACACGAACAAGCCCCGCGAGGCCTGGTCTCTCAGGTCTGGCCTATACACACCCCGTCAGCTCGTCGAGACCTTTGCTCCCCTGCTTGATACTGTTGTCTTTCGCCTGGGCCCTGACCCACCCAACGTGCGATCGTCACGATGCCAGTTGTTGGATAATCTTGCTGCGAATCTGGACACCAACACCCGCGAGGCTTCAATGCACTTTCCCGATCAAGACCTTGACGACTCGCGCACAGAGATCGCCGACCAAGCCAGGAGAATCGGCAAAACGCTGGTGCAATACGCACGCAGCCACACCGGTGCTGTTTCCAATCCCGACCTGTACCTCCGCAGTCCATGTGAAGGCCACCTGCTCACGAAGCCGAATGTTGATCTGATGTTTGGGCCTCGCAGCGCCCCTCACTTGATGCAGCTGTTCAACGAGTATATGCACCAGATGGTCCTTCTTCGCGACGCCCTCATACCTTTCAAGAACTACGAACACGTCGTTATTCCTATTGATGGCCAAGCCGCTCGGGGTATGCGCCACCTGGAGCCTCGCCGTTCTGAATTCCTCGTCCAGCTTTGGACTAAACAGGTATCCCAGTTGGCGGTTGTGAAGCTCGCACAGGCCCTTCTAGCCCCGGATATTCTTGCAGAGGATGCCCTGGGCAGCTCGAGAACTAGCCCCGGATACGGCTTCCAGTACGCCCATGGTCTTGTTCTCCCTGCAGTTTTGGCTGGTGGGGAGACCCCGTTCCATCTCCTGCAGTACATTCCGGCGCGGCTGGTTGAGGATGCCACTGATGATATTGTTTTCGACTACAAAGTGCAGGACTACTACCTTGCCCCTCGCGTGGAAATCTCTGCTGGAGTTGCAGCAACCCAGGCTCCGGCTTCTTACCCGCTAGACACCGAGCAGAACCCTTCTGTGCAAGTAGCCACCATCAAAGTTCGGCCAGCGGTGTCTCATTTGGCCCCGTCATCAGTCGCAACTCGACAACTAGAACTGCTTCTGGAACTGGATACTGGCAAGTCCATCTCCGTGGACGTCGGGCAAGTTTGTCGCGGCCATCGCTACGCATACATGGCACACCAGGCGTCTTCGGCCTCCGTATCTGAAAATGGTAGCCGGACTATGAATAATGAAGCCAAAGCCGAAGCACCCACGGTCATCGTGCATAATGCCACCTCTGTCCTTCTTCAATCGAATGAGCAAAGCCTTGTCACTGCCAAAGGAGGGTTGCATATCATCCCCATCCAGGATCCACTTAGATCTTTGGCCCTGTTGGGGATGCTCTATCCTGAAAATGTGGTTCTTCTCCCGGAGGATGAGAGGTTGGAGCAAGCGGCGAATGCTGGGAAGGGCCTGGAGCCCAAGTTTATACTCTGGGGTGGCGTGGAGCGAGGTGGGCTACGAGGAAGATTCCAATTTTCCCCTACTTGATTATATCTCTTTTAAGTGCAATTAGTGAGTCTTTGGCAGCTTATACACTGGTCAAACAACGTATACGGTTTCATCGTTTTCTGTTTTTGTTGTACAATAAATGGGTTTTGCTGCAATAGGACCACATGGTACACCTGGTCAATCTACTAGATACTGCCCTTGGTCCATAAATGAAATCACACAATGTCAAGTGTAAGAAACGTGCAAATCTCTTTCCTGCCAGGGACATTCAATGTGTGTCTATAGTATACCAAACCTGTTTCGGCTTCGACATCGGTAAATTTAGTCGGCCGCTAGATCAGTGGCTCCAATAGAAGACCATTTATCCAAATAAGCACACCTTTTATGGATTGGTGGCCGGATATTGGTGGTCCTTGAGCCCGGAGTTTTGTGGTCGGTGGCGATCCAGGGCTTCACGATGTCAGCATATGAAGTCTTCATAATTTTATCTCAATCTGTATTTTTTTTTTACGTATTATCAGTGATGGACGTATTACTTGCCCAATCGCTATATCAACGGCCAATATGGTCGGTAGCGGTATGAAACCGGACTTATTTATCAAGAAGCCGATAAAGAGCCTGGTGTAAATAAGCACCCGAGATTGTGTATCTGGTTGCGAGCGCTGCATAGAAAAAGCGGAAACCGGCCAACGATCGAAAAGAAGAAAGCGAAAGCTAAAATAAAACAATAACCCGCCCGGTCTCCCTATGTAATATGAGAAAGTGGTAGCTAGAAATATATTGCTTGTGCGAGGGTACACCATGTGTATCACCAACAACAAGATGGTATGTCTAGCGGGAGGCGGATGGTCCGATGGGACGACGACGACGAGTATAACGATAAGTATCATCCCTTATCATCAGAGCTTACCCCTCAGAAGCCTGGGGCTCGGTAAGGCTGTAGTTGAGATAAAAGGCAATATCCCGTCGGAACGTCCGACAGCCACCCCTTCCAGATGGCAAGAGAAATGCACGACCAACCAATCGTCGTTCGAGATACGAGACTCGGTGGTGGATTTTGATCGATAAAGACGGTCTAATGTTTGTTCAAGCACCCAATCCCAGGATATGAGATAAGGATGTCGGACTGGGCGGCATCGTGCATTTATAAACCAGACTGCAGGAAACTACATCGTTCAGTACACATTGCCTCATCTCGGAAGCTATGAATAATACTCCCTCGTTAAAAGACAAACACGGTCAAGACAAGACACAGGATGCCGACCAGGAAAGTCAGGTTGGTTCGTTGGACATTGAGTCGCCGCGCAATCTTCCCTCAACACAACGAGGTCTGAAAGCACGCCATGCGCTGTTCATTGCCTGGGGTGGCACTGTTGGGACTGGTCTCTTTATAACTACCGGCAAGACCCTAGCAACAGGTGGGCCAGCATTCCTGGTCGGGAGCTACGTTGTTGTCTCGATTCTGGTGTACTTCATCCTCACGGGCATCATCGAGATTGCAACATTTCTCCCAGTTCGCGGCGGCTCTATGAGTCGGTACGGCCGTCGTTTTGTATCGAGAAGCTTTGGATTCGCCATGGGCTGGCTCTACGTGTACTCCTTTGCCGTCCTCGTCCCGTTTGAGCTCACAGCATGCGCAATCATTATAGACTTTTGGCAGCCCGGTGTCAGCAGCGCGGTGTGGATAACCATCTGTTTAGTACTTCTTGTCGCTCTCAATGTCCTTCCAGTGCGTTACTACGGCGAGGCAGAATTCGTTTTCGCCGGGGTCAAGCTGGCGACTATTATCGGCCTGCTGCTTCTCTCGTTTGTGCTGTTCTGGGGAGGAGGCCCGCACCGTAACAGGCTCGGATTCCACTATTGGAAAGATCCAGGCGCAACGAACACCCTGATTCTGGAAGGGGATATAGGCAAGTTTGTGGCTGCCATCGCGACTGTCCTTAGCAGTGCTCTGCCCTTTACTTTTACGCCTGAGATGGTGGCTGGAACAGCAGCAGAGATTCAAGAGCCGAGGAAGAATATCCCCAGAGTCGCGAAGCATTTTACCTGGCGTCTTATTGTCCTTTTTGTTGGTAGCGTGATTGGGATCTCTGTCGTCTGCCCGTCTAATGCGCCCACTATTTCAAGTGGCAGTGATGCTGCTGCCTCGCCCTGGGTAGCCGGTATCCGCCTCGCTGGCATAGGCGGCTTGAGCAGTGTCATCAATGCTGTGGCACTGGTAGCAGCGTGGTCAGCCGGGAATGCATTCCTTTATCTGTCCAGCCGGTCTCTGCACTCCATGGCTGTGGAGGGGGCGGCGCCGCGCATCTTTCAACGGTGCACTGCAAAGGGAGTGCCCGTCTATGCAGTCGGAGCAACATCCTGTGTCTCGCTGCTGGCTTATTTGACTCTCAACTCGTCCTCGGCGGAGATCCTGAACTGGCTGGTCAACTTGGTGAATACTGGAGCGTTTTTGTCCTGGGTCTGTTGCTCCATCACCTACCTCCGATTTCGACGGGCATGCCAGGTGCAGCAAGTCCCCAAGGAGGAGCTCACGCAGAGATCCCCTTTACAGCCGTATACATCATGGATCACCCTTTTCGTTTTCAGCGTCCTTTGTCTGTTGAACGGATTCACTGCCTTTTTCCCGTCCCAGTGGTCGACTGCGTCATTTATATCATCGTACATTGGGCTGCCGGCGTTTTTTATACTGTATCTTGGCCATAGATTCACTCATCCGCAAGATCCCTGGGTCATACCGTCACATCTCGTGGATCTACGGCCTGAGGAGGAGCAAGAAGATTGAGCCACCGGTTCCGGCGGAAGATCGACTCGCTATCAAGCAATGCAGTGGGGGGACAATATAACAACACTGTACAATTGGACGGGTTTATTCTCGTAAATTAACCGAACTCCCCACCGGGTTCGGACGGACCCCGAATCCCCTCTACCATCATAAAAGCTCGTCTTTGTCCGTCTGCCGTAAACAACGCCTTAATACGTATCCTCCTCTGTTCAATCTATCAATCACGAAATGTCCGGTTCACCGATCTCCCAGGGCAATTTTGTCCACAACAACACCACCGCCCCCGCCAACAACAGTGTGCTGGGGCTTTTCAGTCTCAAAGGCAAAACTGCGATCGTCACGGGTGCCGGTGCTGGCATTGGCCTCTCAGTCGCACAGGCCTTTGCAGAGGCCGGAGCAAATGTTGCTATCTGGTATAATTCGAATAAACAAGCGATCGAGAAAGCAAATGAAATCCAGACCAAGTATGGCGTTACCTGTAAGTGCCTGGTTATTTTGTATTGTGTATATATTCGTCAGCTCAGACTTTATAGGCAAGGCCTACCAGGTTGATATTAAGAACCCCCAGGCGGTTGAGGACGCCGTTAATCTGGCGGTTAAAGAATTGAATGGCCGTCTGGATATTCTGGTGGCCAACTCCGGCATCCCCTGGACCCAAGGTCCCATGGTTGATGCCGAATTAGACCACTACAGAAATGTCGTCCAGACTGACCTTGACGGCACATTCTACTGCGCCAGGGCTGCCGCTGCGCACTGGAGGAGGCAGAAGGAGGAGGGAACAGATATTAATGGCAACAAACTGCAGGGGTTTACATATGGAAGTTTCGTCGCCACTGCTTCGATGAGTGGCCACATTGTCAACTTCCCTCAGCTCCAAGCTGCATACAACGCAGCGAAGGCGGGAGTTATCCATCTCTGTACGTTTCAAACAAACAGCCAAGTCCAATTTTGACAATTATACTGATAAATGTCCAGGCAAATCTCTGGCAGTTGAATGGGTTCGCTACGCCCGTGCCAACTCAGTTTCTCCGGGGTACATTGCAACCGAGATATCTAGTTTCGTGTCCGAGGACACGAAAGGAATATGGAAGGATAAGATCCCCATGGGCCGTGAAGGCGAATCGCACGAGCTGAACGGGGCTTATCTTTACCTTGCCTCCGACGCCTCCAGCTACACTACTGGGGCGGACATCGTGGTGGATGGAGGATACACTCTACCGTAGTGGCTTAAACCAGACAGGCAGTTCAGCCATAGCATACCAATGAATCCACCAGTGACATATTTTGTGATAAAACTGCATCATTCAGATTGGAGTAAACTCTACAACAAGCGGTTAGATCCATGGAACGCCACGTCGGAATCTCCCGCCGGAACCGAAAGCACACAGCTTCCATCATCGCTTTCTGCGCTACTGTTGAAGCAAAATGAAGATATTCGTTACCGTTACACTTGCATCCCTCTCAATTGACACCAGATTGAGATCTCTGGCTGTTGTGAATATCGAAGATACATCAATGCTGCAGGCCTTGCAATATCATCCAGCTTCTGACGGTGATAGACGCCCTTAATGACTGCAACGACAAGATGAGCTCCGTTGTCATAAGGGCACAGTTGCACATTCTTCAAGTAGGTCACTACAGCATTTCAAGGGATTATTGATGAGCTGACACGGTAAGGGACGGAACTGCAGGGTCATCTTGGGAGACCAAGTTTACAGCCCAGTCAAGTATGCAGGAAAATCTCCAGCCTAGCTTTGAGTACCAGGTGCAAGCTTCATATTAGCTTCTCCATAACTGGGTATCGTTTACCGTATTGGATGCGTTGAGTTAACTATCATTGTCAATACCGTCTAAGCGCAAGATCGCACCGTTACAGATGTCGAGCTTTAGTCCTCGCTATTCGGAATCAGTTTTTTTACCCGTTGAAGCCTGACATCTGCATGAATTTGCGGCTTCGATCCGAGTAGGAAGCGAACTAGAATGCTCAAGCAAGTCACTCACGACAGGCTATCAGTGAGGCGTTGATGGAGGAGCTCTGATTGTATGGCGGATAGAACGTTTCCGATTATTTATTAAAAGATCCATACATATATACCCAGGTTACGCTCGCAAACAAACTCCGACCATCCATCTATCTCTAATTTTCAGACCCAATGTCACCGCCGATCCCCCCCATCCAACTCATGCACCTGTGCTGGTTTACTCGTGTTATCCAGCTCGGGCATTATCTGCGGATTCGCACCAAACACACCCAGCCCATGCTGACCTGATCCCTGGTTATATAGATGCTGCTCGTCCCCGTTGTTTGAATATAGCTCAGATATTACTCGCCCAGACTCCGACGGCAGCGGTGGTGACGAGGGGTTGCTGCTGACTCCCGAGACAGAGAGGTATCCTGCGTTTGTGCCGACAGCTGTTCCTCCGGGGCTTGCGAAGTGCGAGTCTACACCCATTAGCATATTCAAAAAGGGAAAAATATAGTAGAGAGAGCGTACCCTGATACGGCGACGGAGGATACTGATTCCCCGAAGACTTCCCCGTAAGTGTATCCTGCCTCTGCATCTTCCTCCTCCGAAGAAACCACCAAACAAGCGCAATTACAATCACCACCGCAGCAACAGCACCGACCACAATGCCTGCAATCGCGCCGCCTCCAAGCCCATCATCTCCCCCACCATTATCATCCTTCGGGTCCGCATCCTGAAACAACGAAAATTGGTCCTCCCTTGACGAGCTCCAAGCCGCCGCACGCACGTCGTCCTCTGGACACCCCGTCGACTCGGCGCAGGCGTTCGACGCACAGCAGCCTATGAACGGCTGGTCGGTGCCGGTGCATGTGTACCAGTTATCGCTGGTGGTGTCGATGCAGTTATTTGGCACGAGGCTGTCGTAGATAGCCGTGTCGAACGATGCTGGGTGGATATTCGGGCATGGAGAGGTATTATTGCTGTTGGTATTGCTGCATGGGTCGGACGAGCAGCAGCCCACGAAGTAAGGCTCGTCCGGGCAGACGTACCATGTACCCCCGGCGGGACAGGTGAAGGTACAGGACTTTGAGCCAGAGGCACAGTCGGAGTCTGTACTTGCGGACATTGTTTATTTATCTGTAGTGATGAAGAAGGAGAGTACCATGTAGGTAGGTGTTTGAGGACTGCGGGTCTGGGGAATAGGAACTGGGCACGCGCGTATCAAAATGAGATCAGACTGATAACCAGAAAGAATCAGAGACGGACGAGCAGCTTAATGAGTGACCACGGGGACAGGGCTGAGATGGTGAAGGAACTGCACTGCCTTGTCTTCACCGTGACTGGATCACTCGGCGTGTCTGTGATTGGCAGCTCAGCCGCAGGATTCTAAAGAGAAATTAGAACGGCCCGACTAAGTGGACCCGATGCCAATGCGTTGTTAGTGCTGTCAGCGAGTAGGTTGGTTCGTGTTGTGCTGCGGCTGAATGGGACGGCATTGCAGTTTGGATGGATTTAGCTGCCGGCTTTTCACTTGATTAACGTCGACCAGTTATTAGTTCTAGGCCTTCTATTTGTTCTGGGTACTCCCTCGACTATTCATACTCATCGTGCATTCAAATTCGGTCCAACATGATGGAAATGTTCCAGCACAGCCTCATCCTCGCAAACTCGGACAGGAATCCACATCAGACGGCGTCCTGGCCCCGCGAGCTATCGAACGCCTTCCCTGTTTGGTCTTAATGTTGACTTTTAGTTTTGGCCCCCATGGAGCGCTTTTATGAGTGTCTCTTATGTCTAGGCTTGGTCTTACCCTTTCCTGTACCTGTGCAGCCCTATAAATATCTCCTGCTGTTTGATGGTGCGGGAGAGGATCTACTCTGGGAGTCGCGGGCAGATTACATATTACACCCAGCTGTATCTTGAGAGGGAAATTGGATCAGAAATACCTTAACATAACTATCAGATTACCGAGTGGGTCAACGATAACTAATACCTGCCTCTTATTTGCGAACTACTCCAGCTCACTAGAACGAACCCGCAGTTTAATTCAGAACTCGATTATGAGTTACCACACGATTTAATATTTGGATTCACCAATTACCTATCTTATACCAGTATTCCGAGATCATGCACCCACTCTTTATAAGCTTCGCCGGATGGAACCGGTCCCGAGCGTTGCTGGCTCATGATATCCTATATAAATATTAGGGGCCTGAAAAGCAGACTGCAGTCCACGGTTCCTGTGGAAAGCCGATATAACAGCTGGATATGAGAATATGGTAGTCTAGAATATTCCGCAAACTTCTCATAGCAGCAGGGACATTGCGGCCGGCATATTTCCTAGTAGTAATATATCCATATCTTCCTGTACATTCTTCAGCCATCGAGTATAATGCTTTTGACAGGGATTTTATCCGGTTATTATCTCCTCCTGCGATGAGCTCTACTGTGCTTCTATCCCTGCATTGAGCCGGACATGTGGCTGTGTGTATGCAGGCACATCGTCACTCCGCTGTCCCCTGTGGCAGTAGGGCAGTGAGTCGTGTTCGACAAATTTAAATCACTATGAATTGGTTGGCTGTCATATTTGCTATTTCTTTCCATTTTCCTTCGTCGCTTTCTACTGTTGTATTGCCCAGGACCCCTTTCGCCTGCATAGTTAAAGATAGCTTTAGGCCTCCAACGCACACCCTTTTTTACTGCAATGACATACGCACTGCCACTTTATTTCCCCGCCTCAAAGCCCAACCGGAGTGAAACATGGCAAAAGGATGAGAAAGGGCCAGACATGAGGTCTTGGGTTACAGTCATTCGTGGCAGTGTACATGGCAAACCAGCTTATTGAGCTTCGTCGAACTGGCGCCTTGAAAGACCTCCCCCGCGAGGTTTTCTTTTTATTATTGTTGTTGAATGCAACTCGAGATCTACAATTCCAGTCCCGCTGCTTGACACTACCTTCTGAACTAAGCAGTATGCAGAACCTTGATGTCTTCAAGGGAGCGTATAGGCTATTCCATTCTTCGGCATCAGGCAATATGAAATCCCAGTTAGAGGACTTCCAGACCGTCGAGGAAAAGAACATTTCCACGAGAAAACAAATAGATGGTTACTGCGCTGTCCTATCCACCAGCCAGGTATTTCAAGCTGAAGCATTCGGTCGCTCGCACTTTTTACATAGTCTAGTTGTACTAGCAGTCAACATTTACCTGACTCTATTGAAAAACCGTACCAATTGTTCTGAACGGAGAGTAACAAAGTAGAATGTCTTGCTTAGGAAGAATTCGCCAGCTTGTCTGCAAAGTAGAAAACACATTATTTGGCTCTGCAGCCGCGTTCTGCCTTACCAAACGGCCATTTGCACTCTGTACCACCTCCTGATTGTAGAGCAGCAATTGTTTACTGAGAAATAGTCAGGCCTTGCCGCAACTCCTTCCGCTGCACTGCCCCGAATTGCAGGTTGCCAATATCAAATATCTATCACGTTAGAAATGTGCCATACAAAGAGGTAAAGAACGTACAGCGTATATTCCCTTGAGGAACGTGTACCCAAGGATATCCATTGACAAGCTACCTCTGCTCTGGATGCCTCCATAGACATAACCGGACCTGGCCTCGGTGAATCCCAGATCCTGCTTTTGCACGACGAACTGTTTTTCTCCCACTGCAAGTGAGACGATAGGTAGTTGGTCCTCTGTCGTGTCGGATGGGTAAATATAGCCTTGGCTATCTTCGTCATACTCTGCTCCGGGGATGGCATCATATATTGCCTTGCACGTGTCATCGTCGACGAGTGTTAAAGCCGACCCCGTATCAACAATGGCCTTATTTCCTGATCTTGTTATTGTCTTTCCGTTCGCAGTCGCTGAAGAAGAGTCGAAGAGCCAGAATCCTTGATTCTTGTTTATGGGCGTGTAATATATCTCCTCTCCTGTGGCGTCCACTGTATCCTGGTCAATGAACCCGAACGTGTAAAACGGACCTCCCTTATCTGGCTCATCTGCGTCTTTCCAGGACCCCAAGTTCGCGGTGAACAGTTGGGCAGACTTTGGGGTATCTTGGGCGATCATATTCTCGACAAGGCTTTTAACATTGTTGGTAGTGCTAAATGCCAAACCCAATACTCCGTCGCCCCCCTGCTGGAACTGGGTCGATAGGGTGTCGGCCAGTTCGATTGCCTGGTTTTCGACCTTCAAGCCACCGAGAGAAATAAAGTCGGTACCCACTGTACCAGAGACAGAGGATCCATCACCATGCGAAATCTTCCACGTAGAATCCGACTGCTCTTTGAATGAGCTTGACTTGCTCGGGTCAAAGACTGTGCCGGACTCGCGCTGGGAGATAATTTCCGACGGAAGTCCGCTCGACCAGACCTACTTCATCAGTACTTATTATTGATGCGATAATGGTGCCTTACCCATAGGTCCGCCGACCCTGTGTCGAAATCCAAATTCACCGTCTGCGCGGGCGTTCCGATACTTACCGGGGCCAGGTACATGGATTCATTCTGGACGTCGTCGGCGCCGACTTCGCCAATTTCATCTGTATCCGCGACTTTCTTTCTTAGAACGCGCTGGATGCGGGCTTTACCTCCAATGGGCTTGGTGGTGTATTGCCGCCCAGTTTGCTGAAGTTGGCCGCCATAGAAGTATCGCCCCCCTTTTGTAGGGGAGAAGCGGTACTTGCGCATGAGGTGGACATACGACTTGGTGCCGGAAGTCTGGTAGTGGGGATTAGGAACGAGCTTGATCTTGGTACCCATACTGCTGTTCTGGTGGGATGTTGAAAAGTTGCCTTGATGGAGGATTAAGCCGCTTTAAAGGTGACGCAGTGGCGTTGTACCATTCGGGAAACTATCATCACGATCTACACTGGTCAATGCACACAAGTCTGACGTTGCGTCAGAAATATTAATATCATACTGATAACTAATTATGCCCGGTCTAATTTGTACTCGCTGATCAAAACATCTGCACAAGTCGCCCCCGTCAAATAAGCCGTTGCTTGCGTGTGGTTATTTGTTAACACCGGCACAACACTCATATCGGCCACTCGCAGCTTGTCGATTCCAAAAACCTGGAAGTGGCTATTCACTGCTGCGTCTGCATCGTTTTTCCCCATCTTCACTGTCCCCGTCATGTGCCAGCTAGAGGAAAGATTGTTCTTCCAATGCTCCAGGATATCCTCATCGGACTCTGACTTGGACCCGAGGATTGTGGCGATCGTGTCTTTGGCTATGGCAGGATGTTTGGTCAGTTCTAATACGTGCCGATAGATCTCTATACAGGCCCGGCGATCGAATAGATGCTCGAGAAACTTCGGGTCGACCAGAAGTGGGTCATCTGGGTTGGCAGACTGTAGTTTCGCCTCGCCAGTAGACTGCTCGTTCATGAGGAACATCGTCAAGCAGATGTAGGAGTAGTCCTGGAACAGCTCTGGAAGAACAAGGTGGACTGGGAAGTTGGTGATCAGCTCGTACTGCGGAATTGTCTCGCGGTTCATGAATTCTCGCACAGCACTCGGCAGGGCCTTGAACTCGGCAGACGAGGTGATACGATCGGACTTGAACCATCCACTGCCAATCTGACAGCCGTAGTGGGCCCATGGTCCGGTGCCGTCTCTCTCCCACTGCTCCAATGCATCGGCCATGGCTTTCTTGTCCTGGAAGAAAGCGTTGCGGTCGTTTGTCGATGGGTCTCGAGCCAGAATCATGGGCGCGAATGGGTGGTCTTTGAGGCCTTGACCAACAGCCGGAAGGTCTTGTACGACTGGGATATTGAAATTGGTGAGTTGAGCTGCAGGACCAATTCCTGAGTGCATCAAGATCTTGGGAGTCACCAGGGATCCAGTGGACAGAATGACTTCGTTCCGTGCGAAATCTACAAGCGTCAGCTCCGATATACTATGGTTTGCTCTTTCAAGATGCAAAGTTGGATAAAGACTGACATTTATTCCCCTTGGTCTGCACACCAACCGCCTTCCTGCCCTCCAACAGTACACGCTGTACCGGGCTGTCGGTGATAATAACCAAGTTATCCGGGGCCTCAGCCAGTATATCTGCAGCCGTAGTTCTTCTGCCATTGCCTGCAGAGTTAATGGTAAGCCCCAGACCAAGCGGATTCCCACAATTGTGGTCGAAATTCCTCTTCAATCCAGCCTCGACGAATGAGTCCAACAGAGGCACCAGGTCCCTATCCCATTCCTTCGCGTAACCAACTTTCAACGGCCCAGAAAACCCATGATTTTGCCCAGCAGGGTGTCCATACTGCTTAATATGTTTTGCATCTTCCAGGCCTGAGAAGCTCTCCAGTCGTTTAATCCTCTCCTGCATATTTCTCCAACCAAAGGTGGAATTTTCCACAGCCTCCGCCCATCCCTCATAGTCATCGCGGGCACCGACAGCAAAGACACCAAAGTTAATGGCGCTCCCACCACCCAGGCCCTTGCCTGTGCTGTAGTCAATTTGCCGCCCGTTACATTGCGCCAGGGGTGCTGTTTTAAGTCCCCAGTTCATCGACTGTGCTTCGTCAATAAACGTGCACCATCGCCTGCCGTCTATACGTAGATTCTTCGCCCCGTTGGATCCGCCAGCCTCAAGGAGTAGAATACTGGGTTTGGCTGCGCTCTTTGCAATGCTTGTTGCGAGAGTGCAGCCGGCTGGTCCGCCTACGTTAAGTTAGTTCGATCAAGTCTGCTGCGATAGATGATACGGAATAAACCAGGAGTTGGGCAGAGTACAATGAGGGGACTTATGTACCGCCAACGACAATAAAGTCGAATAAATTCTGCATGTCACTTATGGTAAGATCTGTCCCTAAACGTCGCAAATTTACACCTTGCATCGAGAAAAGCAGAGCGGAGAAGACGCTGACATGGCTGACAGCCACTTATATATATCTGGCGGGACAGTGTAGGACGCCTTAATCAATTACATCACCACCAAACTGGTCCTAGTACTGCAGAAGATTCTTTGTAGATTAGGTTTGATACAGTCTGGGACGGAAATAGCTTATCGCCAGACTTGACCAGTGAATAAATGATAATGTTTTCTCGGCTAACAGGCCGTTTGGGGAATTCCGCGCCACTTTTGCCCCGCGAACGGCGACAACCGACGGACTGACACTCGGCCAGCTCCGACTTTTCCATTTAAAACACCTCCTGTTCTTGACCAAAATACAACTGCGTTTCGTTCCACAGAATCAGTTCCAGAATCTGACACACCATGGGCAACGACAAGAAAATCGGCGCGTATTACGCCCCAACGGGGGGACTGCCGCCACAGACGCAGCTTCTCACGGACCGCGCCATGTTCACCGAAGCCTACGCCGTCATTCCCAAGGGCACCTTCAGCGACATCGTGACAAGCTTTCTGCCCTTCTGGGACAGCACGCGGCTGTGGGTGATTGCCCGTCCGTTGTCGGGCTTCGCTGAGACCTTTTCGCAGTACATTGTCGAGGTCCAGCCGGGGGGTGGAAGTGACCGCGCCGAACTCGACAACGAGGCCGAGGGAGTGCTGTTTATCGTCGAAGGGGAAGTGACTGTGACTGTGGCCGGCGCATCGCACACGCTCACCGAAGGCGGATATGCATTCCTGCCTCCGAACAGCGGCTGGACGCTGCGTAACAAGGGGACCGCCACTGCTCGCTTCCACTGGATCCGCAAGGCCTATGAATACGTGGATGGCCTCGACGCACCTGAACCACTGTTCCTGAATGAAAAGGATATCACGCCCACCGCAATGCCCAACACCAATGGTGCTTGGGCCACCACCCGCTTTGTCGACCCCAGCGATATGCGCCATGATATGCACGCCACAATCGTGACCTTCAAGCCGGGCGGCGTCATCCCCTTTGCCGAGACGCATGTCATGGAACACGGCCTGTACGTGCTCGAAGGGAAGGCAGTGTACCGCCTCAACCAGGACTGGGTGGAGGTGGAAGCGGGCGACTTCATGTGGCTGCGAGCCTTCTGTCCACAGGCCTGTTATGCCGGTGGACCTGGCAACTTTCGCTACCTGCTTTATAAGGACGTGAACCGACATATGAAGCTTCCGCGATCCAAAATATAGCATTTCCACGGATTATGGAGACTGATTGTGAAGGGAGGAGCATAACCCGTCAACGAACCTGGACGTGGGCTAACCTGGTCCTGTATTATTACAATATCAAATATTAAAAAGTCATTTATATTTCATCCGCTCCTCTGGCTATCTCGATGGCCACCAAAATAGACACCGAAGAGTAGAGAGCTGCTATTTTAGCAGTTGTTCCCATTCTCACTTGTCGAGGTCTCCAGTTTCTATGAATAATTGTTCTTGGTATCATGCTAATTATCTTTAGCCTTTAAGATAACCGCTGGTGGTATTGAATTCTTGTACAGCTCACCCATTTAATTGTTATCCGCGTAGCTCAGCAGGCGGCCGATCCACCAATAACAGCCGAGTGAGCTGTGACTTAATTATGGAATTATGCCAGGTCCGCGACCGCTGGAACCAATGGAGCCCGGAGCGCAGCTGATAAGCTGTGAGAGGCTGGCACTCCACAGCATCGCGGTCTCGGTCCGCGATGCGTCCAGTCGATGTTTATCATGCGGGGAGACCCCACGCCCTTCTTGCTATACTCCCACTTGGTTTGAGAGGACCTTAAATACCCCAGAATCCAGCTTGATGGCCGACCCCAGGTTCAATTGACATCTTTTGAATCTCCACTCCATCATGCCCAACTCCGACGCCAACGCCGACGAGGCCCTGGCGGCCATGGGCTACAGGAGCGAGTTACCCAGAAACCTCAGCATGCTCAGCGTCCTGGGCCTGTCATTTGCTATCATGGCCGCTCCCTATGGTCTCTCCACGACCCTCTATATTACCCTCAATGACGGTCTCTCTGTTACTATTATCTGGGGCTGGGTCTTCGTCACCCTTATATCCATCGCCATCGCTGCCTCCCTCGCCGAGATATGCGCCGTCTATCCCACGGCTGGTGGTGTATACTACTGGAGTGCCATGCTGTCAACCCGGCGCTGGGCGCCGCTAATGTCCTTTATTGACGGGTGGTTGACGCTCGTGGGTAACTGGACCGTGACACTCAGCATCATTTTCGGAGGCGGGCAGATGATTCTCAGCGCAATCAGTCTCTGGAACGAAGACTTTGTCGCAAACGAATGGCAGACCGTGCTTATGTTCTGGGCTGTGCTGCTGGTCTGCGTGCTGGTCAATGTCTTCCTTTCGTGCTATCTCGACCTGATCAATAAAATCTGCATCTTCTGGACCGCAGCCAGTGTTGTCATTATCCTCGTCACCCTTTTGAGTATGGCCGATAACCTGCAGAGCGGTAAGTTTGTTTTCGCCGAATATGACGCGTCGAACAGTGGGTGGCCGGAAGGCTGGGCCTTCTTTGTGGGTTTGCTGCAGGCGGCGTATACACTCACGGGGTACGGTATGGTGGCCGCAATGTGTGAGGAAGTCCAGAACCCACACCGCGAAGTTCCCAAGGCAATTGTACTATCTGTCATCGCGGCTGGAATTACCGGTCTGGTCTACCTGATTCCAGTCCTGTTCGTGATGCCAGAGCAGCTGGATATTCTACGCAATGTGGCCAGTGGGCAGCCCATTGGGACTGTGTTCAAGATGGCAACGGGCTCCGCCGGCGGTGGCTTTGGTCTGCTGTTCCTGATCCTCGGAATCATGATATTCGCAGGTATCGGGTCATTAACAGCTGCTAGCCGCTGCACGTATGCCTTTGCGCGTGATGGTGCTATCCCGGGGTTCAAGTTATGGCGGCGGGTGAATAAGAAGCTAGATGTGCCTGTCTGGGCTATTATTCTGTCTGCTTCTGTTGATGCGCTACTGGGCCTGATTTATTTTGGTTCCACGGCGGCTTTCAACTCCTTCACTGGTGTTGCTACGATCTGCCTATCTATATCGTATGGCTTGCCTATCTTGATATCCCTCCTCCGAGGCCGCCAGGATGTCAAACGCTCTTCCTTCTCCCTGGGTTCGTTCGGATATATTATTAATGCTATCAGCATCTGCTGGATCCTCTTGGCGGTGGTGCTGTTCAGCATGCCATATACCCTGCCTGTGACCCCTTCATCCATGAACTATGCCAGTGTGGTGTTCGCCGCGTTTGCGTTGATCAGCATCATCTGGTACTTCGTCTACGCTCGCAAGCACTTCACTGGTCCCCCGGTGAGCAAGGAGGAAGCGGTTCCAACCACGGGCGTTCTGACGGCCTCTGCGGTGGATCCGGAGTACGAGCTGTCGGAGACAGAGTTGAAGAAGGCATCTATGTAGATATTTATATTTACGCGACGCCTTGCTAAGAAACAATCACGCTGGAATTCTACATTGTTGATACTTCGTCGTGCATGTCAACTGGGGAATGTGATTGATAAATACTGATGCGATAATGAAGACTCACAGTTGGAGATCACAGACACCAGATAGCTGCAAATGAAGTATCTGGTCCATTTGACCAAACCGTGTTTTCGGCTTTCCAATACTAAAGACATAACAATCCATAGCGTGTTCCTCGTCTATTGGCCTTGTAAATTTTATGCTAACTCGCTGAGAGGAATCTGCTTTGTTAGGATGGATCGCCGTTTACCCTTATTGCGTGAACTTGTGTCCCACAGTCAGCCCTGGTCGCGGCAAACACAGAGCACACAGCCCCCATCCCCCAAAGCAGTTGTACCGATGGCACTCTTTGATAAAAACTACCTACCCCTTTTCAATGAATCAAACCCTTATTTTGTCTAGGCTATGTTGTATTTCTTCAGAGTTGACACTACTTTCTCGTGCAGGATAATGACGTATTCGGGCCTGCTGGCTAGCTCGCAGAGGTAATGCATTAGTATGACGGTGGTGTTTGCCGCGACGAGCTGGGCGATGTCTAGCCCATTTAGATCATGATTACTACGTTGTTGAGGGGAGCGCCAAAACCAATCTGTTAGATCTTCTGGCCAGTTGCGGTTCTATCTTTTATCGATCTGTACAGCAACATTCTCTGGTACTAGCGCGGTACGTGGTCCAGTCTGGGCTGTGATATACCCGTTCATGGTCTATAGGCACGAAAAGAATGACTGGAGTGAAAACCTCTTATACAAAGAATGAAGGGTAAATGATATGTATCGCCTTATAGTGGGAACGATGTACAGGTTTTGTCGCTGCACGGCTGTTTTTCAGATACCCCCGCGGCAACTTGCTATCTAAGCAGGTCATCTAGGCCGGGGAGGTCCCTCATCTCTCATTAGTTTTAGTGCTGCTGCAGAGTGCTAACAATAGGAGTGTAAGAATTAGAGGCAGAGAAGAAGCGGCACCTGACAGGCTTGGAAGTGGAAGCAGCTGGGGAAGGAGCTGGCTCTGGCTATCAAAAAATATCGGTCTGTGCCCCCTCTAAGTAACCCATGCGAGGAGAGTAGGTTGGGGGAGTCTCGCCCGGGGTATAGTCGACATTGTTCCCTTCCAACTGAAAGGCTGCGATCAACTGTTTGGCACCCTTGACTCCCTGGCCGGGGACGGCGCTGGGGGTCTTGGGCTTCTTGCCCCCGGTGGGGTTCGTGATCTTGCACTTGTGGGCGGCCATGTACATGTTCTGTTCGCCGAAGCCAGCTGGGAACCATCTATAGCAACCCGAGGGAGGTCAGCGAGTTCGGTCACATTGAAAAATGTATGATGATAGGCACTTACCCAGTCACACAGATACACTCTGGGCAGGGCGCCAGGTCCGGGATGGGGTAGTTAGCCACTCGCTCAAAGGGAGTCTCAGGAGCAGTGGAGATAACAACGAGCTTGTCCATGGTTACCGCCCAGACGTTGCTCTCATAGGCGATTGCGATGGCCGTTCCAGCGGCCGTCGACTTGTTTGCAGCGTGCAAGTTGGGAGAGCCCAACCCCTTGGACTCAGTGACCAGACCCTGGGCAACAACTTCCGGGTTGGTCACCGAGTATGGAATCGGGCGTTCATTCAGTTCCTTGCCGTCGGCGTAATAGCCGGTGGAGTTCTGCCAGTTCGCCCAGGGCACGGAAATAATGGAATTGGCTTCGATTTCCCAGACTCCGGTGGGCTCGGCGAGCAGGCAGTTGCGGCCCTTGGATAGAAACCTGTCGTTCTATTGGTCAGCACCCTGAAGCATTTTAGCTGTGCCTGGTGGTAATATCACTGCATACCAACTGTCGGCTTTCAGGTTGTAAAGAGGGTCGAAAACCACCAAGTTCTCGTCCGTCGCGTTGGTCAAATCCCCCTGGTAGGAGTTCTACCAATCATCAGTCAAAATTCACTTGATATATTATGCTGAGCAACCGGTGATGAACTCACATCTGGGCAGAACATGCCAGGGGTATACGCGGCAAGATGAGCGGAAGCCAGAGGAATGGCAAAGACAGCTGAGACCAGCAGCTTGGAAAAGCAACCCATGTTAAATGAAGGACTCAATAGACAAACAAGGAATAAGACAAAACAAAGAGCAGAAAAAACGTCACTTGGTAATTAAAAAAATCCTTCACATATATGGAATTATTAGATATTGGGATTCCTTATCCTCAATATATATACGTACCTCTGGTTCAGAGGTTAGACCAGCTTTCATGAAACAAGCTCAGGTCCTTTTCCATTTTCCATGTTAGTGCCTTTGATCTTCACAGCAAACTCCTATCCCCATTCCCCAGTGTTTCAGGCACGCCAGCCTAACGTTCCAAATGGATTGGTAATCCTTGACTGAAAGTCTGCCTTCTCCAGTGTGATTGCTTAGAGATCCCTTTTATAATCCCGGCTATAGACTCTTTAAAGGGTACATTACACTGGAGACACCAGGAAGGTAATATAAATTATCCAGCAAAGAATATAAAATGCATAGTGGTATGGTTTATCTGTTGGGGGATTCAAGTGGGGTTATATTACAGGGGTTAGTGATATAGGCCGAACCTCTAACACTCTGGTCTGGGGGTGTTACATTGTCGGCTCTGACCGCTGTATTGCCCCGAACACCAGCATCCTTCCTCTCTCACTCTTTAGTTTCGCTCAACTTTGTGTTTGGGAGTTACTGTGATTGCATGCCGTTCGCTTAATTTTATGGTTATTCCTCACTACACGATTATTCCTCGCTTCCAATGGCCCGGCATTCTGCACCTCGTGGTCCCCTTTTAGGGCGACGGCTCCGGCATTTAGCCCGATCCACAGTCAGGGATCCGGGGGAAGTCTGGGGGGACATGCTCCGACATTGCAGAATGCCCTTGACAAAACTTTATAGGCCAAGGCATAGCCAGACAAATTGGGCCACAAACACCCCGGATACTTTCACCCATACTTCAATCCTGAATTGGTCTGCCTATTTACCGGGTGCAAGGCTCCACACTCATTGCGGACATCCAGAATGCTCAAAGTAAGGCTTCCCATACGGAAAGTCCACCTGGCGTCTCCATTAACGGGGTTCTAGAAAACGATACTGCAGGGTTTCCTCTCCCTCGCCTTCTGCCTCCAAGCGCACGCAACGGTGGGCGATATCCCAGGGATCATGGGCCCGATCCCTCGGGTCAACAACATCGCCAACGTCGACACCTCCAAGTACTTCAAGCAGAAGCCCGGCGACTTCAACCACCCGGGCCTCTGGCACACGCACGACGATCTTGAGCGGGTGCGCAAGAATGTCCTCGCTAAGAGAGAGCCCTGGGCGTCTGCGTTTGAGAAATTCAGCGCAGACCCTCATTCCCAAGCAAACTACACCATACAAGGCCCCGCGGCTGTCCTCAGCAGAGGCGACGTGTCGAACTATACCTCCTTCACCCACGACGCAAGGGCTGCGTGGCAGAACGCCTGGATGTGGTACATCACCAAGGACCAGACACATTGGGATCGGAGCACGACGATTCTCGATGCCTGGGGCTCAAATCTTACGGATGTCATCGGCACCGACCGCTCTTTGCTTGTTGGGTTAGAGGGTGATATTTTTGTAAACGCAGCAGAGATCATGCGGTGGGAGGGCGGGTGGAAGGAGACAGGCGCAAAGTGGCAGGGGGGCAGTGGATTCTCTATCCAGCTGTACTGGCTCTTCTCGCGGCAGTCGATTCCAATAGGCCAAGCAAACTACGGCATGGCAAGTATTAAAGCTCTGTTGAGTTTCGCCGTGTACCTCGACGACGTGCAGCTGTACAACTATGCGATGGACGCATTCATCCAGGATAACTGCGCCGGCTTGTTCGCGACCTACGAGGCTTCTACGGGCCAGTCCATCGAGGCCGGTCGTGATCAGGGTCATACAATGTCTGGACTCGGCTGGGCCGCGTATGCTGCTCGCGTGGGCCAAAGTCAGGGCGTTGACTTGTACGGCCTGGGCAATAGCCTCCTTCTGAAGGGCGCTGAATACGCGGCGAAATATAACCTCAACGAGACGGTTACATACGATCCCAACTGGTACAGATGCGAGGCTGTTCTCGTGAACGGACCGTGGCGTACGATCTCCGAAGAGAAGCGCGGTGTCACGAATCAGAACCCCGTCTGGGATATCTTCTACTATCAGTACGTGGTTAAGCGCAAGCTCAAGGCGCCGTGGACTACAAAAGCAAAGAAAGCGGAGGGTTTTGAAGGGGCAATATCTGGCGATGATCATCCTAGTTGGGGGGAGCTAATATGGGCTTACTAGGGGAGGCCATGTTCTTGACATAGCCTGAGGCTTTTATTTTGTTTTTTTTTTTTTTGTTTCCCGGGTGAATTCCCGGGGATATGTCCGTGTTTGAAGCTGCATGCCTATATTGACTTTGTGTATACTTCGTTTCTGTCCGTCAAGGCGCGGGGCAATTCCCGGAGCTTCGGCGATGGAGCTGAGATAAAAGTTAGTAGTAGGCCACGAGCTAGAAATGAGAGTCAAAACACCCAAGAACGCCATGATGAAGCCTGTATTCCTTTTCAGCACCATTATCCCAGGGCTGGCAGCGGCCTTCCAAGACCCCCTCTCCTATCGGCAAATCAAACCAACATACACCCTTCCCAAGGCAGAAAATGTGACCACTCTGCTGGACCTCATCGGCTCAAGGCCCGATCTGAGTCTGTTGCATAATGCCCTGGCTCAAAGCGGCGGATTTGAAGAAGCATTCGGCACGACCCCCACGTGGGATTTCACTTTCTTTGCGCCGAATAACGATGCTTTTGCTCATACCGGTCGGTATTTCTCGACCTTCGAATCAACACCGTATGTTATTTACTCGAAGATATACCAACCCGTCACCAAGACGGACAGTCACTGATTTGATATTAGGAAGGGGAAATGGTGGTTGGGCAATACCATTATACATCACTACATCCCGAACTCGGTCCTAGAAGTCGCAGACTTTAACAAAACATATCAGCGAGTGCAGGTATGGTATTTGATCTCTCGGTCTGGTAACTCGGAACTTAACTGAAAATCTGCAGACTGGAACCTATCTCTTCATCGGAGCAAAGGTAGAAAACGACGAACTCGTTCTCAACCAAGTCGCTCGAGTGGTCGAGCGCGACATCCCCATCACCAAGGTAATGGGCAGCCTGATCCGAGATTCCCAAGTAGCAGTGTTAAGTCTTTCTAGGGCGTTGTTCACATTATTGACCGTATCCTGGAGCCTGCTGCTCAAATCCATGAGGATGACCTTCCATGGATAGAGCAGGGGTTTATAGCGGGGAGTTGCTCGGATCCCTCACTTCCCTTTTGCTAGTATACGTGGAAGGGGCTTGTACATGTGTAAACTTCTGGCTTGATGAAACAGGGGGAAATTTGAGTGTGGTATGGAATTACGGCTTCAATATATATTATGTGCGGATCGAGTGTGATTATGGGGATGTTTATCGATATCCTGACCGTAAATGAGCACCATAAAATGTTAATTCTACTTTGACAGCCCGAGTATTGGTATGTCATATTATCTTAGGAAAACTGGACAAATTGCACCGGCATTATACCCTGCACCGGTAAATGGATCACTGGGGACTGCACGGAAGAAGTAACGGAGCTCAACCCGACAGCACCACCCAGATAAAATACCCAGGAATGTCCTGTCTTAGATGCATTATGCTTTGCTAACACAAGTCTACAGCATCATGATAGCCAGACTGTTGCTCACAGCGACCGCGACCGGCGCAATGGCCGCAAGTTCGCTTGGTAGCACACCACAGATGGGATTCAACACCTGGAACTCGTTCAAGGGAAACTACAACCAGAGCATCATCCACGATATCGCAGACCTAATGGTCTCACTCGGGCTCAAAGACGCGGGGTACAACTATCTCCTCCTTGACGAGGGCTGGTCCGACATGGAGCGCACAGACGAAGGGTACCTACTAGCGAACCGAACAACCTTCCCCGACGGGATCAAGCCGCTGGCCAAGCGGGTGCACGAGATGGGATTGAAAATCGGTCTCTATGGGGATAGTGGGATCCTCACCTGCGGGTTTCGGCCGGGGAGTTGGGGATATGAAGAGAGGGATGCGATGACTCTTGCGGAGTGGGGGGTCGATTACTGGAAGTACGACAATTGCGGAGGCTTCCAGGCCATGACGCGCGCGCCCCAGGAGAGGTTTCTGACCATGCAGAATGCGCTGCTACGGACGGGAAGGGAGATCTTCTTCTCTGTGTGCGAATGGGGGTTCCAGTTCCCGTGGCATTGGGGTGGCGGTATGTTGATCTGAGTCTATACTACCTACTTACGTGCATAGTACTGATATAATGTGTGGCAGATATTGGACACTCATACCGAATGTCGGGCGACATCACAGCCTCCTTTACCAATGAAACAGACTGTCCGTGCAAAACCGCGTATTGCCTGAATACAGGCTACGCGGGATGTTCGGTTACCACTATCCTGCGCAAAATGCGAGAAATCAGTGTCTACCAGGAGCGCTCGCACTGGCTTGACATGGACATGCTGGAGGTCGGAGTCGGCAACATGACCATCCACATGCAACAGACGCACTTTGCGTTCTGGGCAGCGTTGAAGTCACCGCTTATTATTGGAGCGGATCTGCGCGATCTGGATAAGGCAAGCGTTGAGATATTGAAGAACAAGGATATCATCGGCTTGAACCAAGATCCATTAGGCCGCCCGGTTCATTTCATTGAAAGCGCAGGGGCCGAAGGCTTCATTCAAGTCTGGGCAGGGGAGCTGGAGGAAGGACATGTTGTTCTGGTCTTTAACGAGAAGAGTTATCCACAGGACGTTTCCCTTCCACTCGCCTCGCTGAACTTGGGAACCCACTACCCCGTACGTGCGAGGGAGCTGTGGTCTGGCAAGTCCTGGGGGCGGATTTCATCTGTCGAGGCGACGCTTGGGGGTTATCAGACTTTGGTTTTCAGACTTACATAGTACTGTTTAAGTCTACACTATATAGCTCACCGTCCAGTCAAGACAATATTTGGTTATACTTTGCACTAGCTATGGAGTTGCATTGATTGTGGCGCTAGTAGTAGACGTACTTGTATGAAGATCGTCAAATTCTATCTGGCTTAATCTATATCACACCTCTGTAACCAACCCCAGATCCAGTAACATATTTCCAAGCAAGAGAAAGTAGTAATCAGCATAGACAAGCCCATGATCAGCCCATCGCCTCGACGCAAACTCGTAGTTACAGACAGTGGCTCCATCTAGAATCGTCTCAGGGCACTTCACTCCCTGCGGGCTTTTCAGGGCTATACTCAAGGAACCCGGCTGTCTGTGCGGCTCATCCTCAGGAAAAGTGGGATGCTCTGTCCCCATTGTATCCACGTCGAATGTGGCCGGTGACGGTGTCATGAATCCCGAGACTGTTGCCTCGAGTATTGCCAGCGCATTCTCGAGATAGGTCTGCGCCCGTGGAGGGTCAGTGTCCTTCAATGCCTTGTACAACAAGACCAACCCACAGCAAGCTACCATGCCTGCGGAGGTATCCCTTGGACAGCCATTGGTCACAGGTGCATCGAAATCCCAAAACGGGACGTGGTCCTTGGGGAGGCGCGAGAGGAAGTAGTCCGCTAATCCAATTGCTGTGTCTAGGAACTCAGGATCCCTCGTCCACTCATAGGTGTTCATGAAGCCTAGCATCCCCCAGGCCTGACCACGGCTCCAACAGCTGTCATCACTGTAGCCCTGGTGAGTGAACTTGGAGCGCGGCTGGCCAGTCCGCGCGTCGAAGTTGACGACGTGGACAGTGCTGTTGTCGGCACGGATATGGTGCTTCTTCGTGGTTCGTGCATGCGCCACCGCAATCTCGTGCAGTGAGTGATCGCCAGTTTCGCGGGCAACCCAGAACAAGATATCCAGGTTGAGCATGTTGTCGATGATGACGAGAAAGTCCTTGGAGGGGTCGCAAAACGAGTAGAGCTTTGTGTGGCAGACATCCCACGATCGAATCGACTGCACGCGGGGATCGTATCGCCCGGCAAGTGAATGTGCCGCTAGGACCAAGCTGCTATAAGCCTGTGGATCGCGATGCAGAGACCATGCCTTGGTGGCCCAAGGCGCAATCATGAAGCCCAGGTCGTGTGTGTCTTTCTTTGCGGCATTTGCATGCAGGTTCGCGGACCACCACTGACACAGATGCTGGAGCTGGAGGGGGTGTAGGGACGCGGTTTCGTCCTGTCGCATGTAGTACCGTGGATACCGGGTCTGGCGCTCGAGAAGGAGGTACAGCGAGCCTGGGAAGAATCCAGAGGTCCAGAAGTCGAGGTAACGATAGACGTAGCCTCCGTCGGGGCCCGTGTATTCGGGGTATAGGACGGGTGGCTCAACGCTGCCCAGTGCTCTCCGGGCGACATTCCAGGTCTTAAGCACCACAGACTCGGAGTAAAGGGCGTTTAATAATGGAACAGAGATAAGTCCTCCTTGAGGCGTAGTTTTAGCCCGCTTTGCCTGAGTAGGGTGCTCGGATTGGGCCATGGTCGGCTCTCTAAGAACGCGCTTCCCAGAGAGTCTGGCACTCGCATGCATCATGGCAAAAATAATCCGGTTCGAAAGGGCTGAACAATACAAACCCGTTTAGTCGCCGATGTTAAGAAGGATTGCTCTATGCGGCCGCCGGGGGAATCGCCGGAGCTCCCCGTCATTTCAGATCGGGCGACCCGGACAACCTCCGGAGAGAAATCGTCCGACCCCTCATATAACAGGAGAATGGTCTCGAGACAGACTAGAGAAACACGACACATCATCTACACCAATTGTCAGCATGGCCGACATCACCAGTGCCGGCAAAACCGACGTGGCAACCCACCAGGAACACGCAGACGCAAACACCGAAAAGCAGCTTCACCAGCATGCTGCTGATGACGAGACTGCCGCCTATACGACAGGCAGTGCAGTCACTATCGACCCAGCGACTAATCGGCGACTTTTCTGGCAGATCAATCGTCGCATTCTTGTCTGTATGCTAGGGGTCTGTCACTCCCGCCTGCACTGACAACCGGTGCTAACCTCCGCAGACATACTTCTGTCAGTCCCTTGACAAGGGAACTCTAGGGTTTAGCTCCATAATGGGGATCCAGGAGGATGCGGGCCTCGATGGGGACCAATATAACTGGCTTGGTGCGTTCATTCCTGGATGTTCCTAGGCTTTGCTGAGACACCCAGGAACAATCCTCTACATCGGCGTGTTGGTAGGCGAGTATCCGACCAACCTGCTTATCCAAAAGCTGCCTGTTGCCAAGTATCTAGCTGCAAAGTGAGTCACCCTCTCCAACTCCGCTGGTCTCGCTAATAACGCAGTGTCTTTCTATGGGGCGTGGTCATAATGGTACCTACATCCGTGTATACCCATCCCAGAGCTGCAGTCACTGACATTGTTGAACTCCAGTGCAGCGCTGCTTCCACCAATTTCCCCGGCCTCATGGTTGTTCGCTTTCTGCTTGGGTATGCGATTTACTCCGCATCATGCAGCCCTACTAACTCACCACCGCAGTGTCTTCGAGTCGTGCGTGCAACCCGCATTCATCGTCATGACGGCCATGTGGTTCACCCGACAGGAGCAGGCAGTCCTTACCAGCCTCTGGTACTGCAGTACGTATTCCCCCAATCTGTGCATCAATCCGCTAAGACCTCACCTAGTGACCGGCGTCCAACTGATGGTATACCTGAGCCCCAATCCATCTACCAGAGACTAACCACCCAAACAGGTCGGCGGAATTCTCGCATGGGGCACAAGCCACTATATAGGCCATCATATCAAATCATGGCAACTTCTCTTCCTCGTCCTCGGCGCATTGACGTGCGTCTGGGCCGTTTTCCTGGGGTGGTACCTCCCCGACAGCCCGATGAAAGCCAAATGCTTCACCGAAGAAGACAAGCAGCTCATGGTCGAGCGGGTGCGCGCCAACGAAACAGGGATCCAGAATAAGCGGTTCAAGAGGTACCAGCTTGTCGAGGCGCTGACGGACCCGATTACATGGCTCTATGTGCTTCTCCAGCTGTCCAGCACGCTAGTTATTGGCGGCCTGGGGGTGTTTTCTAATATCATTATCAAGAGTTTTGGGTTTACCACGCTCCAGACGCAACTTCTCAATATCGCCCAGGGCGGAGTCACTGTCATTGTCATGGTTGGTGGTGCTTCGTTGGCGACGTGGAGCCGCAGAACTGTGTTTGTGATGCATTTGTGGACATTGTACGTCTCCCCTGCGACAATATTACAAGATTGCCAGGACCAGAAGGAAAACTAATGAAGATAATCGAAATAAATAGTCCCGCAATTGCCGGCACAGCTGTCATCTACTCCATCTCGCCAACCCCATCCACCCGCATCGGCCTCCTAATCGCCTTCTACTGCACGCAGTTCATCCTCGCCGAGGGCAACCTGCTCTTCTCACTCATCTCGCGGAATGTTGCTGGGCAGACGAAGAAGTCAACCGTGCTAGCAATAACATTCATCGCGTGGGCCGCAGGCAATGCAACAGCGCCTCAGGTACGTCCGAGACTCTATCCGTCTACAATCTACAATTATCAGCTTGTGCTGCCAGTTGCCATCGAACGACCAGGCTGACAGGGTACCGATGGGGTCTAGATCTTCCAATCGACCGACGCTCCACGCTACATCAACGGGTTCACGGCACACTTCTGTCTCTACGGACTCTTTAATATTCTGCTTGTGGCGCTGCAGTTTATCTATATCGCACGAAACAAGAACAGGGCGTCGCGTGAAGAGAGGAACCATGCGTATGCGTTTCTGGATTTGACGGATAAGGAGAATTTTGATTTTGAGGTATGATGAATGTTATGGATTTAATGCGCGTCGGCGTTACTGCAGTGCTAATTATCTGTGCTTAGTATGTCTACTAGACGGGTCTCTGAGAATTGATGGGCGAGGGATGAGCTGAGGAAACTGTTCTGGTTTGCGATGTTAGGGTGATTGTGTGATTGAATCCAGTCCTTGTAATGTATGAGTGTAAACATGAATTTCTCATTCATTATTATAACGATGATGAGCTAGATAGCACACCAGTACTTCTTCACCTATAAATCGTATGCCTCGTAAGAACAAGTACAAAAACGTGCTCATGCACAGCGGGTATTGCTTATGATAGGATTACTGTCGACACCCCCGCTGCCCAGGGCTAGGGCCATCGCCAGATCCCGTAGAGCGAGTACTCAAGGAACCCATTCGGTGCGGGTGAAACTCCGTGGTGTTACCATTCCACGCAGGCCCAGTACTAGCAGTCTGTGCATGGTCTGCCACTGCAGGCACAGAGAGGTTAAACGGGTCCGCGTCTGGATTCGGGTCCGCGAAGGCCACGAAATCCTGATGGAACGATAGAGGAAGGGGCGGAAATGCAAGAGTAAGCGAGGACTCGGAGTTGGTCTCGTGGAACTCTGCAAACTGGTCACCTGGGTGAATGTCGAGTCCCGCGAACTGGGGCAAGGCGGATGCGGATGAGAATGGTGGCAGCTGGCGCGGTGATGGACCTACGCCTACGACGGTGTTATCAGCGACTCGGTCGCGAGTTGGGGCTGGGTTTTGGTTTGTGATTCCCTCCTCTGTTGTGTCGGAGTACACGGGCTGCCGGATATCAAGATTGCCCTTTGCTGTTGAAGGGGAGACGTTATCTCGGGCCTGGACAAGACGTTTGGCGAACACCGTGGCTAGGTTCCCCTTTTCGGGGCCGTTAATGTCTCGGGGACCAGCCCATCGGGCGGAGATCTCGAAGAGGCTTGAGATCAAGGTGTCTAAAGCTGGGGGGACGGGGATGGCGTTGTATCTTGCGTGGGCGAGGAGCATACGGCCTGCGACGAACATGCAGAAGGAGAATTGGGGGTTAGTAAGTATTGGCGAGCAGAGAAGGAACTGCTGGCTGAGGGTGCAAATCTCGGAGGCAGCTTCAATGCACGTTTCGGCAGACGAGGACGAGGGCAGTCTGACCGGCGATGAGTGCCAATGGCGTGGGGGATAGGCGATTGCTTGGTGGAGCAGTATCACCACCGTGTTGTGTGTGATATGGGCCAGGGTGAGGTTGGAGTCCATGATTCCGTCTGCATTGAGCGTCGATGCCTCGCGCCATTTGGAGGGCAGGAACAGTTTCCACCTGGAAAGACAGTTAGCAGCGTAGGCAAGGAAAGGAGCTGACGCACTGGACGAGTCGGAGATCCAGCTCCTTGAAGCGCATCAACCAGATCTGCGTCTCCTCCACATTGCGGACATTGAGCGGCTGTTGAAGAAGGAAATTCGAGACCAGAGACAGCGACTCTGTAGCTTCAATGCAGTACGCAAACCCGCCGATGGAGTCTTCCTCCACGGGGTCGATCTCTATCTGCCGGTCCAGCAACAACGGCTGGTGCTGTGCCACACCCTTCGTATCAGAAACCCCAAAATAGGGAGCGCGAACCTCCGTCTCGTGCTGCCACAGGTTGCCCTCACAGGGAAGCCTGCGTTTGACGTCTGCCGTGGTGAGGCTGACGTTCCAGCCCGTGGACACGCTGCAGAACCGGTCCATGAGGAAAACGGTCCAGAAGACTCGTCGCCGCTCTTCTGCTTCTCTCCAGCAGGCAGACGGCTTGAGGAAGGCCATGCGTCTTATCAGAGCCTCACCAGGCCGGCCTCGGCCATGGACACTGTCCTCTTCGATGCTGAGCTGCAGCTGCTCAACCGTCCGCGCCATGCTCCCTACAATCGACCAGGACGAAGGCCCACGGCCGCGCGCAATCTACAAGATAACATTTAGAGCCAGGAAGATAGCAGTGCAGCAGGCAACGTACCGTGTCAAAAGCAACAATGACCTGGGCCTGGAGGTTTTCAACAGAGAAGGACTCCATGCTGGACAAAACAACCTTTTGCCGACAATCTTCAGCAATCCGCGCCTTTATTCCCTCGTCGGGCAATCCGGGAGTATGGACAAAGCGAATGCACGCAGCGACGATGGCGTGAAGTATATGGATCGCACTGCGTCTTCCCTCCGCGGACTGGATCTGGTGGCGGAATCGCCGCACATGTAGAATCGGAATCCAGTGGTGGAAATTGTCAAAGTAGAACTCGACCAGTTGGCCCATAATCTCCGACTCGATCACATCCCCGGCACTGGTCTCACGATCCTCACGCTCCATCGTCGGACGTGGCGATGGATCGATGCGTTGTCGCTTCGCCTGTGGCATCTCTTCAACCTCATTCTCATGCGTGGCTGCTGCGACTTGCAGCAACGAGCGCCGAAGGGTCTCTTGACGCGCACATAGACTGCCTGGCTCTGTGCTAGAATCAGGACCACCCGGAGTGTCTCTTACAATCCCAGGAAATTTCGACTCCGGGTGCAGCGTCTCCCACATCTGCTTCCAGAGAATCTCCTGTCCCAGGAACATGTTCTCCAGAGTCTCTATTCTGCGCGATAGGCTATCTACAGCCCCCGCGCGCAATCCCGGCTTCAATTTCTTGTCATCGTAGATGCATGTGGTGTTGAAGCGCACGCATTGCGAACACGGCTGCTGGCGACTGCATCGTGCCTTTTTGCGCCGACACGACTGGCATGCGGGGACGTCGTCGTCGGACTTGCTGTCTGCCTGCTGAGGCTGGGGCTGCTTGGCTTTGGCGCCCATTCTGCAATCGTAGACAAGTACTGAAGATGAATCTGGCAGAGGCCGTCTGTGATCGCGGAGATTCCCCCTCAACCCCCATGCCCCAGTCCCGGCTTCCCCACGCCTCCCACAGGAACAGCGCAGATCGCCAGTCAATCAGTCGTCCCTAGCCGCTCGTATTTCCCCGACTCCCACCGGGGGAATCGCCGGACCTCCTCCGAGTGGCCAGCTCAATCCAGTCTTGCTCTTTTTGCGTGTCTTCTCCGGCGGGCAGTGGTCAGAGCCTTCTCTCCCCGCATTTCTGCTAGTTGATTGCAATCCTGCACTCTCCATCTTGAATTGGCGACGGCGGGACCTGCAATAAATCAGATAAGATGTCTACGTCCTCTGTCGCCGGCTGTCTTCGTCTGACGGGCAATCTGCCGGACGTGGGTTTCTGTAGACGAGATGACAGTGCGTATTAAATTGCTGTGTGCGACCTGCCCACCCAGATAAACTACAGCAGTTGTAGATCTTAACAAATAAAATGAGGCTCTCCCTGATATTCACTGCCCTTCTGCGCACACTTTGGTGTGCCAGGCCCGGGCATGCCATTCACAACCCGATCATCCCCGGCTGGAACCCTGACCCAGCAGTCCTCCGGGTTGGCAGCGACTATTTCATTGCTACCTCGTCAATGGAGTACTGGCCGGGAATCCCAATCTATCGATCAACTGATCTGCAGCACTGGGAGCTGTACTCGCATACTCTCACCCGACCGGAGCAACTGCAGTTGAACGGGGTCCCAACCAGCGCAGGCATGACTGTCCTTTTCCCTGCTCAGTTTTTTTTCGCTGACATCCAAATACAGGCGCCTGGGCACCGTCCCTGAGCTTCATCAATGGGACATTCTATCTCACCACATCTGTTCGGTGGACCTACGACCCCGTCGCCAAAGTATGGCCTCGGGTCTTCTGGGTATCATCGGCAGACCTGAAGCACTGGTCGGACCCTGTCTGGTCGGATCCCTGGGGGATTGACCCATCGCTGTTCCAAGACCCGAACACAGACCGGGTGTATCTCAATCTAATGGCGCCAAACAATAACATTGACAAACTATGGGGCATATACCAGTGCGAGGTCGATCTGGCTACTGGTCGCTGTGTGGGCGACTACCGTTCTCTATGGAATGGCACCATGGCGCATACCGCGGACGCGCGCCCAGAAGGCCCTAAGATGCTAAAGTACGGAGACTGGTATTACTTAATGATAGCAGAGGGTAAAGCTGAGCCCCTATTCAAGGTCTTGGATACTTATTAGTCCTGCAGGGGGCACCGATGAACTCCATCGAGCCACCATTGCCCGTTCCGCATCACCAACAGGGCCCTGGGAGCCAGCTCCCAACAACCCCCTGTTATACAACGGCGAATTCGGCTTCAACAATCTCACCGTTCAATCGACCGGCCACGCAACCTTGTTCGACACCGACCGTGGCTCCTGGTATGCTGTATTCCTCGCCCGCCGCAACATCAACGGCTCATCGCCCCTTGGCCGCGAGACTTTTCTATGCCCGGTCGACTGGAGGAATGGCTGGCCGGTGTTCAATAACGGAGATCCCATCCTGTTGAATACTGACCCAAAGCAGCCCTCAGCCCCAGCGCCGTTCGTGGATACCTTCAGCAACCGCACATTGCACCCATCCTGGTATCAGCTGCGTACCCCCTACCAGGAAACCTACACCCTAGGCCGGAATAGGGTCTCCGACTCACCAGGCCTGGTGTTTCATCCTAATGTCTTCTCCCTTAGTGACCGTGATGTACCAGCTGCTGTCCTCCGCAAGCAGACCTCCCTCAATACTACATTTTCTGCTACTCTCCTGCCATTTACGGCCCCCGGTTCCCTTGACGTTACGCAGTCAGTTGGAATTAGTGCCTACCTCAGCGAGCTCCAGCACCAGGATATCGGCGTCACCGGTTGTACGGACCCTGCAGGGATTATGTGTATATACACTGCGCTGCTCAATAACGGGACAACGGAGGTATGTTTAGGACCACTACGCATGGATAGTTGATTCGCATTGTGTAATAGGCCATCTAACGCACTGATATGACGTTTAGTACACGCAGTACCCACTCAAAGAAGTGGAGTCGCGACAAACCCTCACCCTGCATATACGGGCGCAACCCCTCCAGTACCATCTGGGATACAGCACTGGCATTTCAGCGGTCAAGTGGCTGGCCTCATTCCCGTCATCCTGGATGGCGGTCGCGCCGCCAGATTGGTTCGTCTTTACCGGCGCCATGTTTGGGTTATTTGCGAGTGGGAACGGTGTGCCCTGGTCCAATACTGCGCCGGAGGTGGGGTTCCAGAGAGTGAGAGAGGTTTATCATCCGGAGGATATTCCTGATTATGATCGCTGGTGAGGTTCTACACTATATAGGGATGGTTGGATATTCAGATGTGAGACAGAAGAGCAATGATTGTTTACTGGTGCTCTACAACAATTAGTAGACTGGCCAACTGCCTATTCATTACCTCTTAAATGGCAATCCCCATCCTCCATCTAAAAGGTCTCACGACCCGAGACAGTCGGTGGAATATCGATCACATTCGCATTACCTACTATCCCAATACGAGATTTGATCACATCGCACATTCATTCTCTATCCGCGGTTGCAAAGTTGACAGACAAAACTAATCTGACCACGTCAGGTTCGCTACATGACTACCAATATACATGGGAACAAAGTCAGCCACAGAATACCAGCCTGGCTTCTGCATACCATCCCAGACATGCACACCTCTGATATCCAAGCCCTGGAAGTTCACAAACTGAATCCTCCTGTCCTTATCATACCCCGCTATAGCCGGTGTGTTACCCCCCGTGCCGTTATAAGAGAGGTTCCTGACAGTAACATTGTGAACGCCTCGCCCAGGCCCCAGGTTATACTTCTGGTTGTATAGCACCTTGAAGCTAAGGAGCATACCAAGCCGGAAGTCTTCGACGCGGATATCTTCAAAAACAATATCCTTGAGTAGGTTCTCGTCCCCGCAGTTAATCGCCAGACAGCCCTGGTAATCAACCTGCGGCTCGCGATGATCAAGGATATCAATATTCGAGATCGTCACCCCTTCCATCACTTCCGGGGCGCTGGGGTTCCCATGGAGGCCTAGATGAACAGGGTGAGCCACATCAGCCCATAGAGACGAGTCCTGTAACGTGATGTTCCTAGAGTCTCCGTAATACTCCCAGCGGTGCTGGTATATAGCCACGCAGTCGTCTGAGTTGCGCATGAACAGCTTCTCAAGCACCACGTCCTGACTGCAGAAGACGTCGACGCCGTCGCCCCACTGAACCGCGCTGATGGACCGCAGGCCAGAGACAGCGATGTCTCTGCTAGACCCAATCATCAGCGAGTAGTGCCCTGGGTTGAGCACGGTGACTCCCGCAACGCGTATTCTCTGGGAGTAGCCGATTGTGATGGCGTCGCTGGGACTTCTGTATAGCACTCCGCGGCCGATAATGGCTGCGTCCGACGTGTTCTCGAAGTTGAAACCCCCTTGTACCACGGAGCCAGGAGCAAGATAAACTGTCTGTCCAGACGTGACGTTCACCGTGTCATTGACTTCGTGATACCCGGCGCCATAGTATATAACGGATGGATTTTCCTTAGATTCCTCCTCCGTGAAGGTATCATTCCCAACCGTGTCCAGGAATAGATGCAATACGTTAAAGACATCGCCATTGAGTTCGACAACTAGATTCGCCGGCTCAGTGAGAGACAAGTAGATGACGCGGCCACGGATATCTGCCCGCAGGTCGTAGGAAAGGGGGCGAACACGGACGGCATCTATCGACGGAACAGAGATTAGAGACGGCTCAATGGCAAGTTCAATAGGGCCTCTGAAGTCGAAGATCCCGATTGATGTATTATACGATACGGTGTTTCCGGTCGTTGCGTTGACTTCGTGCACGTTGGCACGGAACAAGTCGAGCGACTCCCAATGTCTCGTGGCGTCTCTGGCCTGTGATCGGACTTTAACCTGGTAGGAATCGGACTTGGGAATCTCTTCTGGTATTGGGGATATCTGGATACTATTCTGATTGCGGTGGTGAGCGGCATTTGCCGGTGAAGGTATGTTGACTGTACACAGGAGGGCTAACAGGCTGACGGCAAGTCCCCTGAGCTTCTTCTGGGGCGAAAACATGATGGATTGAATCAAGTGCAAATATTCCAGCAGCTGACGACAATCTGTCTGCTCAATCTATACTGGCAGGTAATACTAGTGGGCGACATACTGAGATTTTACTCTCAGGCGGACCAGGTCCGGCGACTGTTCCAAGGGAGGCCTTGCAGTATATCAAGAGACCCGGCCAATATTCCCCTCCAGCCAGGGTCGCTCCGGGAGCTCTTCCGAGCAGAGTGCCATACTCTGACTTGGTAGGTCGTACGGAGAATCGGTAAAATTCCAATGGCTTTACTGACGGTGTTATCATAGTCGATCGAGCTGCCTGGGTTCTGCGCAAACATCTGCCGTGCTGATCGGCAGTCGGTTAATTAAGGGTCAACGAACGCTGAAACGGACTCCACCATATATATTAACTCTACGTAAGACTGAAAGTACGGAGCTCTCCAGTCGATGCTCCGAATGCCCCCGGAAGCGGACAATATCTCGGGGGCGTGACGGATGTATTTTACGATCTACAGATGGCGAAGTATATATCACCAGCAGGATACGCCACTTCCACTTACCATCTCTTGTAACAACTCTGACCTCCAGATCATCTTTTCCGAATCAGAACCAGCATCAAAATGAAACCCTCGACGCCCCTCTACACCCTCCTCAGCGCCGCCCTCTCGGCGGCAGCCATCACCCACCCGGGCCTCCTCCACACAGAAGCCGACTTCACACGCATCCAAGACTTCATCTCCTCCAAAAGCGAGCCCCAGCTAACAGGCTGGAACAAGCTCGTCGCCCACGCAGATGCGGAGTACAGCCCCTCTGCCACTGAAACCGTCTGTCGCGGCTCCGGGTGCGACCCGGAGAACTATCCAACGCTGTACCGTGATATCGCGGCCGCATACATCAACGCCGTATACTGGAAGGTTACGGGAACCGAAGCAAATGCGGACGCGGCAGCGGCAATTCTGGATGCATGGAGTGGGACAATGACCACACTAGACGGGAGCTCCGATCGGTTTCTTGCATCTGGAATATATGGGTATCAGTTGGCAAATGTGGCGGAGCTTCTAAGAGATTATGAGAAGTGGGATGGATTGGACAAGGTGGTAGACTTACTGGAGGGCATATTTCTTCCGATGAATGTGGACTTTCTGCAGAGGCATAACGATGCAGAGATTGATCACTATTGGGCAAATGTGAGTGCCTACCCTTTGCTGTTGTTGACTGCTGCCTTTTATCCTACCTAGCTGGTCGAGAGGGCTAATGTGTGATACATAATTGCAGTGGGATCTGTGCAACCTTGCCAGCCTACACGCGATTGGTGTCCTCAGCGACAACCAAACTGCGATTGATCAGGCAATTACCTACTTCAAGGAAGGCGAAGGTAATGGTGCCCTGAATAACACCATCTGGACTCTCCATGAAGAGGAAGATACAGGCAAACCGCTAGGACAGGGCCAGGAGGCGGGTCGAGACCAGGGCCATAGTCTGCTTGACTTTGGGTTGCTGGGTGTTCTAGCTCAGCAGGCATATAACCAGGGCGAGGACCTCTTTGCTCTATGGGATAACAGGATTCTTGCCGGGTAAGCACCGCTACGTTGCCGTCATTTCTTGCTTCCCCTTGGGGAAGGATAAACTCCTACGGAAGAAGCCTAAGTGATTAACCATGACGCAACAGCGCCGAGTATGCCTTCAAATATAATACTGGCAACGACGTCCCTTATACCAGCTATACCAACTCCGATGTCACCCAGGACGAAATAAGTTCCAGCGGGAGGGGGGGGATCCGGCCAATTGCAGAGTTATTGTATGCCCATTATAGCGGGGTCAAGGGACTGGATGCCTCGTGGACAGGCGCCTATAGGGACGTTGTAGTTGAGGATGGTGATGGTGCTGAGGGGGGAGTTGGAGACTATGGGTCGACCAGTGGAGGGTACGATCAACTCGGATTTGGGACGGCGTTATTCAGGCTGGACTGAGCTTGTTGGCATGATCCCAGTCTTATAGTCTGACCTAATAATGTTAAAGTAGTGTTGTACTCAATTCAATATTGACTCTCTCCCACTCTCAGGTGCTTTCAGTAATTACACCGCAGTTCCTATCAATTCACGCTGCAGGATAAAACCTTTTCATGAAGCCATTGCATCTAATTGAAAGAACACGAATCGGCCTCTTCTAAAAACAGGCATGCTCACAAAGACGCTAAAACAGTAACGGAAGACCTCCGGCTGTTCTTCCGCTCACCGTGGTACATTACCACTTAGCAAAGCCCATCATATACTGGCCGAGGAGAATTGTGGCATTCCGGGATTAGGGTATTTGATTGGGATTTATATCGTCGGATTGTACAGCAGAATAAGAACTACCCCTGCCTGCTAATCCATTTAGCTTCGGATTTATATATAAGCACATGTGGCCTCGCTCCACGTAATCGTAGCTGCTTTATTATGGACCACGTCAACCGAGGAACGAACTGCGTGGAGAACTGAAGATCTTCGATTGATTGCACTGTGTCGACTGCCGCCTGGAAGCTGCCAACATGAGCAGCGGGCAATACTCGGAGATGTGCCATCTCGACCGATGGAACGACTCCGGTAATTCCTCCGACGGTTTCAGTAGAAGTAGGCTGGGACCCCTCTAAAAACTTCAACATTATCCATCTACCCAGGAGTAGAGAGTGAAGTATGAGGTTATCTGCATTGCTAACTTTTACCTTGGTGGTACTGATACGGCTGCGGACTGCCCATGCAATGACCAACAATACAGCCAACTCCCGGCTAGCGCCTTTGCAGTATGACGCCTTTCCCCTGGGGTCGATTAAACCATCTGGCTGGCTCGAGGACCAGCTTCTGCTTGCTGCAGAAGCGCTTCCAGGCCACATGTTCGACTTTTACCGATACGTGGCGGACTCAACCTGGCTAGGAGGCACACACGAGTACAGCGAGTTGCACGAAGCTGCGCCATATTGGTTCAACTATATTGTTCCCTTGGCGTACACCCTGGATGATGCGCGGTTGAAGAAGCAGGCGAAGGCGTTCTTGGATTATACCCTGGAGCACCAGGCTGAGGACGGTTGGCTCGGGCCTGAGACAACGCGCCAGACCCGGGGTATATGGGCGCGGAGTTTACTTTTCTTCGCCCTTATTGTAAGATCACTGGAGCCACTCAGGTCGAAAATCTGCAAATTAACCAACACTATCAGCAATATGCCGAAGCCGACCCCTCCGAGACAGATCGAATTGTGGCAGCAATGCACAGATTCACAGTTCTTATACACAGCATGCTGCAGAACAACTTCACGGGGTTGCTCCAGGATGTAGCTGAGGGCGATGCCTTTGACCCATATGGGTTCGGTGTGTCCAGGACGCACGAGCTGCCGCTGGCTCTGCAGTGGCTTTATGAGAACCATCCGCGGGGCAACCAAGAGGTCATCTGGGAGACGATGGAGCTGATGTTTGCTGGTGGGAGGAAAGGGGATCGGGATTGGACGACGTTTTTCGTTGAAGGAGTCTTTCCTGTGGGCACACCAGACAAGACGAGTGGCTTTACCCATGGAGTCAATCTCGCTCAGGGTATTCCCCCACCCCGAATTGATTTGTGTGTCGCACCAGATTCATGTTTTATCAGGACTTCGATACCCTTCTGTTCTCCATCGGATGACGCACAATACGTCTCTCTCGAGTCAAACGCATGACGCAGTCCGGTGGACGGAGCAATACCAGTTAACACGCGCAGGCAGTGTTACTGGCGACGAGCATCTTGGTGGCAAAAGCCCGCAAAGAGGGTAAGCTTACTCCTTGATTAACAACTGGCTCAGGGCTTAAGTATCTTAGATCTGAAACATGTATGGCCGTCGAGATGATGTTCTCCATGGCTTATCTGTACCGAATGTACGGGGTTAACCATTACGCTGACCTCGTGGAGCGCCCTGCATTCAATGCGTTGCCGGCCGCGATAAGCCCTGATTGTGAGACTCGTCTATGCTGCGATGATAGCAAGAGAGACATGAATACCAGATTGCTGATCAGGAACAGGGTGGGCACACCAATATGTGCAGCAGACGAACCAGCCCTGGTCGAGAAACCTGACCGCTAATCCATTCTTCAATGTGGTCTCTTATGGTGGCACGTTCGGACTGGAGCCCAACTTTCCTTGCTGCACCGTCAACCACGCCCAGGGATATCCCAAATACGCCGCCTCTTCGTACGTTCGCCAGGGACACGACCATGTTATCCATGCGCTGCTAGGGCCCACCACTTTGGACACGCTCATACATGGCCAGAGGGTAAAGATCTCCTGCGAGACAAACTATCCGTTTTATGGGAGCCTCCGGTATACGATAACATCCGAGACGGAGTTCGACTTCTCTGTCCGCATCCCAGGCTGGGGACTGATTTCTAACAAGTCCAAGTACCGGGCCGGCCAGAGCGAATGGCGCAACCTGTCTCCTACCGCGGACCACCTTCAATCATTCCGGATTAGCAGCGGTACGACTGCAGTCGAGGTCGACCTTCACATGGTACCCCAGGTCACCGAGCCTCTAAACGGCTCCGTCGCCATCTACTACGGGCCGTTGCTCTATGCCCTGGATATCGAAGTTGCCAACCTGACATCCCACTCCCCACTGAACTGGACAGACCGCACCCCTCTCCCAGCCGCCGATGTGATGCCACAAACCAGAGACTGGGTGATGAATCCAGCGTCGGAATGGCGATATGCAATCGACCCGAGCTCCGTAACCGTTGAGAGCCTCAACCGGTCTGGCAGAGCTTTGCCAAATCCTATCTGGGCTCGCGAGGCAACGCCTGTAGCTCTGTGGGTCGATGGTTGGTTAATTGACTGGAAGGAGGAGACGGGCACGGCTACGCTTCCCCCGGTTAATCCTGAAGTGAAGGGAAAGCCGACGAGGGTCCGATTGATCCCGTACGGAGCGGCGAAGCTACACATTGCAGACTTTCCAGTGGCAAGGAGGGTTTAGTGTGTGGAAGGGTCAAGCGTCAAGATCGAAGGACTTGTGGAGCGGAATTTTCCCGTCTCACTAGCTATTTATCTGCATCGTGGTTCGGCGAAGGACCCTCATACAGAGGCCTGGATGGATAGCCCGCGACTACAGTGAAGACTACTAGTGAACAGGTAATCGGACTTTAGACTAACTCGTGGCTGTCCAGATTTAGCTATACAACCCTTTACAAGAAGATTTGTTGGCACTATGGCAGTGGAATATTATATATATGAAGATCTTATACTGGAGTATGCTCGATTTTACTGCCTACTTCTATAGTAGCAATCCTGTCATCTCCGCTCTATCTAAGCATGCCTAACCGGGCGCCATTATCAAACCGTCTTCTTAATCCTCCGATCAACTTTCATCCGCACCACCGCCGCCAAAACTGTCGCAACCGTAGCCATAGAACCTGCGTAGAAGATAGCCGGCCGATAAGCACCAATCCCACCCTCTTGACCACCCGAAGCATTCAGAATGTAACCGGCAATCGGGGCACCAAGTAGATACCCACCAAGCCACCCGCTGACAATCATACCAACAGCAACAGGCATCCTCGCCGAACCAAACACATTGCCGACAACAGTGGGCATGGTGGAAAAGAAGCCCCCGTTCGCGGTGCCATTGATTACCACGAACACAATAAGGGGGCCAATGGAACTGGATACCGGCCACAGCACAAAGATACTCAAGGCACTAAGCAACAGCGACAAGAAAAGCGTATTTAGGGACCCTAGTCGGTCACACGCAAACCCACACGACAGTCGTCCGATGGCAGAACAGAAATTAAACACAGCCACCAGACCGGCCCCAGCACTAGATGGCAGGCCAAGAGAGTTGGTATACAGCGGCAGAAAGAAAGCCGGCACGAAGAGAGGAAATGTACCGATAACGCCGACCGCAAAGATAACTGCGAAGCGCAGGTCTTTGAAGAGACTCCATTCGACCATCTTCGTTGGGTTGATCCGTGCACGTTCTTTGATTAGCCAGGCAGCTGGCAGCCCCGTGCCCATGATCATGAAGCCGAGGATTCGGAAGGTCCATGCTATCCCGACGCTTTGGAGGAGGGCGTCCAGGATGAAACTGATCACTGTGCCCCCGAGGCCCCCGCCGGCATAGACGATACCATTTGCGATGCCGCGCTTGGCTCTGAAGTATTGTGCTGGGAGGACGGAGACAACCTGGTTTTTAAGCTTAGTATGCGTTACTCGGCTCCATGCGAGGTAAGAAACCAACCATAAAGCACAAACTCGTCCCAAGTCCACCCACAAAGCCCCACGTCATGAATAGACCGGCAATGTTGTCTGTCACGAAGCCGCTCAGGATACTGCCGAGGCCGAGGAGGAAAATGCCCAGCAGGGCAGTTACTCGGGCCCCGATGAGACGGATGACCCTCGCGTTGGGGACAGCGAGGAGAGAGATGCAGGCGGGACAGAGCGATCCAACAAAGGCCAATGTCGAGGACGAATAGCCCTTGTTCTCCACGAGCGCAGCCTGCATCACACCCCAGGTGTATGAGGCGCCCACGAACCACCACGTCACGACGGCACATGCGCCGATGAGGACCCAGCCGTACCCTCCTTCGGGGACTTGGGAATCCGCAATCAGGGATTGCCGCATCACTTCATCTGCCTCGAGCTCCGGAGCAGAGGAGTTTGGGTTCCGGTGTCGTTCTGTATTCTGTCCCAGAGTCTGGAGGTCGACCGCCGTGGTTGGCAGTGTTTGCGTGACTGTAGCCATGGCGATGTCTGAAATCAAGAGTTATATCAGCTTATAGAAAATTGAATAATTCTTATATTTAATCCAAAACTCAGGCTGCAACCAAGCATTTATGAACTTTTACAGGCGCGGCTACCTTCGGAGATGGAGACGAGACGTGGGTCGTGGGTCGTCACCACTGCGCCCTACGGTTCAGGAGTGCCCGAGATCGGTCGCTCCTAATATTCTTCCTTCGCCCAGTAGGGGTGTTAGAAGTTGGTAGTCATCAGCGAGCCGATTTCGGTTTTGCAGTATGTGGTTGAAACTCTTTGGTTTCTTCCGTTAAGCCTCGGCAACAGGTCCGAGAGTGCTTGGGCTGAGTGGCACGTTACCACCGTTGTATAACCAGGTGGTCTGGCCAGAGAAGTTGAGTACAAAACTGCTCAAAAAATTCAATACCTGGGGCAAATTTATGAAGTAACCGAGGGGAAATAGCTTTTCTATGTCTATAACTAGACAGCCACACCATCCGCCCACCAAGGTACTTCTAATTGTGAAGTTTCGCCATAGCTTGTTGCTTTTCATCCAACACCTCCTTAACATCGGCTCGCTCCTTCATTCTTCCCATCCAGGCCTCCACGTTGGGAAATTCGCGGGCGAACTCCTCCACTTGGTCGGGGCTGATAAAACCAAGCAAGTCCTGCCAAGTAACAAATGACAAGTCGGCATAAGTGCACTTGTCACCAACCAGCCACAGTCGCCCCTCCAAAGCCTTGTTCAATACGCTCGTCACCCGTCGGACTTCGTCAGAGTACCGGTTGATAGCGAGTAGATGCCTCCTCTCAGACTGGCGTCTGAACCAACCCAGTTGCCCGTAATAAGGCCCTTGGCCGGATATTTGGAAGTGGAGCCACTGCTGGGCGTGGTACTTCTCCGGGAACGTCCCGTAACTGAGTTTATGCGACACGTCGTAGGTCTCAATGAGGTACTGAATGATGGCACCAGATTCCCACAAGGTGATCCCCTTGTTCGGATCAATGATGGCTGGCAGGCGACCATTTGGGTTGATTTCGGTGAAGGGAGGTTGCTTGACCTGCTCAAAGGAGACAAATAGGGTTTTGTACTCCAGCTCCAGAGCAGAAAGTATGATGGCTACTTTCCAAGGGTTGGGACCGATCTCGTGCGAGTATAGTGTGATAGGCTGCATTGTCGTGGCTGGAATGATGTCGCCCTACTACCCAATTCCTGGCGTGCTATTTTCAACTGGGAAATCTGGCAAAGGTGGAAGAAATATATTGTTGTTATCAGTACTCAGTCGGCGTTGTTTTGAGACATTTAAGTATCCATTACCAGAATATTAATATGTTCCCGGGTCGAGAACTCTAGTAATCAGTGTTTCGAATTTCACAGGCCAGACAGAACCAATCCCCGGAGTAAATCAAGGCTGGAGGGTGATGTTGATGTGGAGCTCATGCATACAACCTGAGCTGACCCACTTCTTCGCCGACCTTTTGTGGAGTCACACGACTGCCCGGCTTCCTGATCTGATGGTTACTTGTTCCTCTTCGTGCTGTGCCAGCTTTTATCCCCTGGGGTGAGCTGATACCTCAGAAATATCAAAGCCAAGGGCCTTAGGGTCGAGTGGCTTCGATATCTTAGTCCACCTAAGCCGTCAAAAACGAACTATAGAGACGATAGTTCGAAGATGACCAATCTTCCATGAATCCGGCTGAAGAAACCAGGAGATCCGAGAGCGAGAACTATCAAGAAGTGCAAGCGAGAATGACGGAAGAAGCATCAAAATACTTCCCCGTCATGCAGAACCGGGCACTTAATTTGTGCGCTCCGGAAGGTCGCCGAATTAGTGGACCATCATTGTCGAGAGTGTTATAACACCAGCAGCCAATTCCGGACATAATGTTTCTCGAATTCTGAGTCAAATGTTTCCGGTTGATCCGCGTTCTCATATAGGAACCCTTGGTATACATAACTGTCCATCGTAGCTGTGAAAGTGAAGAACAGGTTGTACCGTGGAGACAAAATGGCCCAAGCAACGGAAGCAGCTGAGAAAAGAGAAATTAACATTCTTTCTAGCTGGGCCAACGATTTTGATAACGCTAGGAACTGGTCAACCGCGAAAAAGCTTTACAACACGGCCGTCCCGGCAGTCTTGTGCTTTTTGATGTACGTGGAACGTTTCCTTTTGCCGCTGATGAGTAACCCTAACTGACCAAAGGTTGTGACGTCCAGCTCCTTTACTCTTGCGATTTATTCCCCCTCGCACGAAAATGTCCAAGATGACTTTAAGACGAGTACTGTGTTGTCCTTACTCCCATTCACACTCTATGTGTACGGACTTGCCTTTGGCCCCGCGGTGTCGGCGCCGCTCAGCGAAACATTTGGCCGGAGATTCATTTATGTCTGCGTGACCCCGATCGCATTGCTGTTTATCTTGGGTGCCAGTTTCGCAAATGATCTTGCTACGCTTGCCATCTGCCGGCTTTTAGCCGGCCTCTGGATCTCTGCACCTCTCGCTGTGGGTGCCGGCACGATGATGGACATGTGGGCGGGGGTAAACACCAACCGTGGTGTCGTCTTGATTATGACTATTGCCTTCCTCGGGCGAGCTGCTGGAGAGTTGGTAGGTGGCTGGGTCGCCCAATTCCTGAAGTGGCAGTGGTCGCAGTGGGTCAGCTTGTGTCTGGGTGCAGCATTCTGGATCTTCTCTATGGGCGCCCAAGAGACCTATGCGGGGCCACTGATGCGTCGCAAAGCAAAGAAGCTTGGACTGCCCATTCCGCCGGCACCTATCCCCGCCGGTCTGCCCGGTGCCCGTTTTCTAGTCACAGTGACTCTAGCGAGACCTCTGTATATGCTGATCCGTGAGCCCATAGTCCTTCTGTGCTCCCTATACTCCTCCTTGAATTTCTCCGTTCTTTTCTGCTTTTTGGCAGCTATCCCGCTTCTCTACAGCGATACCTATGGATTTACGCCTGGCCAAAGTGGCCTGGTTTTGATCGGTATCACAGTTGGGTGCTTCTTTGGAGGAATCACCCTAGTATTTATCGACTCATACACTCTGAAACGGCATATCCGTAAACACGGAGCTGAGGCATCAAATCCAGAGCGCATGCTCTGGGGAGCAATGATAGGGGGGCCTCTGATGGCTGGTGCATTATTTTGGTTTGCCTGGACTGCCCGGCCAGGAATTCATTTCATGTCTAGCATTTTTGCCACGGGACTTTTTGGCTATTCGAACATTCTGGTCTTTGTAAGTTCTGGTACCTTCCCACGCAGAATAACCCTGCTCACAGGGGGGCACTCAGGGACCTGGCCTGGCGAAAGATGATGCAGCCCAATGAATTCGACAACTCTTATCAGGAATTCAGGGGGCGAAGATGCAGTCCAGAGGTCAAATGGCGGCAAGATAGGATGTGCGGGATGAAAGTATTCATAAAATGCTTTGACTAAATTAATGCTCATCGGTGAGTTCCCTTGAGGGCCCTCTGTCAAGTACGTGGAAGAAAGATCGTCTGAGGCCAGGACGGGCAAAGAGCCGTCGGCGAGAAAGTCGGGATCATCGATATCGGGGGCATAACTTGTATCAATAATCAGATAATCATTAGGCTGTCCTCTACGCCCTCGACGCGATGGAATAAAGTGGCAAATGATTGATGAAGTGCGACATCTGCCACATCCTTCTGGATTACCGTCGCATTTGAGATGCTTTTGTCGGCAGTTGAGACATGCGACATTTGCGGCCGAGTTTGGACTTGTCTGGATAGCAGATTCCATTGCTGTAAGATTCAGGAACAGCTTATCCAGCAGGGAGGCTGAGGGGGGGGTTCTATCGTTAGGATTCGGGGGCCAGGATGGATTGGAGATACGCATACAACTGGTTATGGCTCATTGAAATAAGTTAATAAAATTAATAACGCGACCCGCCCCATTCGGTCGGACTATCGATTCTCCTTCGTTTCGAACCCTCGACTTGAAGGTCGGGGTAGGGGGATCGGTCGATCTTCTTGCTCATCTTGAACGTTGGTTCGATGTCCCAGCTGCACTAATTCAATATAATTATAACAAGGGGATTATGGTTTATAAGGCTATCTATTCATTTTCCAGAGTTGGTGTCCCGCACATAGCCAGCCATCTCCGTCATGATAGCGACCCCGATGAGCACCAACTTCGGCCAATACAGCTATGACGTTGATATCGGTGCATTTTGGCATCCGATAGTGACATGAACCCAGCTCTCTGGGAACTCTAAAACAGACCTAATGTTCCCTCCCGCGTTATCTGCCTACCCAGTATGGTTATGCTTCTCCGTCAACTGGCAGACCAGGAATGCGCCCGTTGCGAAACAAATCCACGAAGACCTGGTGATCAAGACGAGTCTGGGCGCTGTACCGATGGGCAAACTCCACCAGCGCGTCCGTGAATCCCTCCTCATCAGCCGCAATCGCAGCATCAATTGCCTGTTCCGGAGAGAAAGGCACCAGCTCCGAGTGTCTGCTATCATTGTCCCCTGCTCCGTGCATCATGGCCGTGGCTCTACCCAGATCCGCCACCACGGACGCCATTTCTTCTACATCGTTGATATCGGACCAGTCCAGGTCGACAGCATACGGAGATACCTCTGCGACGAGCTGGCCGACGCCGTCGATTTCGGTCCAGCCAAGCCAGGGGTCTGCGTGCGCTTGCAAGGCCTGTTGGGAGATCACGGTCCGGTGGCCTTCGTGAAGGAAGTAACTGGCCGCAGCGGTGTTGGTGACGTGCCGGGAGACGGCTGCAGATGTAGACTGTTTCATGTATATGACCACGTCGTTCTCAATGGCCTCGCTCTTTCCCTCCAGCAGGATATTGTAGGAAGGGAGGCCAGCCGAACCGATGCCCACTCCACGGCGGCCAACGACGTCCTTGACCCGGTAGGCACCGGTTTGCGTGTTGGGTTCGGGCAGCGTCTGAAGATAGTTGTTAAATGCTGAGACCACCTTCTCGCGTGCTGCCTTATCAAGCTCAACTGCGCTGCCTCCACGGGTGAACCGGCGTTCATACTCCTGGATCTCTGTCATTGTTCCTAGCAGGCCGACACGTGTTTCCATACGCGCGTCCCGGAGGGCATCCAGCAGCGGGCCCTTTGCAGTTTCAAGTGTGAACTGAGGAACTTGGTCTTGGTCCGCGCTGGTGGCTAGGGCATGGATACGCTCTCGGTACGCAGCAGCATAGGCCCGAACCAGTCGGGTGATCTGCTTGTCACTGAGCGCCTTTGCGTGTCCGACCAAGGCAACAGAAGCGGCGAAACGCTTGACGTCCCAAGTGAACGGGCCAACATAGGCTTCGTCAAAGTCGTTGACATTGAAGATCAGTCTGCCTTGAGAATCCATGTAGGTGCCAAAGTTCTCCGCGTGTAGATCACCATGAATCCAGATTCGGCTGGACTCCCCGTTCAGAAACGGGTCGTCCTTCTGCTGCAGCTCGAGGTCGTGGTAGAAAAGACATGCTGTGCCGCGGTAGAAGGCGAAGGCTGAGGCGGCCATCTTCCGGAATTTCACCTGAAACGCAGCCGGGTCTGCGACGAGGAGCTCACCAAATGCAGTAGCAAAGACATTAAGGATTTCTTCGCCTCGTTGCTCGGTGGTTGGGAGTTCGAATGCCATTCTGTGTTTGTAGGTGAACAGCTGGAGTTAATGTCTGTTTCGCTCTTCATGTCATGGGTCTGGGGGGTAGTATTAATACTTACGGCGAGAAACTCATAGCTCAAGCACCAGCTCCCTGTGGCAGTGCAATTGTCGTTTAAATTGTCATCTCGCTTGGGCCACGGCTTGGCTGGGCCCCTTAACGGTCATTATGCCTCAGCTTCGCTGCAGACTGGACCACCCCCAACCCCCAGGAGGCTCGGCGTGTCGCACGCCAGGTCCACCAGTATGAGGCCAAGGTCATATCCCACACCTTTATATGCAACCAGCTCAAATGATAATTTCGTACAAGACTCGCCGTTGGAGCAGTGGGCGCTGATCATTGGGAACAGAACATGATTGGAGTCAGAACTGTCAGATCCTGAGACAGACCGCGACTTGGCCTATGCTGCATACAGCCAAGACAACAAGGGACACGCTAGAGGTGGCTGTGCAGGTCCACTTTGCATTCAAGAGTCGAGGAGTTTAGAGGACAATTGTCAATGGAAGTCAAATGATGATATCTTTACCAACTACCTAAGTGAGTCACTGTCAACTGAAGGTACTGTGCCCCAGACTATATATATACTATGTCCGTAAACTCGGGCCGCAGCTTCCTGTCCCGCTATTCCGAGCTACCCAGCCAACCAGAGACTCGGTAATGAGCTCCTTCTTGACTTGATTACACTTTGCTTTTTCCGGCACGTAGCCACACGCAGGATTATATAAGAGACACGCCAGTAATTAACCAGCTATTCTCCTTGTTCCTGAATTATGCTTACTCCTGCTGCTCATGATCTCTGAACCCGAATCCTTTCTTTCACAACTACCTAAATCAACTTTCCCGGTCTATAACCCTGGCTGCCCAAGTAATTACTCCAGGAGTAGCTAACGCTCCCCCTGTATCTAGGGTAGGGGGTAAATATATACATCTGTACCGCGGCGGTAACAAAGGAGTGAGACAAACCACCTTTTCTAGATAACTCCCCCGAGTTGAACATCGTCTCCAATACTTTAGATATTAACTAACATAAGAGACTCTTCGATCCGCCACTTCAGAAATTCCATAAAACCTCGGCAGATATGTCTATACGTGGGTGCTCGCCATGTTGTCCTACCATGATCTCTATTAATGTAATAGCAGCGGCATCCATCCACTCAGCTGGGCGCTCGCTCCTCAAAGCATGCGCTCAAGGCTCGCTCTCCAGTGTGAAAGCTTATGCTCCTCAGCTATACACCACCGCTGGCATCGACAAAAGGGCTGTCCCGCCTCTGAGGCTTGCTATGGGAACCGCCGCCGAGAACGGCCATGCCAATGTTCTCCGCTACTTATTGACCAATATGCCGCAATGCCAACAAGCGACCGACGGCCCGTGGAACCCACAGGACGATATCCAAGCGCATGAGCTTCCCGAAGAATGGCGGCTGTCAGTCATGCTCCCTGACTTCGTCGTCCTGCGCACGATAAGGGGGGCTAAACCAGCCGCCTTCCAAACCCTCATGGACTTCGGTCTGAGTGTCCACCATCTAATGGACAAAATTGGATCTCCTATCACAGTCGCAATCCGGCGGCAAGACCTAGAGATGGTTCGGTTTCTGCTAACCAAGGGCGCGGATCCAGACGATCAGTACTGGATCCCTAATGACACTGTCCTGGCGCGCGCCGCATACCTTCCGTCGTTGGAAATCGTGACTCTCCTCCTCGAACACGGTGCAAACGTCCAGAGCTCTCAGGCCCTCATGGGTGCCGCGGAGAGTGGCCGCATCGATTCCGCCACCATACTGCTCGACCATGGTGCCGACATCAACGAGGTCTTCCGACATCACCTGTATGATGATGACGACCCGACAGACACGATTGGTACAGCGCTGCACGTTGCAGTCACGCATGATCAGGAAGACTTTGTCCGATTTTTGTTACGGCAAGGTGCGCGGACAGATCTGGCAAACGCAGAAGGGTTGACTCCCCGTCAACTTGCACAGGCGCAGGAGAAGACAGAGACGGTAAATCTATTTAGATAAGGTTAGGAACGAGAATACCATGCTGGTGTAGTTGTTGGGGTCAGATTCTTAGAACCAACTCTGACCAATAAGTAGATTTTATCAAGAAAAGTAATCTTGAGATACTAAACTAACTATATAGCTGGAATATATATATAATAAATACTTGTATAAGATATAGTCAAAACTAGAGTTGGTTTTATAATATAATCTGATCTAGACTATAATATTTATTTCTGTATCTTCCGCACAACCAGCCAGGTTGGGATAATTTGTAGAAACCAAAGCCCTAATCTGCAGCCCAAGTCAACATCCGACAGTCAAGAGTAGAAGCGTCAACTTACAGTAATGCCTCTGAGCCCATCATACTCCACTCAGTCTGGACTGCGTAACCCAGTGCCGCACCACCGGTGTTCACTGCCTTCATAAACCCAGTATACCTCTCCAACTCATCAATGTCTTCCGTCAAGGACCCCACGAGTGCGTACATGAAGGTCTGAAACGCGTGGTCGGTAAACCTTTCTATCCATTAGCTTGACTTATACATGGTACAAATCACATCCTGAATGACATACCCGTCGACCAGAATCAAAAGAAAACTAGCATAAAACTCCGACTGTGTCCAATCAAGTCCGACAGGGTTCGCTTTCGCATAGTACCATTGCACGACCGTGTACCAGATCCACACAATGGAATACAGCGTATAGGTCCCTAGAAAAGCCCAGTGAAACTTAGTAGGCCGCGACAATCGCGGAGAGTCGAGAAAAAAGCCCATAGCGAATGTCCCAGCGATGCCCGCAAAAGCACTCGTGAACGATGTAAGCGCTCGCCCGCGGACGGAATGGTAGACGGCAGTAAATGTTCCCTTGTAGGAGAGGAACCATTGCGAGAAGATGAACATGGGGACCAGGAGGATTATCTATGGATAGCAACTTGAGAACGGGGTCAATTTCCTTGGGGGGGATACGGAAACTAACCTCCTTTCTTGCCAGCGCACTGAAGACTTTCTTAGCTTCCTCTAAGGCGTTAGGCTGTTTCTTCGACTGGACTTTGACACCGTCACGGCGAATGACTTTCTCTGGGTTGGACAGCAGTAATGCAATAAATGGTCCGCATGCAGCAATTGTGATGAGAGGGATATAAGTTACTGGATGCCGTAGTTAGTACACGGTCAGCACCTGATTCAATATAGCACTCACTGGGAGTGATTGCTCCAGCGTTCTGGTTTTCTGCATTAAAGCCCAGGGCAAGCGCGCCTCCGACGGACTGGCCGGCCGCGATGGAGGCATACCAGATCGAAACTAAGACTCGTTAGCTTCTGCTCTCTCAAAAGGCAAGAGAATGGTCATATATACTGAATTTGCCCTTGAAGTCAGCCTCGGGATAGGCAAGCATAATCGACGCTTGGACAACCCTGGTTCCTATGTTAAGCCAAAGTATTCAGTATTAGACGAAGGTATTGGACTTACCATAAAAGCGCCGTCGTGAATCCTTGCAGGGCAGAGGCGAAGTACATAAGCCAAGTTGTCTGAAATTTATTGTTGCAGTACAGCGAGGCTCCATTGATGCTGAATCCCACGACACCCATACTCAGGACAAGCCGTTCACCAAGAACATTGACAAACACTCCTGTTAAGAGAGCAAATACCACATTCAGCCCGTATGATATTCCGCTGGTTATGTTCACCAGATGCGGACTCTTCAGCCCACCGGCGCCAAGAGCGTTCAGAGCACTGTACATCCCCGGGCCACAAAAGAACACCCCTGCAACAATAGCCGCTTGGAACTTTGTCGAACGGTTCCAGGGAATGGAAGAGACTTCTGGTGGGTAGTTTGCCCCCGGGGCTGCTTGTACCTGAGTCTGCACGGCGTCATCCTTCAGATCGTCTTTCGAGGAACCTGGCTTTAGTTGCGTAGCCATCTGATTGACGGTTGCATTGAAGGGTAATGGAAGAAAAGATACCCAGAATACCCATGTAGGTATTTATGTTCCCTTCTGAACGCACGTGCTGAAGTCGAGATTGCAGACGATGGATTGCAAAGAATCACGCAATAGATATATTAATATAAGAGCAACTGTGGGGATCCAGCTTTCGGTCGACATTATAGACACGATTGGAAGCAAAAGAAGGTATGGATTGGACGTATAATTGGAGTAGAAGCAACTTATACTAGTCTTATATTCCATCATAATATATAGAACACCGGCGATTGGTTCGCAGGGTTTCCCAATCCAGATGACATCAATCCCACCGGGATGGCGAATGAAGATAACAAGCAAGCTGCAATCTCGAGCCACCTATATAATTGCTATACGCCCTGGTTGGCAGGATAGCGTTAACCCAGACATAGAGAGCTCACTCGATCATATCATAATCATGGTGCAAAGTACCCTAACCGTCGACGGCCAGATCGTTACAAAATTGAGTGACGTTCGGCCTACCAACGTTGAATACCCTGAGACTACGGAGAACCCTGCTGTACACCAGAGAGCTCTCTCGCTCAAACCCCTTGGCGATCACATACCTCCACGTGGCATCCGTGAACCAGTGCCAGTTCCTCGGGACCGTGGCTTATTCGCAGACCCTGATCTTCCACATCTGTTTGCAGATGCGGCGGTAAAACGGTTGGATCTGACACCTTCCCTGGGTACCCTCATCACGGGCCTGCAGCTTTCTTCTCTCACAGGTGCGCAAAAGGATGAGCTGGCATTACTCGTTGCTCATCGAGGGGTGCTATTCTTCCGAGAACAGGATATCACCGCAGAGGGACAGCGGGAATTATTCAACTACTACGGTACCTTATCCTATCCCTCGGCTCGAAGCAATATTTGCTAATTTTTCTCCAGGGATTCCAGAACTGCTTCCAGATCCAGAAAATGCAAAGGCACAAGGGAAGCCAATTACAACCAATATTGAAGAACAAGATCAGTATGTGCCATATAAATCAATGTCTGTATGCCAGATACACTGCGGTCCTCTAATCCGGTTCAACTAGGGATTATCGAGAAACTTATGTTCATTTCAAGTGGCCTTTCGCAGATTTCCATGCAGACAGTAGCTTCCAGGCCAACCCTCCGTCATTCTCTTTGTTGAGGATAGACGAGTTACCTCCTACCGGTGGTGACACGAACTGGTATTCCAATTATTTGATCACAATAAAAAAAGTAATACACAGTTGACGAAGCGAATGCACAGGATATCGGGCTACGGCACATACGAGACCTTGTCAAAGCCACTACAAACTTTCGCGGACAGTCTGAGCGCATGGCATAGCTCCGGTGTAAGATACCTCTGTTCAATCTCTCCCAGTACTTGATAAAATACTAATACTTCTGTATAGCATGTATACGAATCCGTCCTAACCCACTGGAAAGTAAACCCATCTGAACGCCCCGTCGAAACCCTTCATCCAGTGGTGACAACGCACCCAGTAACGGGATACAAAGTACTGAACCTGAACTCTGGCTTCGTAACTCGAATCGACGGTCTCAAGCGCTACGAGTCTGACAAAATCCTCGACCTCTTCTTCACCCATATCCACACGGCGCAGGATCACTTGGTGAGGTTTCGGTGGGAGAAGAACTCGGTTGCGTTGTGGGATAATAGGTATGGGAACGTGTCTATGTTGCTTCTTGTATTGGCTGTGGAGTGTATGCTAACCAGCTGTCGGGGAAAAGGGCGGCTACACATCGTGCAACGCATGATTACGCTCCATTGCATCGCCACGGTGTGCGAGTTACCGTTAAAGGGCAGGTTCCTAGGCAGGTTTCTGGCAGTTTGAGTAGAAAGGAGGCAGTGGTGAAGGCATTAAAGGAGAGTAAGGTGCAGGCTGTACACGATGAAAATACACGAAAGGGCAATTATGCAGACAGGGGATATCCTAAGGTCTGAGAGGGGTTTGAAGTCTTGCTATGCCTTGGATCTTGATGATAGTTCTCATCGCTCATAGTATAGAATGGGCCTATGATATATGTTTAGATTCATACATAGTAGATTGCTTTTTACCATATTACCTAGTTTACATGTTGGCAGTGCGTTATTGTATGATCAGAAACAAAGGGTAATGCACTGGCGTGGCAGGATGGTACCCCACTACTCCTACCGGTTAGTATGGCACTGTTAGTGCTTCGGCTTGAGAGTGTCTTTTCAACAGGGCGAGACGCCTCTGCTTCTTCTTGTACTTCTCCACGAGGCCCTTCTTCAGGAAGATGCGCGCCTGGTCGAGTGGGGTCGCCTGTTAGCAGTATTATAGCGGGAACAAGGATTTCCTAACTAGGGCTTTAGAAAAGAAGTTATTTATATATTTACTGCAGCGGTTATTACTACAGGGAAGGGCGATGGTGTCTAGTATATCTTTTTCTTGGAAGCAGATAATGTATTTGTATGTGTGTATTAGGGATTTGTCTCCAGATCAGGCCCACACCTCGTTAGAGAAGGCTTCCTTTCACCATAACAAACGACTTCCTCAGAGCAGCGCCATCTACCTGAGTGGTCCTCTCGCAGTATGTCAACGCCGTCAAAGTAGTACCCGCCTGAACTGCCACCATGGACCCCTACTTACTATACCAGCACTGAGAAACACCGAAGAAGTCCCTGTATCAATCCGCTCTCTTGCTCCGCTGAACCGCTATCCGTATTAGAGAGCTTCGCTTCTGTTGACCCGTCAAACACGGCTGGACTGGGGTAAAGCAAATGCAAGGCAGCCAGGTATTACCGAACTTCCTGTGGCTTACGGCCCCACTCAGGTATATGGAGACTCTGAAGGCAGTCTTTGACATTAGAAAAGGTTATGTACGTATATATAGACCTCAGGGATTCCTTACCACCCCGAACCCGCCTGAGTTTCCGCCTCTTGAAAGACAAGAACATGACGGCCATCTCCAAGATGTTAACGCCCACAAAGCAGGTCCTGGCCAATGAAAGTGCCGCCTCCAGCTCCCCGTAGGTGGTTGAAACGTGCTGCTCGGTCCATAGCTTGCGAAAGTGTGCGGTTGTCACAGCCCATTTCGACTGGCGATCGGGGGCCGCGAATTCCGGATACAGTGAATAGAGGCCGGACTGCTCCAACGCTGCCAAGGACACCACGCGAGATCTTCCTTGATGATAAAGTGTCCCCTGGGATAAGTACTCGCCATTTTGGTAAATGTAGACAAGGAGGCGAAGGTCAAACGTTTGCAGCATGTCTGTCTTTCGCACCAAATCATAGTACGCCTGGAGTAACCGCTTAGCGTGTATAAATTGACCCTGTGCGAACTTCTTCGTGTCAACTACACAGATCTTTGTCTCCTCAGAGGTGCATCCGTGGTGGTAGCGTCTGTAAAGCGCGTACTGAACCGCATATAGCAAAGACGAGGTCCAGGACATGAAGTTATCAGGCGGTTGTCTCTCGTAGTCTTTGACCCTCCAGGGGTTCATATGCCTATCCACCATTGCCATCGCGAGGGCAGTATCACAGCTGAAAATGTCAAGTTTACTGCTGGCCGTCCTTATTTGGCTCGCTGGCGAGGATATTACCGGAAGTCTTCCGACCTCAGACTCTGCTTTCCATTGATCCCCAGTGGCTTTATTGTCGCAGTATTCGTCGACAGAGCTCGGGATCAGGAGAGCATGGTAGCGATGGTGGTTTTTCCATTCATACCGTCTTTCAACTTAACTAAGATCCTCTACTTTACGACGAATAACAATCGCTCGGTAACCTTCGGGAATCATGATGCTGATGGAGTACGTCGATTCACTAATGTAGCTGGGATCTGCTTCCTGGTAAAGCCGCAATCCCATGACCATCCCTCTCATAGTCCGATGATTCTTTCTGCACGATTCAAGGCGCCATCTGACACACGCTGGATCCATCTCCCGTGGTCGAAGTACGGGGATCACCAAAGACTGAAACTGTTTGGTTGTCCAGCGCTATTTGGCTTATGAGTAGCATAGTTTTCATTCCCTCATACTAGCATTGTGCTTCAAAACCAGCTATAGCATGATCAAATAAGATACACAAGCGCTTGATCTTGGTCATCCCACATAACGAACTAGGTCCCAGTGGTAAAACCTTTTCGAAAGATTCATTATAAAGGATCACATTCCGCTGGATAATGCTGGTCGGTCTTGGTAAAACGGAATTGGCCATGCTATTCATCCCAATGATGGAACTCTGGAGTAAATATCAAACAGCAAGCATCATCGTATGGGGACGTAGAATGACTACTGCCTTTAGAGTATCGGTGATACTATGTTCGTGTTAGTTGAAAGTCTTTGTGTGTGGCACCTCCCTCAGGAGGCATTTGTACCACCGCTGTCTACATATACAATGTTGTTCGGTTCGTTTCAATTATCGAGAGAAACTCCAAAATACATTTTGAAACCCTGAATTCCTTCGTCGGAATCTCCCCGCCCAAACGGAGTCAATCACCAAGATCTCGATGAAAGTGAACACCAAACTTCCCTCAAAGACGAGACTATGGTATGTCCACGCGCGCCTTGGGTCTAGGTCAACAGTCTGACATACGATGACCCAGGGAAGTACATAGAATATATTTGAGATGAGTGATTGTGCGAGGTACCAGGAGGTTCAGGTTGCAAGGAGGAGAGCTGTGAGCTGGGTTGAGACTACGTAGAGAATGTAGCACCTATATTACTCTAGATAGGTCTTACAGCAAGTGGAGCGGGGACGAAAGATATACCAGTCAATAGTATGCCACACACGTGCTACGATTTTTGAAACCGGCACCGAGCGGCTGAGCCAAAATGCGAAAGACTCGCACCCATATAAGGGCATTACCAGTAGAAGAGGCATCTCAAAAATAAGAACTATGACCACTGAGAGGAATGCTGGTCGGGTAACCTCTACGACCCATTAGTGTCCTGACATAGCAATGACACCAGATACGAGCGAAAGGTATAACGCGTTACGAATAGCCGACTCGACTCGATAAGCACAGCAGACCCTGGCTTAAACAGGACGAGAAACCCACGGATAGATGGTGCCTCAGCCTTCCTCTTGGGGCTTGTAGTCATGACAAAATACGAGAGGCCAGAAAAGGCTGCGATCATATCACAAGCAAGGCGTACCCCAGCTTGCATATTGACAGTTAGCACCAACCCGCCGACGTGGAACTTAGAAATTACTAAAAGGTCAAGGAAAACATTCACCGCCACTTTGACAGAGCCGATCACGAGTGGAACGTCTGGCTTATCCATCGCGCGTGTTGCGTTGGGAACAGCAACTTCGACCGCAGAACTCAGAGCAGAAAAGGCGCTGATACGGACGTACGTTATACTTGCCTCTTGGAATTCATGAGGAACGAATTTAGATGAAAACTCTCGTGCAGCACCCAGGAATACGATGCTCAGTACCGCCCCCAGAAAGGCTGGGACTATCAATAGAGTGTGCGCAAGCCCTAAGCGAGCTTTAATGGTTCGTGCTTCCTTCTTGGACGGAGTAGTATATCAGGAGATCACTCCGGAGCATATAGGACCTCGGGGGATAATGACACATGCCTGGTGCCTGGCGCTTAAGCAAGGCGGCACAGACCACCATACATTATGGTATTCAGGGGCGGACGGGGTACAGAGTAGCTACAAGGTAGGACAATTCCACCGACCGTGCATGTCCTTGGTGACCCTGGCGAGGAGTGTCTCCATGTGTCAGATGCAAGAGCTTCGATCAACTTCATCCCCCCCCGCCTACTGACAATGGAGCTATAGCTATGCTATTATAGTTGGTTGCCTTTCCAACCTTCAGCCAAGTCCGGGGAACTCCCCGATGGAGGCCTCAACGGAGGACGGAGAGGATAGTCGATTGAGCTTATCCCGAGAGTACTATACCATCTCCATCGCTGTCGTCGTCAGTACCACCAAGTTCATCGTCGCCGTCGGGACTCTCCAGTTCTCCAACACCGCCAAGTCTCGCCCCCAGATGAATCCTTCTCAAACAAGACCGCTGCCCCGTATTCTTGGTCTTTTGGGATGCTTCTCGTGGCGAGCTCCGATCGTGGCCGATCACGTTTGGAAAGCCACAGCAGGGCGGTCGCCAATGAAGCGGTGGTGCGCACGGGTGAAGGGAAGCAGACGGGAGAAGGAAGTGTTGGCATTATCAATGGATGGCGCTGAGGGGAGGGGAAGAAGCTCGGTAGCGACACGATCATCTCTGCCTCGTAGGGATAGTAAGCAGAGAAGTGAGAGGGACCGGGAATTAAGGTTAGTGCAAGCCATGTTGTCAAGCAGCCCACCCAGATCGGGGCATTTAAGTGACTAACGTCTCATGGAATTTGGCTGGAATGGTCACAGACTCCGAGAACACGCCCCAAGCCCGCTATCAGTGGTATTCCCCCCCCCCCCACATTGAGCAGATCTAGCTCGCTCTGAGTAATGCGATGACTACTATCTGGGGGTTGGTGCGAACCCGAGACAGCACTGCAGCTGCTTGCGCGCAACAAGAGCTCCATATCAACCTCTGTTAACCGCCCAGGCAGGATAAGGGCTTGTCCGGGGACGCAGCAGGCCGCCTGCTTGGCTCTCGGACGGCCAAGCCTTGATCCAAGGTCGTGAGGAGTTCGGCGGTGCCCGTCTGGGCGCTGATAAGACTGGGTTTGGAACTGGCCTCGTGCAGCAGTGAGGCTTCTTATCCAGACTCCACCGCCAAGAGCTGTTGGACGAGGGACCTACCATACGGCCCGGCTGCGTGCTAGCCGAGACCCTGACGCAGCCAACGGTGCCCTAAACTCCTGGCGCCCAGAGATAGACACTATGGCATTATTCGATTCATCCACCTCATTCCCTCACGATACCCTCGAAACCGCTGATAATAGCTGCTCTGTCGCTGTCGTCCTCCTCGCCCGGACAATGCCGTCGTTTATAACCCGCCTCCACGCCCGCCTCGGTCTTGGGTTGTACTTCCCCCGCATTCCACCTGGCTCCTTCGCGGCTATTGCTTCGTGATCCCCCCCCCCCCTGTCTAGCTGGGTGTTGTGACAGATTGTCGCGCCGTCGATCGATCCCAGCGATTTGGTATATATTGCCGGGCTGTTTCCCGCATTTTCTGCCTCGACATCCCGGGTGGAGGCTATTTATCCATCGACGGATACATTAGTTTGACATTAGACTCGGCTCAAGTCTACTACCCCTCGTCCGCCTCACCATGGATGGCCCTGATCAAATTGGCCCGGACTACCGTCCCAAGCGCACCCTGGCGGATCGTGGCCGCCGCATTGTCAAGACCTTGACCACCCGTGAGGGCCTCTTTGGCGACTATGACTACGCTTTCCTGTTCACGCCGCGCATCCCCTTCATCACCAAGGGCCACAGCACCGCTCCGTTCTTCGGCCTCGACGACAAGGTGCCCGTCTTTTTGGCCCTGCTGCTCGGCCTACAGCACTCCCTGGCCATGCTGGCGGGTGTGATTGCGCCTCCGCTCATCCTCGGTGGCAGCGGCGGCGTGGGCTTTGTCGGTGCCCAGTATCAGTATCTCGTCTCCACCTCGCTGATTGTCTCGGGTCTGCTGTCGGCGGTGCAGATGGCCCGCTTCCACGTCCACAAGACCCGCTACTACATCGGCACCGGACTCATCTCCGTCGTCGGCACCTCCTTTGCAACCATTACCGTCGCGACCGGCACCTTCGCCCAGATGTACCAGACCGGCTACTGTCCGCTGGATGACAACGGCAACCGCCTGCCGTGCCCCAAGGGCTACGGTGCGCTGCTGGGCACCTCCTGTCTCTGCGCGCTGCTCGAGATCGGCCTCTCCTTTTTGAGCCCGCGCGTGCTCCGCAAGGTGTTCCCGCCGCTGGTGACCGGCCCCACGGTGCTGCTCATCGGAGTGCATCTCATTGAGAGCGGCATCAAAGACTGGGCCGGTGGCTCTGGCGCCTGCGGTGAGAACCCGGCGGCACAAATGCTCTGTCCCAGCCCCGACGCCCCGCGGCCCCTCCCCTGGGGCAGCGCCGAGTTCATCGGACTAGGCTTCCTCGTCTTCGCGACGATTATCCTGTGTGAACGCTTCGGCTCGCCTATCATGAAGTCGTGCGCCGTTGTTATTGGCTTACTGGTGGGCTGCATCGTCGCCGGCGCGTGCGGCTACTTCGACCAGTCCGGTATTGACGCCGCCCCTGTGGTCTCTTTTATCTGGGTGGAAACGTTCCCGCTCTCTCTCTATCCACCCCTTATCCTGCCCTTACTGGCTGTCTATATTGTTATTATGATGGAGTCTATCGGCGATATCACCGCTACCTGCGATGTCTCCCAGGTGGAGGTCGAGGGGCCCAGCTTCGACACGCGCATCCAGGGCGGCGTGCTGGGCAACGGACTGACCTGTCTGATTGCCGGTCTGGCTACCATCACGCCCATGTCTGTCTTTGCCCAGAATAACGGCGTCATCGCCCTGACCAAGTGCGCTAACCGCAAGGCCGGTTTCTGCTGCTGCATGTTCCTTGTCCTTATGGGTATCTTTACTAAGTTCGCCGCCGCCCTTATTGCCATCCCTAAGCCTGTCCTCGGCGGCATGACTACCTTCCTCTTCTCCTCCGTTGCTATCTCCGGCGTCCGTATTATCTCGACCATCCCCTTTACCCGTCGCAACCGCTTCATCCTCACCGCCTCCTTCGCCATCGGAATGGCCGCCACTCTCGTCCCGGAGTGGTTTAAGTACTTCTTCACCTACAGCGGGGACAACCACGCCCTGCAGGGTCTGCTCGACGCCGTCGTCCTCGTCATGACCAACGGTTTCGCCGTCACCGCCGTGCTGGGCCTGATCCTCAACATATGTCTACCGGAAGACCCAGCCGAGGAGGCCGCCCTGCTGGGCTTGCCGTCAAATAACGCCGGCGAGACCACCGTCACTGAGAGCCCGGATTCCTCCACCCATTTCAAGACGGATCCGGATCCCCCGGCGCCCAACACCAAGGAAGGGGGTGATCGCGGCCCCGGGCGTGTATAATACACCTACCTACCAGCCTGCCTACCTACCTCCCTTCGTTTACGACTTCTACTCCATCCATTCATGAGTTGGTTTCTCGGTTCGGTTAGGCTAGTTTGCTTCTCGATTGGTTCCGTCAGCGGGTCTGCTGAGGCTAACGGTCACGTCATGAGGATATCTCCCTACCTAACTACCTACGTACATATATATTGATTTTAAACTATCTCATGCGTTAGCTTCTCGGTTCGGTTAGGCTGCTTGCACGTTTGATCCCGTGCGTGGTCTCTTGAAGCTGGCGTTAATGTCATGAAGATACCCTCTTTTATCTATCGTTGCTTTTATTCCATCGAAGGGGCCTATGAGGCCCGGTGTTGCTTGTATGTACTTATACGAATCGGATCTTTTATGCAACCGTAACCCTAAAATCAGCGAGCGGGACCAGGCCGTGATTTACTTCGGGATTTTAGCTCCAGTTCTGGTTCTGGATCTGGGTATCTACAATAATAGCAGCAGTACTAATTAGTAGATTATGCTGCTGCTTATACTATTCCATGTATTTTAGGAGATCTTCTAGTAGTGCAGTAAGGGTTGTCAGCAGACTGAATTTAAAGGGGCCTGGAGCAGGGGTTAGCAGGGGAGAGAAGAGTTAGGTTAGCTTAGCTATATAAAAATAGTCCTAGTATAGTTAAGGATAAGAAATATTCTTTAACATGGCGAGACTTATATTCAGGTATTACTTACTGGGTGGTCCGTCCAGGACATTTCTACAGATTGCGTTGGTGGGATGGAGGGTTTCTGGACCGTGAGCATTAACAGGCGCTTCTTATGGTGTTAGTCCTGGAGGGACTTGGCGGATTAAATCCTTTCATAATAACTTCTTCGTATAATAAACATCACCAAAATCCAACACGACGACCCGAAACAAGTCAAGTTGTGATTAAACTGGTCAGCATCGATTTGACTGGCGTTATTCTTATCTGCCAGCGATGGAGATGCAGCTTCGACTTGACGCCAAGTAGATATCTTATTTCCATAAGCTAATAGCGGCTGCAAGCTTCCTACCCACCGGGACCGTGCCATCAAATGTGCCCTTACTGGCGGGAAACAAGGATTCCTTAGTCCGGCTGGGCCAGCATGGCGAGACTTGAATTGATCGGAGGCGAACCTGATCACGCACTAGAGATTGTTGCTACAATATTTTATCTCCTCGTGCAAATGCGCCATGGAGGCTATAACCATATATAGGCGCATTGGATGGGGGGTATCTGATTCATTATTGATGATGGTCATCTTGTGCATATGCCTCAATCTCAATCATCATCCCATTCAATGCTAGCTCCTTGACTCCTACACACGTCAAGACAGGCTGATGATTTGGCATCCACCTGCGGAGATTCTGCACCAGGAGCCCGACAACCTCGTCGCTCGTGTCAAGAACGTAGATGTGAACTCAGTACACCTGGTCCCAACCCTTGCCTCCCGCATCCTTGAGCGCCAGCTCGACATTGGAAAACGCTTGCTTGAATTCATTTGACAAATCGGCATGAACTTCGCGGGTGTTTTGGTCCCAGCCGCCTGTGACTCGTCAGGGAGAAGAGCTTGAGCAAAGGCGGACGACGTACCCTGGCCAGCGATCTCGATACAATCACCAATACGCACGGCCTGGCTGTATGACAGGACCTCACGCATGTGTTCGCCGAAGCCTTTGTAGTTGGAATATTCGAGGTGAGACATGATTCCGTGACCGAAAAGGGTTAGAGCTGGGATTTGAGCTTCTTGGGTGAGGGAGAAGAGTGTCTGTCCTTCAAGGTCTTGAATGTAACTTGTATGAATGGTATGTAAGCTACACCGACAAGCTCCCAATTTATATACTTTAATTCCAAGGCAGCGCGCTGATTGCTTTGAAATCCAGATTGATGAATAAACGAGCGATGGGGTTTATTCTCATGTTTATGACTGCCAATGCTTGGCTGGATAAGCTCGAGATGACACGAAGCACGGTACGAGATAAAGTTAGGCGTCTGATGTCTTACGATGTCCGCTCAGCCTCCGACAAGTAACATCCCAGCCGGGGCTGAGTAGAGACCGATGGAACGCCAAGGAGAGATAAGTGGCCATGCTTTGATACATGAATCGAGTCAGCACCTCAGGCTGGAGTCGATGTCTACCTTGACTTGTTGAGGCACCGATCACCGTCGCTGAATGATAGGTTTCTTCAATTGGGCGTTTGTGCCGACATACATCAGTCTCGAGACCAGTCAGATATGATCATTCTAAACAAGGTAGCTTGCCTTGCAACATTATATCTAGTCAAGTAACTAAGTGGTGCCGGTGAATTGCTCCTTACAGGTTCCCACACCTATCTACAAACAAGATATCTTCTTGCTGCTTAATTCCCATTTCCCTTCAGATCTACTATCATAATTGTCACTATTCTCAGCCCCCTTCCCCTTATTCTGGCCGAATATTGCGGCACTTTCGCTATTAGATCAGCCAGTTAATGACCTGCACCTTGCCACCTTCAATCCTTTATTCTGCACAGCTGATTGATTAGGGCAGGGATAGACTGCTGGATCTTGTATATATCAAAATGAAGGACACAGCGGGGTGGAGGTGTATCAGGGATAGAGTGTCAATAACCAAGACGGACCTCGGCAAAGCGGCTTAGCTCGACCCCGAGGATCCGCGGCGTGGTCAGTTATCATCCTCTTCCTCTTCTTTTATTTCTCTCATCGTAGCTTCAATCACGACCGTCAAAGACACCTGCCATGCCAGCAATTGCCCCATCGGAGCCGCCGAGCTTCGTTCAGGCGCTGCACCTGGAGCAATTGCCCACTGCGGGCGAACGATACATGAGCACCTTCCCCGCGCTATCGTACGACTATGCGCCCGGGAAACCCCTGAGCGTCAATCGCTCCTACGGAGGACACGCTTTCGCACAGGCTATCTGGGCAGCCAGCTTGGGGATCCGAGAGTCCGGTCTTCGCATCCATGAAGCCAATGGCTACTGGACGCTGGCAGGCTACGCCAACCGGCCATTCATCTACGAAGTCAAAACACTATCAATAACGCGGTCGTTTGCTCTGCGCGAGGTGATTGCTCGCCAGCCAACGACCCCTTCGGATGAGTGCCCGTTCCTAAAAGCAGACGGTGATAAGGAACTTGGTCCGGTCGCATTCGCCCTCACCTGCTCCTTCAAGCAAAGAGAAAGCGGACCAGCATACTGGCTGAAGTTTGATGCCGACATGTATGGCGATCTTCTACACGAAGATCCCAGTTCATACCCGCAGGATGTCTACTTCAAGGGACCCAACGGGGTCGGTTCAATCAGGCTCGCCGACTTTCCAAGTATTGACATCCGAACTCCCGATTTGCAGGAGCACAGCGACCGAAACCCAGGAACTTCCCACAGACGCTTACATGTGTATCGTGCTTCGGAGCCATTGGACCTCGATCCAAATCTAGTGGCAGCTCTCCACGCATACGTCTCTGATCGGGCGGGCTTGAGCGTCCTGCTGCATGCCTTTGGAGCCACTGACCTGGGCATCTCCGGCAGCCTCAGCCATAAAATCCTTTTTCATGTCAGTCCGGAAGAGATGGCTGTTAATAACAGGACGTGGTTCACCCAGGAGATGTCCAGCAGTCGTGGCGGAGAGGGACGAGGGGCTATCGACAGTCGCATCTGGAGTCCGTCGGGGGAGCTGGTGGCAACCATCATCCAGGACGCCCTCTTTCGTCAGCCCAAGGCAAAGCTGGCTTAAGAGTATACTTGATAGAAATAGAATGATGCTGGTTGTATGCATCCCATCCCTATCTCGTGTTTGGTATGAAACAATGGCTCATCTGGAGATATACATATTCAGGGCATGTAGTTTAATGTTACACGCCGCTATCCGCGGATGCTGTACTGAACGAAGATATATTGGATGCGTGAATCCTGAAGCACTAGCATCTTCAGCGCAGCGCTTACTAGTCTTTATTAGATGATATCTAACGCCCCACTTCAGTACTTCAGTACCTTTGGACTTCGTTTATTCTAAACCCCATGGGGGTTCTCACTGTTAATATTCACAGTGAACTGCAAGAAAGTCGCGTAGCTACGGGTCAATGCGTAATGGAATTCGAAGAATTTCATACTGGGTCAACAGTGGTTGTTAGTGACTGAACTTGGACAGAGAAGCTGGTACAGAAAAGATACTCTTGCCTTTAACCTTCGGCGATAAGGACCAGAAATGGATTAATCCGCTCTATTTACTAGACCTACCTGTGTTGCATGATTGTGCCCCATTACCGAGAAACCTCTTGAGTGACTGGAAATAAGACAAAGCGACGACTGAATAGCAAGACTGGTCTGTTCTCAGAGGAGGAAGCGGCGCATGAGCTTGAATGAGTCAAAGCAGCGTTTAACCCGTTTTCTCTTGGTATGAGAGGCTGCGTGGGTAAGAGTCTCATAATGAATGAGCTCATGCTCCCTCTGTTTCTTAGCTGCGACATTCAAACCAGTCACTGCAACGAAGCGCGGCTGGGTGAGGGGTCCAGTAAGAATGTCTTTGGACGGCATCGTGTCTTTGAATATCAGGTAAAGAACTGGCTCATTGCCTGTCGGAATGGGCCCATGGTGAAGGCGAGAACTTGGTGCCGAGAGGAATAGCCAGGGGATATAGAATTAACAGTGTATATAGATGTAGGAAGGAATTCATGTTGATGATAAAACTATTCCTACAGCAGCCCAAGGCTCCGACTTCAATGCTTTAATTGGGTATCTGGTAACTCAAACCTGGGACACGCCTCCGCCTCGGCGAGCGGATTACCCTCTGTCTCCAATACCTGATTTCTGGCTCCCTCCAACTCGGCAACAGCTTGAAACGGTCTGGAATCGGCCTCGTGGTGGAAAGGCGTATTATCTGGCCCTGAGTCCTTGCTATAGGTATTATCGCTTTGCTCGCCCTCCTCCGTTAGATGTAGTTTTGCCAGCCGGAAACAAAACGCCAGCGTCCAAGTCCAGTACAGGGTCATAGCAAGGATACTCATAACAGTAAACACGGCGGGAATTATGATAGAATTGGTGTAATCTGCGTCGGTGTTGTTAAGGTAATCCTCGCTCGTGTTGACCAGGTTGGTGCTGATATCAGAAACAGCGACTAGGAAGTTCGAGCCGCACCAGAAGATATTGGCAAGGAGCAGGAAGATTATAGGTGACTGCACGACAGCCCAAATTTGGTCAGTATATATCAAGCACCTTCAGGTCACGGGGTTCATTGCAAGACTAGCACTTACACTGTGACCTCCAAAGCATTTTGGATGCTTTACGATGAGGTATATCATCCAGGCCATTTGTTCTGTTGAAGCGACCCAGGCAATAATGTCGGTCGCAGATAACACATAGTCCACCGTGGGCGCCAGCTTCTCTGCCTTCTGATAGCCCCCATGGCCGTTCGCGTAACCGTAAAATGCGCAGGTCAGGCAAAAGGTAAGACATGACATGAGAGCTACTACACCAGAGAAACCCCAGTGGAATATGCGAGTCCTACGCCACGGCCGTTCCGAGTCGGCAGTCTTTCCAAGGGCAAGGTGAATGAAAGAGTAGAAAATGTAGAAGGTAAGGGGTACTGCACTCCGTAGGAACAGTTGGACGAAAACAGGTGAATATATATTAATAAACTTAGATGCAGGGCCACCATGCACGCTCCCTATTGATAGGGCGTATGTAGTGACCATAAACAGAAAATACCTAGGATATCGCAACCGAGTCAGTAACAGCTATATAGGCTGCTGTTGGATGTAGACTTACAGCAGCCACGCGAGGAGGCAGCAAAGGAGAGTCCATCTCAGCAGTGATTTGGGCACTCGTCCACCCTTGCAGTGCACAAATCGTGCTGTTAGTCCAACAAACACAAGCGTGGCAGCAGCGCCGATGGCATGGAAAGCGACAATTGTTTGGGTAATGTCAGATGAGCTGATGTGGAATGAGGTCGACATGGTGAGCCAGCTGCGAGTGAGCCAGGTGCGCGAGAGTGAGAGAAACACTGTCTGTTAGGAGAGCAGCATGCACCACTACATCAGTCATATCATGGCATGAAGCTTTGACAACGCTCTCATGCCCTAATAGGTGCGGCAGTGCAACAGGTCTAGCTGTTTGTATACTAGACGCCAAGCTGAGTGGACTTGCAGTGTCTCTGTGATTGGGCTCGAATTGGGGCCGAATCGGCTGACTTGCCCCTTCTCCAAGTCGTTGGGGTAGGAGGCTCAGCAGGGCGGCTCTGAAATTGCGTAGGCTTTAATTAAAACAATACCGAGCATTGTTATATCAGACCAAGTGAATTAACGATACAGGCCAGTATAAACGCATGCCAATAATCTCATGAAGAAGACAGGCCTTGAGACTCAGATGGCCAACGGAACGGGCTCTCGGTCTGTGTTGAATTCGCTGAAGTCTGCAATGCCTGAAACACTACCGTCGCTGATCACCTGACGCCCGGTCCCGCCTGGCGCCCGATTTTTTTATTTTGACTGATAATTTATATAGTTTTAAACTATTATAACTTATTCAATATAACTCTAATTAAAGAAGTAATTATAGAATTGGAATTCTTGAAGCTTAATAAATTAATTAATTATACTAAGGTTGTGTAAAAGTATAGTATTGTCTAACATTAGTACATGATGCAGTGGCGACCACTTCCTGAACCCTCTCAGTAAAATATGCGGGCGCTAAACCCTAGTCCCTAGGCCGTGGGAATTGGACGTCCGACGCCGTTCTTCACCCGCTGATTGGTTGATTGGTGCCGGCAGGGTGCGTGCTCCCGTCTACCCCAGTGCGTCGATATAATAGAGTAATCTTGATTCCTAAGTCTTCCTGGCGCGGCTCGCGGTTATCTAGGACGTGTTCTCCCGGTACAGGTAGGTAGCCCTCCAGCATACCACACGTTGGCGTCGCGTGTAGGACAGGATGTCTCTCCTCCCCTTGCCCCATTCCCTCCCTATAAGTAGAGGTATAGTACTAGCTTAGTAGCTAGGGGTTTCTCTCTCTCTTATTTCTCTTCCCCCTCCCTAAAATAAATAATAGTAAGAATTGATTATAGATCTTTTTCTTTATAATCTAACCTACCAGGTCTGGATCTGTACTGCACCCCGCTGCCGGTATATAGTCTCCCTACAGACCCTAATAACCCATCTCTGTACCCGTCATGGTTCCCATGCCACTGCAGTAACACCAGCCCTGTGTGAGGCTGCTCTAGCTATAATGCTCCAGCAGCCATGGACTGACCCAGTCAGGGAGCCCTGCCTGTAACCTTCGGCGGGAGACCTGCCTGTGCCTGGCCTACCAGTCTACCGGGGCTACAAGTGTCCATACTGTCTGTATATCGCGCGGAATCCAAAGGGGGTCCAGAGTCACCGTGCCAGGAAGCATCAGGAGCAGGATAGATCCCGGATACCAGGAGGCAGGTAGTCTAACCCACAAGGGGCGGGCAGTTGCAGTGTGACTGCCCGGTGCGGATCCATTAGGGTTTTGGAAGATTGTCCTGTG
>JAMABB010000036.1:0-229560 GCA_023625095.1 Aspergillus sp. S2111Y
AGATATCTCGCGATTCATGTGGTCTTTTGGTAAAGTCTTATAGGTTTCACGTGACCCTAGCACGAAAACTCTTATAAGTACTAGGTAATAGATATAGATATAGTCTTATATATAATCTAATATTTTATTATATAGTTATATTCTATCTAAGTTTAATACTTATTTATACTCTTCTATAAGTTATATATTTTATTTTCTATATTCTAGATATTTACTAAGGATCTATTTATAGTACTTATTATATTATCTAATATAATCTTATTATATTTATATTATTACTTCCTAGTACCTTAATACCGCTGGTAGGTAGTTATAGGTATTATTCTTAGTTTCTTATAAAGATTTTTTCTATTCTTTATTATTAATAGTTTTATTATTTTTTTTATAATCTTTTTATTACTTACTAACTATTTTAGTAATATTAGTTACTGCTAGCTATCTATAGAATTTATTAGTTAGAAAGAAGATTTTATTATCCTCTATTAGTTAATTCTTTTAATTAACTTAAGGTTTATCTATAGATAATTATATACGTGATTTTTAAGTTAATCTCTTCTTAGGATTTATAAAGTATTCTTTATATTTCTTAATATTATTTATAGTATAAATATATTTTTATAGCTTAGTAAAGTTATTATTATTTAATTTATTTATATATTTCTTAAATCTTTCTGCTTTTCTTTATTTTTCTTTTCTTAAAATATTATTCTTAATAGTATTTATTAAGTATTAAAATACTTATTTTATAATTATTAATCTTATTTTTTTTTCTAGTTATTCTCTTCCTATCTAGTAGTACTAAGAATATTATTATTAGTCTAGAGTACTTTTATTATTAGTTTAATTATTATATATATAGTATTAATTTATAAGTTATAAATAGTTAATCCTTTTTTTTACCTTAACTAATAGTATTATACTATATAACCTGGTTTATTATATTTAAAATACTTTTTAGTAAACTTTTTCTTATTCTTATTATTTCTCTTAAATATAGGATCAGTAATAGTAGTATTTAATTATATCTTAATATTTTTATCTTAATCTCTTTAGTATTATTTTTTAAATTAGTTTATTTTTAACTAGTCTTATTATTACTTTATCTTATAATAATACTTAACTAGTTAGTTCTTAATTCTAGAAGCTATATTAATTATTTTATTAAGAGTATTAGATTTATTAGATATATATATTATTATATTCTTAATTTCTAGTTTAAGAATCTAATAGTACTATAATCTTAAAGCTTTATCTTTTTAATTAAGATTTAATATAATTTAATAAAACTTTAAGATAAGTTCTTTAATACTTATTTTAGGTCCTTATTTTAGTATATATATATATTATTTAGTGGTTTTTTTAGTATCAGGATCTTTAAAGACTTTAGTAATTTACTTCTTAAAGCTTTAGTAGCTATTAAAAACAGTATTAGTTAAATTCTTTTAGTTAGTCAGATCCGTGTTATCCTGATAATTATATATATATAGCTTAAACTAATTAAAAACTAGTTCTCTAAGATAGATTCTAGTAAATATAACTTTATCTAATTTATCTATATTTCTAAGATTATTAATATATATATATATATCTATAAATATTAAGTATCTTTTTAGAATAGATTACTTATTTTTAAATACTTCTATCTTATTAATCTTGATATTCTTAAAAGTCTAAAAAGAATTAACTTAGCTTATAAGAGAGTTAATAGTATTATTAAGTTAAATAATTTTTTTAGCTTTAGTTAATTTATAGCTAGCTTATCTAGTAGTAGTAGACTTTATATTATCTTTTATTATAATAGTAGATATTCTCTTTTTTACTTAAGTTAAGGATCTATTATTATTAGATAAGGTCTGCTGATCCTTAGTTATTCTTAATATAAATAAAAAAGAGTCTTTAATAAATATATTAATTAAAAAAAATAAAGATACAGTATAATCTTATATAACTTTATAAAAATAGATTAGTTATACTTCTGAAAATAATAGATAAAGAACTAACTCTAGATATAGTAATAATAGCTCCTTAAATATCTTTTTTATAGTATTATTAATTAGTTCTTATAATATTACTAATACTATATATTAGAGTAGTACTTAAATATATATAAGTAGTAATACTACTATAGTCCTAATCTATCCTAGTATTATATTATCTGATATAACCGGGTTGATCTATTATTCTTCTGCTGTCATCATAACACTAGCTGCGGCGCAGTGGGTTCATTGGCTGACAATGTCCGCGTTTCCTGACAGTCTTATAGACTTTAATCAGGCTTAGACATGCATAACCCGCCCCGAAATCCTGCACCTGATCCACCCCGAACCCGCGTGGGTCCGGGTTCGGGTGACTAAGCAAGAACCCGCAGCAGGTTTTTACTCTTTTTAGAAAACCCGAACCTGAATAGGTAGAACCTATAGAACCTAAAATAATATTATATAGCTTAAATAAAGCTTTTTCTAAAAATTTTATATATATTTATATACTTTAATACTTTAATATCCTATATCTTTTAATTAGAACTTAAAATATTTAAAGTTGCGTGGTTTATTAAGATTTTAAAAAATATCTTAGCAACCTGATTTAAAATATATATTTTGACGTAGAATCCCTAGTAACCACTAATCACCTTTCTAAACTAAATATATTAATATTTAAAATAGCTATTTTTAGGTTCCTAAGCCTATTTTTATATAAAAATTTTAATATTTCTAAAAATATATATTTTTAGAAAGGATTTAGGTTCTTAGGATATAGAGCCCGATCCTAAACCACTAGAAAATTATTTTCTAAAAGAGTTAGTATAAGGGCTATTATATCCTAATTAAGCCTAGTCTTAGAATTTTAGGTAGAACCCGGCCTAATCCGCCCCGGACCCGCCATGGAGCGGGTTCTGATTGGTCAAACCTGAACCCTCAGTGGATTTGGGTGCCTGAGGCCTTAACCCGCCCCGACCCAACCCGTATGCATGTCTAATCAGGCTTTTTTTTAGCCTAACATAATATTTCAGTAATTTTCACAGCTCTAAATAGCTTTAATTTAACTATTTTAAAGAAAAAAATAGATATTTTATAGAACTGGTAAATAAACTGCTGGGGCTACTAAGATAAGGAAGTAATGTTACAGGAAGAGTGTTATTTTTGGTAGGGGCGGTAACACGACCGCCTTGATTTTTGAGCACGGCAGATTGCAGTTCAACCGTTCACGATGGTGCGGCCCTAACCTCCGAACTTAGGACCGCAAGACCGCACCATGCAGAGGCCTACGCGGATCCCCCCTGCCACGGATGGGCGGCGAGAGTTATGACCGCTTCACTTCATGAGGTCTACTCCGTATATTTTCCTGTCCTGAGCCATAACTGGGAAGTCCTATCATGCCATGTTCTATTGGTTCGGATACACGTACTCCGAAACTAAGGGAGCCAGTCTCTTCAATCCCGGAGCTCTAACGGTCCGGCTTACTGACAATATTATGCAGTTAAACCCAAGACTGACGGTGCCGTCCTAAGCTTCCGTACACCCTAAGATATCTATCAGACCTTAAGTTAATAAGTCCACCAAGGGCACCTGCTCTTGCCTCTGCGCAATTCCACCCTCATAAGTCCTTTCACTTGATTTACAACCGTCGCAATAATGGCGACCAACCGCGCTCCATCTCTTTTTATTTCCCATGGTGCAGGACCATTCGCCATCCTTCAGTCTCCTCATCAACAACCTCTCGTCGAACTGAGTAAAAAGACACAGTGGGTGTTTGATGGTGTTAAGGGCGTGATTGTCGTAACAGCACATTGGGAAACTGACCATCCGTGCATATCATCGAGCCCCAACCCGGAAATTTACTATGACTATTTCGACGACCTCGCTGGCCAGCTTCCTCAAGAAGCCTTCGAGATCAAGTATCCCGCTAGGGGGGATCCCGAACTTGCCCAGGAGATCAAGAAAAAGCTGGATGAACACGGGTTACAACCTACCCTTGATGACACCCGTGGTTGGGATCACGGAGTTTGGGTGCCGATGATTTTACTTCGGCCACAAGCTGACCTTCCTATCGTCCAACTCTCTATACCAACAGGACGCGATAAGGCAACTGAACCGGCATTCAAACTTGGACGTGCCCTTGAATCGCTCAGAGATGATGGTTACCTTGTTCTTGGTAGCGGGTCTAGCTACCATAACTTCGACGCACTCATAGGCTCTATCATGAGTAACGACTCAGGCGGCACGTCTGCCATTCCTAGTAATCGCCCTTTCGAGGATGCGATGGATGAGGTTGCCAAAATACCAGACTTCCGCAGAAAAGGGGAGAAAATTCTGAAGTGGAGGCAGGAGTTTCCAGGTAGCGAGGCCGTCCATCCCCTTGATAAATCGGAGCATTTCATGCCATTCATCGTCAACGTCGGTGCGGCCGGAGATGATGTTGGAACAAAGCTTGGTGAATGGGATCTTTTTGGTACAATTATGAGCTTTTATAAGTGGTAGGAATGCCGTTATCACTTGATGTACGTGGCATTGATCATGATCTTGCGGTACTATACCCAACTACCAAATGCAATCTTTTACCGTGAATGTCCGTATGTGCATATATCTTTTACTATCCGGTTTACGATACATCGCATACCACTCTCAGGGCCAGCGAGTAATCACTGGCCTTTTTAGTGCTACGAAGCAATGACAGATGAGGAGATTGAGGCTCGGCTTCGACCCAATAAATGCGGGGGCGCAAGGTAGACGTAGAATTTCACTAAAATCACCACACCAATGGATATGCAGCCAAGGAGGCAGTACATACATGGAGAATATACTAAACCCACAAATATTCACAGTAGCGGCACCTGAAACCTGGGACGTGGAAGATATAATTGCCCTGAGAGCAAGTTATATATGTTACTAGCAGCCTTGGCCTATTTTAGAATGCTAAATCTCCCAAAAGAAAATGTTAGTATTTCCGCAGAATATCCTCAAGCTGTAACAATGGGCAACTGGTAATATACGATGAGAGTGTATCTCATTCAACTGATCACGACTCCTGCAAAGCCTTAACCATAGGACCAGAATCCTATACCAAGTTTTAGTCAAGCCACTATCTGCGTCGTCGGAATATATTTACTTACTCCCCAGGCTTGGAAGAGGCTCATTCTTGGGTTTGATGTGTTGACTCCCTCAATACGAGCCCTCCCAAGAAAGTCACCCTTGACTTCCTTGCCATTCTTAAGCACCAACACGGCATATCCAATCATGAGGAGGTCTGACCCATCGTCTGTGGCAGAATATGCTTTTACAATTTTGTGGTACCGAGATGTGACCTGTTCCCAGGCTTTCATTCGGGACTGTTGGATCTCTGTGCTTGGAAAAAGAGGATGGTGTCATAATCAGTATCACTGTTTCACGGAGATGCACAAAGGGTAGGCACCTGTAGATCCCTTAAAAGTCCCGCCGGCAGATGCTAGTATTGCATCAGTCGTGAAAATATCGGTCGTGAGTTTCACCGCAGCTTCGTCAGTTGGAGTATCCATCAAGCTCAAAAAGTGATCTAGCAGTGTCTGCACTGCGCCTGGAACCCCCACGGATGGCCATTCGGTAGAAGAAATCCTAGATGACATGTTTATGATATTAAAACGCTCTGTTGACTTCTTAGGAGTCCATGGGAGACCAGTTTCAAGGCACAGGTGAATCGTCTACTATAATAATACCGACCATCATCTCTCGGAAGGATACAATCCGGAAACCATGTAGGAAGAAGGTATTGGGGCAGGTAGCATTATTGGTGGAGCCGGGTAGAGATCGGACGGATGTCCCGAACTGAGGAGATCAATCCACAGTGCAAGTCAATAGACTTAGGCGCCACATTCCGGGTATCCTTGAGTTTGAGCCGAGCGATTCCCAGTCGTTGCTACAGATGTTGAATATCAACTGATATACCTATTGGATATTCTCTTCGAACTCTGGTCCTTGTCTAGTAGCGAGTTGTTGAAAGTCTAGGCACGAACTGGACACGTCTCATATGATAACAGCATGGGAGAAATACAGGGTCTGGCACCATCATGGCTACAAGTACGAAATAATCTGTTCTATTCAATCAATATCCCTCCATGTAGCCTTCTAATTCATTATAGTTCGAGACAGATTTAGGATTCCGGCCCATACTGGCTACCAATCTTGAGGATATTCGGAGAGACAATGTCAGAATCGCCGCTGCCCTAGGAAATGGGAAGTTTACCACTCCCAAGTTGGACAAATCAATTAAAACAAAGGACATCACCATTAGCAGCACTGCCAAAGTTCGTGTCTATCAGCCTCCAAGAACCACTGATTGTGGCCCACTCCCGTTGGCTTTATATACTCATGGCGGCGGCTGGGCACTTGGATCCCTTGACGATGATGATGCACTCTGTCGCTTCATTGCGAGGTCCGGGCCTGCGGTGGTGATCTCTGTTGATTACAGGCTGGCACCGCAGTATCCCTTTCCCGCGGGGCTGGAAGATTGTATGGAGGCCGTTCGATGGTCGATTGAGCATTCTGAAGAGCTATACGCAAGTCCTGCCAAACTGCTCACTGTTGGTCAAAGTGCTGGAGGTAATCTGGCGATAGCAACCACGCTAAAGTGCTTAGAACATAACATCGCACAGCCGGTTGGCGTTGTCGCCATTGTTCCCATTACTTGCCACCCAGATCACTGTCCTACAGAATATTCGAAAGACTACACCTCTTACGTCGAGAATGCTTATACGCCATTGACGAGTGCCACAACGATGAGATCACTATTTGGTAAGAATCTTGCCGGTAGAAAATCGACAGATGTTCAATAGGAACAAAACTGAAGATACTACTAGATCTTTATTCTAAGAATCCCGGGGATCCTTACATCTCAGTCTTGCGTAACAGCAGCCTCTCTAAGATGCCAAAGACATACATTGCGATCTCGGAAAAGGATACTTTACGAGATGACGGAAGACTTCTGAAAAAGCGGTTGGATGAGTTAAGGTAGGCGCCTTAAACAACAGCCTTCATCAATTGTCTCTTGGATTGGTCTGATATTCTGAGTGATGGATAGGGTACCCAATCGGTCCGATGAGTACCCTGGGCAACCACATTATTTCCACACAATTCCAAGCCGCCATTTACAGGAGGAGTCGGATCTTTTTTATAGAAATTTGGTGGAAGGGCTAAAGTTTGTCTTGATGTGATCTACTATGTTGCCATTCATGTAACACATACCAGTTACTATCTTTGCATTTTTCCGGCCTTACACGATTGTCAGTGACTCTCCAAATTCCAATAGATATCCAGATAGTGTTTCAAAATGCAGGAGCTAGCAATGATTACACTCGCCTGCACCTAGTGTGATTCCCTGGCTCTCTGGTGCAGGCTACCGGAATTTTAGAGAGAACTCACTCGAGATGAGCATAATAGAGACTTGGTAACTTCAAGAAACATCGCCGCTGTTAATTGGGCCTGTATGGTATTGTGGTCCGCTAAGGGGCAATGATCCGGGCCGGCTCATATCAACCCGAGCGGATGGAACTTAGCTAAATTCCCCGAGAATTACTGGTATACTACTGAGCTGGCATAGAATCGAAAGCAATTAACGGGAGTGCGGTTGTGCTCACCCGAGAGTACAAGCAATCCCTCATGTCATGCTCGTCATCTGATATTTAAATTTCATTGTCCTTGTCAGTCTGGATTATATGTTTGTGATTTAGTCCTCTCAAAGGCACGGAAATCTGCAGTGTCTACTCCGTTTATCTGGTAACACTCCAGTGATCAACTCCAAAAGAACCATCGACCATGTCGTCTAAGAAAACTGCCTTGATCACCGGGGGAGGTATGGTGCACAGAGCTGGGCCTACGGAGTTCCTCACTGACATTCTTTAATCAGGATCTGGTATTGGTCTTTACACTGCAAGGCAACTTAGCAAGGATGGTTGGAACATCTCAATCGCAGATTTAAATGATACGACAGGCAAGGCTGCTGCAGATGAAGTCGGCGGTATTTTCACGCAGGTAGATGTTACCAGCTATACATCCCAGGCCAACGCCTTCCAGCGAACGTGGGAGAAATGGGGTCGCATCGATTTTGGTCAGTACATAGGGCTCTTGCAATGGAACTTGCGTAGCTACCTTGGCCCGATAACTAATATTCACTTAACCATATAGTTTTTGCAAATGCTGGAATTCTCGACGTCGCGGATTTTTACGCGGCATTTCCCACGCTTCCACCCCCAGAGCCGAACTTATTGACCAGCAAGGTTAGCGTGGATGGTTGTATCTACAGTGCTCACCTGGCATTGCACTACTTCCGTCAGAATCCAGTTAAAGAGTGCAGCTTGATTATGACCAGCTCTGGTATGCCTAGCGTCGAACCCTCCATTCTCATGATGAACCGTTAATACTTTCCATAAGCTTCTGCGTTGTATGAGGCAGCAATTCTACCGATCTACTGTGCGGCAAAGTACGCAGTCATTGGGCTGACTCGCAGTCTTGGGAAAGAGCTGCAGAAGGAGAACATTCGTGTGAACGCAATTCTCCCTGGCGCGGTCCCTACAAATATTGGCCTACCAGTGCGATTGGTCGAGCAAGGAATAAACCCCACGCTCCCCGATGACAAGATAACGAAACCAGAGCATATTGTGGGCGCAATAATAGAGCTTCTTAACGACCCAGACGCTTATGCAGTGACTATGGAAGTGAGTGCAGCCAATCGCTACCGTCGCCGGAAGCCTGAATATCCCGACGAGACAATGGCATTCTTGATGGGCGAAAAGGAAGCGTGGGCTAAGCACTAGACAATTCCCCTTGTCATCATATACAGCCATAAATTAGTGAATTCAATGATAAGACCGATATCACTAAAATAATCAACACCAAGCCAACTAGTTATATATATGTGTCTTCTTTCCTTTTAGAATCGAGATAAAGCCTCAGAAGGGTATACAAGCCTCTAGATTGACGGTCTTTAGGAGATAGGACCACCAGCCAATTCAATTCCCAGCCTCGTAGTCACGGCGGCGGCTCTCATGTGTCTCTAAACAGTGGCTTTGATTTCAAGAAAACAGACACTAAATCAAAGCTCTAGCTAAGTGTCGTAATAAATATCCTTAAATGCTTAATATCTATGATAGCAAGCATATTCTGTCGGTATATCCTTCTCCGTGGCCCCCTAGTTATGCCTGTCTTTATAGTCCTGCTTCGTGCTAGCATCATTGCCGACTATTCTCGCCTTGGTGTATTGTTTACCCGCTGTCGTACCAGCCGAAGTCGTAGCGCAGACGATTCATGTCGGACTGCCTTGTCGGTATTTCAATTTTGTATTCAAACTCTACGCGTTCCAATCTCGGGGAGATGCTCAGCTCAAGAAAACAAATGACGTGGTAAATAACTAAACTAAATTAGGAAGCTGCAAAAGGAAATAACTGACCGTTTCTAAGGCGGCATAATTTACAGGCCTTCGTCCCTAGCATCTGCCAGTATACGGCCACAGCTGCTCGGGTTCAGGCACGCTCCGGAGGATTTGGAGCCACAATTCCAAGGCTGCGGGGGGTGGCTACGACATCCGAACCGAGCGCCGGCTCGCGGCCTGACTGCAGCAATCCGGCGGTAGAAGATAACCAAGGGGGACAAGAAAGCTCGGGTTCGTTTGAGCAGCGGTCCTTATGTGGGCCTCGCTATGAAAGAACCTGGCCTTTTAATGAAACTCTCTTTCCAATATCACATAGAACGAGGGCCTCACTTGCTTAACGTATCTAGTCGACAATAAGCATAATGTCGGCCCTAAAGAATATTCCTGCCTTACACGTGTCCCTGCTGGCCGTCCCTTTCTTACTTCCCATTCTTACCCTGGGTATTGTGAGTTTTCTTGCCGTTTTTGAGATTTCACCCTTCAGCCAGAAACTAATTGCTGTGCTATTGAAATAGGCTTTTATATATGTTGTTTTTCTGGGCATCTATAATGTCTTCTTTCATCCCCTTCGACACTATCCGGGGCCGCTCCTCAATGCCGCCACAAGATTGACTTGGAGCTGGCAGGCAGTCTCTGGCAAGTCACAATTCATTCTCAACGATCTTCATGACCGATATGGACCAGTTGTCCGTATTGGCCCTAACGAATTATCCTACATCGATCCACGTGTCTGGAAGGACGTTTACCAGTCGCGATCTGGGCAGCCCCAAATGCAAAAGGATCCTTTACACTATCAAAAGCATGACCGCACACCCAGTCTTCATGTTTCCAGCGATGCGGATCACACTAGAATGCGACGCCTCATTGCTCATGCTTTCTCCGAGAAGGCTTTAAGAGAGCAAGAGCCCATCATGCAGCAATACAGCAGCTTGCTTATTAACCGTCTTCATGAGGTTACTAAAGGCGGTGGCGCAATCAACATTAAACAATGGTATCATTGGATGCTGTTCGACTTATTCGGGGACTTGTGCTTCAACCACTCTTTCAGGTGTGTCGAAAATGGCAAGAGCCATCCTTGGATTGACATTATTGGACAGTCCATCAATGCCTTTTACTATATCGGCCTTGCTCGACGTATTCCGGGACTCTACTCATTAATGATGAAATTCATAATTCCCAAGAAAAGGGTCGAGCAGGCCGAGTGGCACTCCAAATTCAGTACCGATATGGCCGACAGGCGCATGGCGATGGTGACGGACCGGCCTGACTTCATGTCTTTCGTCCTCAAGCACAATGCAACCGATAAAGCATTGACGGTTCCTGAGATTCGGTCCAATTGCAATGTGTTGATTCCTGGTGGCAGTGAAACAACGAGTACGTTCTTGACCGGGACTACATGGCACTTATGCAAGAACCCTTCGGTTTACAAGTCTCTCGTGGATGATATCCGTTCGACATTCGAAAGTATGGAAGATATCACTCTTGCAAGATGTGCTTCTATGAAGTATCTGAACGCAGTGATTGATGAAGGCCTTCGGATATATCCGCCTGTCCCATCAAATATGCCCAGGGTCATCCCCGATGAAGGAGCTTCGGTAGCTGGACAATGGGTTCCAGGTGGGGTATGTCACAATGCAACAGTACAATAACACAGGAATTCAGGATTGACCTATCGTCTTTAGACTTCAGTATGTGTGGCGCCATACCCTATGTTTCTCAATTCTCGCAATTTCAAGAACCCTACTTCGTTTGTTCCTGAACGTTGGCTGGGAGATCCAGAGTACGCCCAAGACAAGACATCTGCCGTACAGCCATTTTCATATGGTCCGAGAAACTGTATAGGGAAAAAGTATGCCTACGTTCAAAACCCTTTTCCCTTTCCACTATCTGGAGCTAACATGGTCTATCTTACAGCCTCGCGTATAGCGAGATGCGCCTTATTCTCTGCAAACTTTTATGGAACTTTGACATTACGTTGATTCCGGAGAGCGAACAATGGTTCCCCCATGACATGCTTGTAGTGTGGAAAAGTCCAGATCTCTTGCTGAAGCTACATCCGGTCCAGCGAGAACATACGACTTTTGATTCACCCGTGGTTTCTGAGGAAAAAGCTTCCGCCAAAGCTTCCGACTAATCGACCGAATTCACGTCTGCCGTCTCATTGGATACCATAAAAGGAAGGCTGAATACTTTTTGTTATATCAAGCACCTATTGGTGTTCAGCACCGTAGAATTTCATAAAGACCTAGTTTAGGGCAGGCATAAGTTTAAGGCAACAACCTGAAGGTGGCGATTCCGATGACATGAATACTTTTATTGTTGTTCTAGATAGCAAAGCCGAACTATTTTTTTACTTTCATTTTTTTTTTTTTTTTTTTTTTGCAGTATTGTACTACGAGTGCTAGTTCCAAAAGATCTCATCTTAGTCTACTGTTTTAGGTCCTGTCTGATGTACAGTAGCAATAATGAAATAAGATTTGGGGTTTAATATCGTATCTAGGAAATAACAGCGTCAAAATTGCCAGCGAAATCCAGAGATGACCTCATAGTATGACATGGGAGAAAAGGGGGGTTGATTGCGACCGGAAGAACTCGAGCCACCATCTTTAAAAGGTCACAGCTCGTCAGTAGTAACATTACAAGATGCCACTGCAGGACTGCTATTTACTTATAGGGGGGAAGCGTTTATGCGCGGTTGTTATTGTTTCTGGGAATGGGAGCTACCAGCTCTAATATTTAAGCAATAGATAACCATAGCGTTATAGTTTGATCACAGTGCGAAAGATAATGATCAGACCCTACTCACATTGTTGAATATCTCGGGCGACGTAGAAGATTATCCGGGGAACAAGCAAACCAGCACTTTAAAGAACGGATAAATATTATAAATACTCAGTGTGAGAACGGAGATATCCAAGGCTCCCGGTTCGCGGGTCGGGAAACTTCAATCCCCGAATGTTGCAATATCGACGCTCCGACGGAATACGGGCGAAATCCTTCTACGCTAGCCTATAGGTACCTGGGATCGGGGGGCCCTCAGCGAGTCGAGCGTTGTTTGAATTCAGATGCACTCTATCCTTAGAATGACAGGAAGATATGGCCGCACTCTGGGATATAACACCATTATTGACATTTTCGCCCCCCTCTGGCTCTAGAGCGCGGCATTCCATACCACGTTATATGCTGCAACGGCTAAAGAGATTCCGACGACAAGTATCAGGATTTTGCTCGAGATAAACCAGCCATGATTTTGAGTGGGCGGCTGCAGAGGAGCTGTTTTCGGGACTACTGCTTCACCAGCCTAACGAATTCGAGTAAGCAGGTGCATGACTTGGCACTGGTCTTCAACGAAAGTCATGTCATACCTGCTTTTCCAGAACTCCTATGGTTAAGCTATCCAGTAGCTGTCGCGCCTCGGGACTATGTCCCACATCCTCGAAGGCCGCGGAGGCGTCCTTTCCTCCATGATCTACAAGAACTTCTTCACCTCCCCTGGTATAGAGCGAATGTGCATTAGAAATAACGGAGAAGAAAAAAAGGGGTGGAAACAGATAAGTAGACCAAATCCGGTAGGTGGTTGATGTAACGGGACTCACCCCACACGGTCAGGGAAACTGGTTGGAAAATCAACTTACGGATGCTCGTGTATAAACTGAGTGAGATCCACCACGTTGTTGTGTATAGCCATCCAGAGGTTATCTCTCTGGGTGTGCGCAGTCACATCTCTAAGTGTATATTTGCGTGACATGATGCCGAAACGAATATTGGTTTGAAAAGATACCTTCGGCACAGGGAAGGGGTTTGGGAGACTGAGCACCAGGTTGAGAAATATATAGGTGGTGGATCACCAAGCCGGGCCACTGGTATCTATAAGACGCCAATGAATGTCAGGTGTGACCCTTGTAGGGGCTAATTAGGTCGTACGCGTGGCGCCTATCTGCCTGATGGTCACCTCCATTCCCGAAGCGAGGGTTGCGTTAAATGTGCTGAAAGTTCAGCTCATCCCAATATCACAGAACGACCTGTCCGTTCTGTCCCGGTAGTTACATGATCATCTAACTACAAAGTGGCCAGGACCGAGGTTCCGGGCCGGTGCAGACGCCACAAAGTGCTACAAGGAACTCAAGAACTAGATTCGGATAACATAGTTTCGGTATTGGAATGTCCTAGTGATTGTTGAAGCTCCAAGACTACAATCACCTATGCGCGATTAAAAAAGATGCTCGACCTCCTTGAAGCGAGGCCAGGAACTCGAATCCTTTCCTTGATGGTGGGCAACCATTTCTATAACACTCTGGATTCCTTCAGCGTCATCAGAATTGATTCCCAAGCGACGGGTACCCCGAAGGTGGAAGCGGGTTGTATTGTAAGCCCCCTGGCCCATGACGCTGGCCAGGATGACCAATTCATTTTCGATGGGTCCCAAAACGGAGAGATCAGCCAAATAGAGACCATAGACTACGAAGTCAACCGTCCATGCTGGGGAAAAAAGTTAGCCATGGGCATTGCGGAAACTGTATGGAGATCACGCACAGAAATCGGGCATCGACTCATATGATTTGGATATAGTGGCAGCTTCTTCGCCAAAGACTTGCTTCCACCATTCCTTCGTCCGGAGCAGAGCCTTGCTTGGATCTGCTGCAAATTGGTGACGGTCCCAGTCTTGAGCTTCATCTGCTGGATCCTCTTCCTTGATCAACGAGAACATGCCGTCACTGGCACGGGGCACACCGACAAGCGTCCATGCTTTTATGACGACAGCGCGCAATTGTCGAGAAATGTCTTTTCGAGTTTCCTGGGTACTATTCGGACCGAGCTCCTTCAAAATATACTTGTATAATTTGCCCAAATGTGCGCCACCGTCTGTTGCGATAAGCGTTGTCGCCTAGAAAAGTCACGCTCAGCGATGGCCTCGTACCAAGGCTATTCATGGATACTGAAAGAACCTACAACAAGAAGGTACCAAGCGCTATCCGAGAGACTCTTTGGGGTAGAGTCCCGAGCTTTCTGGAACAAGCTCTCGTAGGATTCAGGGGACGTAGTCATTTTCCAGCTATCTTTGGGCTATCGTTTGGGCAGGAGTTGGCTAATTCTTCTCGAACTAACTGACTGAAGTACCTAGATAGGATAAAAATGGCTGGCGTGTGAATTTGATCGCGCTGGTTCCGCTAATAGAATGGGTATCTAGATAGCGGTAACAAATAGAGCACACAGCTCCTCTTCTTACGACTCATAAGTTGTTTCTTATACTCCTCCACTACTATCAGGAGTCCGCTTATTAGAAAATTGAATTATCAAACTCACCTGCCCTCTTTTTTTTTCTCTCTTTTGCTTTTTTTTTCTCCCGTCCACGCCGGCACTACGGTAGGTGCTCTTGTGCGGTTCGGATGTTAACAAATGCCGCTGTCAAAAGAATCATCCGACGGATGAGTCAGTTCCATCCGGCCTGCCTTGGGCCTCACCAGGGCCTTTGATCCGTCGTATTTTATTTTGGCATAGAAATTATGCAGGAATTGTTTCGGCATCATTGTCCGCAACGTTTCCGTCGCCTAATACTTTGCGATTGTTGAACATCCGTCTCTGTGCCTGGCACGGATCAGGTGCGCCATAGGTATCAGACGTCAATATCTCAGTGGGGAATACAGATACCGATACCGAGCGTATTGGTTGAGCGTCCTGTTGATGCCAGATACATGTCGATTGCACGGCACAATATAACATGGACTGGAGGCGCCCGAGGATCTCAGCTTGTATCCTCTTGCTAAAGAAGTGGTGCTCAGTTTAGCTTGTCCGTTTCAAGTTCCACAATGGCTACCCGAGTACCCTCCAGGCCAGATGAGCGCTGCATCGATGACTATCGCCCGATCAAAGTCATTTGTATCGGGGCTGGTATGAGTGGGATTGCTGTCGGCAGCCTCTTCCCCCAAAATATCCCAAACCTGGAACTCACCATCTACGAAAAAAATCATGACGTTGGTGGGACATGGCTGGAGAACCACTACCCTGGCCTACGTCCTGGTAAATATCATTCGGGAAAAGATTGCGCATATTGCCAAACTAACCAGCGCTCAGATTTGACTCCCCATGTTTACCAGTATACCTTCGCCAGCAATCCTAACTGGTCCAAATTTTATCCGCCTGGCGCTGAATTCGAAGAGTATCTCAAGGCCGTCGCTGCAAAGCACGGGGTATACAAGAATACTAAGTTTGGCCACAAATTGGTCTCTGCTAGATGGTTTGAGGATGACGGCCAATGGGAAGTATCTGTGCAAAAATTAGACGATTCCACTGTACGTCTCCAGTCCTCGTCTCATTTGATATATGCTTTCTTTTCTAAGTTATATGTTAGATCATCAAAGATCGCGCCGATATTTTGATCAAGGCAAGTGGTTTTCTGAATGACTGGCGCTGGCCCAATGTCCCTGGTCGAGAGACATTTAAAGGAACCATGCTTCACACAGCCAATTGGGATGACACTTTCGATCCATCAAACAAGAATATTGCTGTGCTTGGCTACGGTTCTACTGGGGTACAGATCACACCGGCCATTCAGCCTCTTGTTGCACAAGTTGATCATTATGTGCGCGGGAAAGTGTGGGTTCCTCCAGGTGGGGGAACCAACATGGAGGAATTGATTGAACGAGGCGCTCACGGCAACTGTACGTCGATAATATACCCAAGGGACACCCCCCCATCTAGGTTATTATGACACTGACATTATTCCAGTTGACCATTCTCTTGAGGAACGAGAGTATTTCATCCAGAATCCGAAAGCCTACCTGGAGTTCCGCAAGAAGCAAGAGGCGTACTGCAACAATGTCCAGAAAGTCTTTTTCAAAGACTCAGACGCACAAAAGGGGTTTATGGCGTTTCTAGACGCCAATTTGAAGGAAACCACAAAAGCAAAACCCTGGATGTACGAGACTCTTAAGCCCAACTACCCACCTGGGTGTCGCAGATTAATTATGGGCCAAGCCTGGCTTGAGGCGATGCAGGAGGAAAACGCCAATATTATCCCCAAAGATGTTGTACAGTTTACTGAAAAGGGTATCATAGACTCGGATGGAGTGGAGAGAGAGTACGATGCTATCATTTGTGCCACGGGGTTTGATCCGTTCGTTCCCCCCCGCCCTCTCCTTCCCTTGATGTGTCTTTTGACATCTTTTGAACTCAATTGCTCACCCTTACACAGTCGTCTTGATAGCAACACCATCCCATTCATAGGTAGGAATGGAACTACTCTATCGGAAGTCTGGGATCCCGATCCAGTGGCCTATTTTAGCGTCAACCCTGATCAGATGCCAAATATGTTTATAATGTTCGGTCCTAACAGCGCCCCCTTCGCCGGTTCCATTGTCCATACATTCGAAGCATGTGCGCATTACATCATTCAGTGCGTCCAAAAGATCCAGAGAGAGTATATAAAGTCGATGGTCTGCAAGTATGTCGCTTATACAGGTTACTGAAACCCATCATCGGAGTCGCCTGCTAACCTCTTTCTAGACCCCAGGCACTCCACAACTGGATCAAACATGTCGACCGCCACATGGACAAGACCGTCATGTCTGCCAGTGTAAATTCCCCTTGATAATATTCCTTGATGGAAAGCAGTGACTAACAGATCCACAGTGCATAACATGGTTTAAACGAAACAAGTTGGATGGTCGGGTTATCACTTCGTGGCCCGGGTCAGCTATGCATGGCTATTTAGGCTGGAAGTACCCAAGATTTGAGGACTTTGAATATACATCGTGGCTCCCAGAAGATGACAGTATGGCTTGGATCGGCAACGGGAATACTGTGGCAGAATTTACGAATTCAGGAGACACAACGAACTATATGGATTATACCGATTGCTCCAAGGTACTTCCAGTTCCGATTAAAGATAGCCCTGGGATACTTCCCGGCGTGACCATTGGTTCTTCCGAAAATGGTGCGCTCGGAAACAAGACGACTCCGATGGTGCCCTCGGCAAATCCAGGTAAAAGAACTCTATCAAATACTGACACAAATCTTTTGACCTAGCAGCTTATGACTAACTATTATGATAGACTTCGCCACTACTGGAAAGCCAGAGATCAAGAAGTTCTATTGATCACAAAGTATTACGGTGGATTGTCGAGACCGAAGCCATCTGTGGATGGCAGCATAGCTTTGTATTCTCGCAACATCCGCTGACACACTCCGACAATTCTTCTATACTATGAGACAACGTTGCATAATTCACTTTGAGAATGTTAGAGAGATATATAAGGGTATTAGTTGTATTCGCACTGTAGTATTGCAACAGGAATAGGATTATGACCCATTCGAAATTTCTAATTACAGATTCCAGAACAGGCGACCCGAAAGACAAGTTACGCAATTTCAATAATACCTGTCGGGAGAATAGTAACGATAGACGAAATGATTGGTTCAGACCTAGATAGAACTATTTGGTGCTTCCCTGTCAGGGAGTAATGCAAGTGGCTCATGATTCAGGGGAAATATTCAGCTCTAGTGGGATATTAATAAAGCGACCCACCACACCTTATGCGTAGAACAGAATAGCTCCTTCTAACAATCCATTTCCATAAGGTACGTTACTCCGCTGTGTAAGTGTCAGAACTGTACGTTCCGTGGAAAGCACTGCCGTCCCACGGCATGGTAAGACCATTTGGAAACATAGGTTGGATATCTCCATATACATCATTTGTTCCACCTATCATGTTTGGCAACGCCTGTGACAACAAGTGCTGTCCAATACTAGGGTCATCAAGGTTGGGATTGAGGGTCTGCAGTTATGTTAGCTGCAACGGATGGCTGCAGGATTGAGCTATCTCGTCACTGACCTCAGACAGTGAGTTATCTGATAACGATTGCGGTGGGTACCCAAACCCGTTGGTTGTGGTTATATGCGGATACCCATTTGTTTGAACATGCTGGTTAAGCCATTTCGAATGCTTGGGTTGATTACTGGTCCTTTTTACTCTTTCAACAGCATCCTTGGCAAGTTTCTCAAACTCCGAGCAGACTCTGAAGACTCTCCTGAGCTCGCGATTGCCCTCACCCTGCAACTTGAGAAGAAACTCCACGAAGTAACTCATCAATCGAAGATCTGAACGCGTTCGAGGACCGTCTGGTATTTGTAGAACATGCGAGAATATCGCGATGAATGCGTTAACAGGGAAATATAAGACGCGCCTTGGAGGAGGTTCAGTGTTAGAAGAGAAAGGCAGTGAATGAATATTGGGAAATGGTACCCACCATACGAAGCCTTGATCTTGTATTGGAATATACCTAATTAAACGAATCGAGGATCTTGCCGCAGCAATGGATAGTGAAACCGATTGGAGGACCAGAGAATTCAGGGGTATACTACCAGCTCCTGGTGTGTTGTAGTTCACCCAAGAGTTATGGCGTATCGATGTCCGGTGTATATTGTGCGAGCAGTGGTAATATGAGAAGTGCAGCACAATAATGTGCAAGCTGATAGGGGTGGGCGGGTCAACCTTGATCTCATAATCAGGTTGGAACTCAATCGGGATGTTTTCTTTCCATTCTTCAAGTAGGTTATCCAACTCATCAATTCTCATCAAAAGCTCCTCGCTAGATAGCTTCAAGGCCCGGGTGGAGTATAGTCGTTTGTGAACCTGAGCGTCAATCCTGGCGAACTCAGCCATCGCTCGAAACATGTTTGCCTTCCTATTACCATTAGGAAGAGGTATTAGTCCCAATCCATCTTCAGGGTTTTCACTCGGGAGATCAATGTTCATGGCTTCGCCATCTTGCAACAAGGGTAACCCCGAACGAATGCACATGTCGTTGTCTAGGCGATAAGTGATCCAAAAAACTCGCTTCCATTGCTCAGCCTCCAAAGCAGGCAAATTATTAAGTGATTCCTGCTTGTGTAAGCCCAAGGTGTGGGCAAGCCTCACCGCAGATGCAAGCAGAAACGCCGATGGGCGTGGGTCAGGGGTTCCTTGCATAAGCAATGCCATACCAAGTAAGCCTTGGACAGAAAAAAGATCGGTGCCCCGGATTGTCAGTTCTGTGAGGACAGCCAAGCCATTTCGAAGATAGTCGCGAGAATTCTCCAGCAAAGTGGCGGGAGCATTGTTGAGGGCCTGTAGTCCAAGTGAAATAGCAATGACGACGTTCAAACTTGCCCACCAACCAACGCTGTCGCACGGCTGCGCCGAGTACTGTCTCTCAACAAGGGCCATAAATGGTGGCTCAGAGAATAATGGGCACACACTGTTGAAGTCCCGGAAATACCTCTCGACGATCGCAACTGTTTCCTCCTTATCGGGGAGCTGCCGGACCACTTTGCGAGTAAATAGGGAGCTGAAGGAATCTGTCCTCCAGTACTCCAGCATACTGGTATCCTGGGTTGCCGCTATGATGGCGTCCTTGAAAGCCGTGTTCCCAGTCTTCTCAACGACCCATTGGATACCCTTTGGAGAGAATATCGAGATACCAGTCAAGGAATCAATGTAATGGTTCTCGCCAATTTTATCAATGCCAAGTGAGTCCGTCATAAGCGTGGGGCTTTGGACACCTCTTGAATACAAGCTTGATAGGTTATCCGTGTCGAGGGCAGGGTCGTCGCGATCCATACTGATTAAACTGCCTGCACTAGGAGAGGGGGATATATGGGGTATATGTTGTGTTGCTGTCTTTTCAGGTGTTGTAGGCTTATGATTAAGAGACCCTTCAGGTAATGTTGTGGATTCCGGACGCGTCGTCGAAGCACAGGCTGGATTCGAATCATCTGGATGCTGCATTCCTATTGATGCTGACCGTCTCTGATTGTCATCAGTTTCACTCCTTGCATCTGAGCCATTCAGCAATGACTCCATCCTTTTCAGTCGCTGTTCAAGTTCATCCATGTATTTGGCACTGTTATTGCATTAGAATCGACGGGTATCGTGGTTCCTGCAATTACACACCCTCTCCGAGCTCCTCGCCTCTGCGCAGTCTGCGGAAATACGCAGTTGTAGTTACGCTCATGACAGTAAGTGCAAGGTGTTTTGCCATCACACCGAATTTTTTTTTTTTGGCATGTTTGGCAGGCCTTTTTTTTTTCCGAAAGGGAGCAGAAGGGAAAATTAGCCATGAACGCCTTGAGAAATTAAAGGGATGTGCATTGGCGCTTCCTCACCGTGGTTATTCGCTTTCGCCCCTTCACCTGGGCGGGCGCTGGTTTTTCCATCCCAGTGATTGCGGTGCATACACGAGTTTCGATATCCCTATAAGCACAGCAATTTCACCAAAGTGTAGTAAGAGACGGGGACATGAGAAGCCGCGTTGCAGAGCGAGAATGATACAAAGTAGCCAACATGGCAAAGGCCGGAGGTCATTATTTGCCTTGACAGCCGACGGCTCCCGCGTGAAGCGGGAAATCCGGGGCCCCAGCTAATCCAAGCATAAAGTTCATTGTGCAGTATCATTCGGAAACCAGAAATGCGGGGTAATTGACGGGGAACCTTATACAGCATGTAATAGCTGCTTGGCAGCCGCAGTATGCCTGAGGCATCAGTGTGCAGCGTCCGCATAACAGGCAGCTTGTGCAGCATCCGCAGGTAGCAGCGCCTAACATAATTAATAGATTAATATTAAAGTTCTAATATTATATTCTTTATAAAGTAAAGAGATTTCCTCGCAAGCTTAGTCAGCTGGAAGCTGACTCAGCTCTATCTTTCGCGAATACCTAGGTAAGCTTACGGAGGGTCTTATACTATGTAACGAGTATCAGCAGGGCTTTTCAGTCAATCTGGAGTTTGGCCAAAGATGCGTCTATCAAACTTATTTACTTCTTAGGTAGTGCTAGCTTCATACGAGCCAGGTGTATATGAACTTACACATGGTAGGACAATGGCAGTGGTGGAATATTATTTAGCAGCAACACGCTCGGATTGAGGTATCCGAACCAGCCATATCCATACACGACAGCTTGCCTTCTCGAAGCACATCGGAATTCGGCGTTGCATCTTCCGGATGTTTGGTTGTTTCGGGCTAGCGTGCAAATGCCAGCGGCTACAGTCATTGGGGCGTGACGGGCCAGACGGAACACCGGGCCCGCTAACTCCTCGCATGGGTGTGGAAGCCTGCCAAGTTCAATACTGCCATTCCCTCCAGGTCTGTCGGATAGGTAGTGGGTTTGTGCCGCTACAGCGCCGCTTCTTATGAAGCTCGGATACCTTATTATCCGGGAAGGGAGACGAGCCCATCGGGAATATACGATGAGGGACTGAATTGCAAGGTTGTTAGTTGCCTAGTTATCACTGGGCCATCCCGCTAAGGGTGCCCTTGTTCTTTTCATAAATCTAATGATCATTTCGTCTACGGCCACTTTTTGACTACAGTCACTTATTATTCTAATCATAACGTAATCCAAACACGCAACCATGGTCAGAGTCGCAATTGCTGGAGGCACTGGAGGGTTAGGCCGCTCAGTGACAGAGGAGATCAATGCTTCCGGAAAACACGATGTTTTCGTGCTTTCACGAACCCAGGTAAGCCTAGCCGGCGGGATGTTCAGCCAAAGACAATCAGCGACTAAGTAGTTAAACTGAGGGAATAGAAAGACGATGGTTTTGCCCGTGATTCGGGAATCAAAGTTCTTGTGGTCGACTACGACTCTCCCCAGAGCATTGCACAAACCCTGGCCGCCAATGACATCCATACGATCATCTCAACCATGGCAATCATCAGTGAGGAGCACAGCAATGCGCAGTTGAATCTCATCGATGCTGCGATTCAGTCAAAGACCGTCAAGCGATTTGCACCAAGCCACTTTGGAATCGATTATGAAGAAGCCAAGAAGCAGTAAGTCTATCCCCCTGCGGACCTTTCGCTCGGGAATAAATATCAATAAAGACATTTTAGAAACTTTGCCTTGCCGAGTGCTGCAATGCGCGATTATAAATGCGCTGCGCTTGAGAAACTAAGAGGTTCACCCTTGTCATTCACTGCCTACATTTGCGGGTTTTTCCTCGATTATTACGGCTATCCATATGCACCGACCTACCTTCCTCCCATGCACATCGTACTTGACATGCATAACGCCAAAGCTGCCATCCCGGGGAACGGTGACGTCCCAGTGGTCTTTACATACACGAAGGACGTGGGAAAGTTCGTCGCAGCGAGTCTAGACGTACGAGAATGGCCCGAAAAGGCATTCATCGTTGGCGACAAGGTCACGTTAAATGAGCTATTAAAATTGGCGGAAGATGCAACCGGTAGGCATCTCTGGGATCTGTTGATTATCTGAACCTGCTCTAACTCTTTATGTAATAGGCAATCGTTTTGATGTCTCCTACGACCCTGTTGAAAAGTTGAAGCAATACCAAGTCACGGAACTCCCCGCAAATGTTCCTCGTTATGCATTTTTCCCTAAGCAGCTCATGGATGGGATGCTAGCAACAATGGGCCTAGGGATGGCTACAGGATGGTTTGATTTCCAGCTCAGGAACTTAAATGACCTCTGCCCTGAGGTGCATCCAACTTCAGTTCAGGGATTTCTCAAGGCATATTGGAAGAAGAACTGAGCTTGTAGAGCAGAATAAATTTCCTAGAAGTTATGGCTGCTTATTATTGTTGAGATATCGGTCTCTTCGAAGTAAATGCAGTCGAGCTAAACTGAGAAACTTCCGCCAAACTAGAAAGACGAAGTTGGTAGTGAGAAAAAGTAATGTTTCAATAAACTAGCTAGATATATGCTGCCTCGTCCTTGATCATTAGACTTTGTTTTTGTCCCCATCTCGCAGCTTCTCATGGACCCAGACGATGTACGCATCTCTGTCCCCATGGTTTCTGATCGTGCGAGACCTCCCCGGAGGGATATAAACTGCGTCCATCTCCTGAAGCTCATCATTTCCATTTCCGAAGTTCACTACAACCTTTCCACGGACAATCACGTTCAGCTCAGTATTCGGGCGATGCATAATCTGTTTATGCCCCGCGGGAATAACAGTCAGTCCGATGGCAATTTTGTCGTTGTGAATGGCCAGATCTGGACTTGAATTTTTGGAGCCTTCCACACCTCCAACCCAATTGATGCTCCAATGGTGCTGACCAGGCTCTCTCGGTTCGCCATTCCCCCAGTTAGGTTCGAGTTCCTTGAATGGGACGATTTTGATATCTTCATTTGACTCGTCTTGCGGATTTGGCATTGATTCATCCCAGTACTTTGAAGTACCTTTGCGCTCAATCGCGTCGTGAATCCAGATTAGATCAACTGGCTCGTCTCCATATGAGCGAACCCCATGCGGGACACCACCTGGGATGTAAACGCAATCCATTGGACCAGCCCGATGGGGGACTCCATACCCATCATATCCTAGGACCTCGCCTCGAAGGATGACATAAATCTCAGTCACTCCGTGATAGTGTCTTCCTTTCTGCCGGTTACCGGATGGTATATGCATGAACCCCACCGATGCATTGTGGCTTAATACGGCATGTCCAGGGTTCGAGTTGTAGTACCCTGGGGGGCCAGCCACCCAACTGAGCATCCAACGCATGAGGCCGGGGACTTGGTTTGGAAGATGCCACGACGGCTCCAGATCCTTCCAGCGAATAATTGTAGGCTCGTCCATCTTGGCGGTCTCTGATCTTGGAAAAGGGTGTTCAGGAAACAAAGTATTTGCAAACTGGGGTGAGACAGGACTCGCCAGCTTTTTGATGAAGCGACCTAGTTCCCTCTGAATTAGCAGGTTTTAACAGAACGAAGAACAAGAGAAAGTAAAATGAAGTGGTATCCTCAGGGGTAAGTTGTCACACAGAATTAACATAGAAGAGATTTATACTGTTTTATGGTATAATAGGGACCACGATTGTGAATAAGCTGTTCCGATAATTCCACAAATATAATTCCGACGATGCACATTCTCTTACCGAGATAAGTCTGCAGCTAATTGTATACATTTTCCTTTTCCTTTCCTTTCCTTTTCTTTTCTTTTCTTTCCTTTTTTTTAAAAAATGATAATTCCGTGTTAATCCCTCATTTGTCCTTAGTGGACATCGAACCTGGTGCCTTAAAATATATAGTGCCGATGGTAGCTGAGTATATCCATCCGTTACAACCGATCTCCATCACAAAATCTCTATTATCCTCTCATCTAGTTTCTCTTGCACTTACCAAAAAAAAATGACCTCACTACAAGGCCTGAGTGGAAAGGTTATCGCCGTTTCAGGCGCTGGCTCTGGTATAGGACTCGCGACTGCCCATTATCTAGCTAGACGAGGTTCCCTTCTATCGCTCATGGATATCAACCCAAAGGCAGTAGAGGATGCAGCCGAGTCAGTGAGAAAGAACACCAATACCAAGGTCGTGACGACAACGGGCGACGTGAGTGAGGGCGCAGATGTCGAGAGATGGATCACATCAACAGTCTCCAAACTAGGCAGGCTGGACGGGGCGGCGAATGTAGCCGGGATTTTCGTGGAATCAACGGCTCGTGGGGGAATTGCAAGCATGGAAGACAAGATTTGGAACTCGGTTATCGGAGTCAATCTTACCGGGATGATGTATTGTCTGCGGGCGCAATTGAAGGTGATTTCCCACGGCGGGAGTATCGTTAATGCCTCGAGCGTTGCGGGACTCCTCGGGTCCAGCCAGTTCCCAGCCTACTCGACAAGCAAGCATGGAGTCATCGGACTCAGCAAGTGTGCCGCCCGCGAAGCAGGCGACCGCGAGGTTCGGGTAAATGCCATTGTCCCGTAAGGAGCTCCCTTGTCAGCCCAGCCACTTCACGCTAATCTAACTGTTCGTGTGCTGCCATTAGTGGCGAAATCCAGACCCCCATGAATTCCAGGGCTAGTGAACTCATTACGGCCCCAGGCTTCTCCTCCGCCCGAGCCATCAAGAGGCCGGGAACCCCAGACGAAGTAGCAGCGTTAATTGCGTTCCTCCTGGGAGACGAGAGCGGATTCATTACAGGATCTGTGTATCAGATTGATGGAGGGAGAATTTGTTAACTTTTCATTGAACACAATGTAGATAATCACCCTTTGACTGCTCAAATAGTGGAGAAATACAGATACAGTGTTCAGCAGTAGCCGGAAGGTGCCTCGTAGTCAGGCTGAATGCGGGAAACGTGGTCGGTTCTTCACATCCGACGGAGCATGAATTAAGCCCAGGCCCCGTGAAGAACCTGCAGATAGAATCTTGCAAATATATGGCATGACAATTTCCTAGACAGGATACGGCATAATGAGCTTGGCGGTTATCCACGTACCTACCCTTCGCACTTCACAAACGAAGTCTTTTTTTTTCGCACTTTATGGTTGAGCAGACAGTTGCCCCCGCGGTCGCGGCCCTCCATGTCGATGCACCTGCCCTTCAAGATCCTCGTGCGAGTAGAATAGGGAAGCAAGAGACCGTCAATCGTGCTCCTCCCAAACGGCGAGGTCGTTATGTTTCTCGTGCCTGGTGAGTCGCATATTCCCTTCTGGCCCATCCAATCTTGCTAATCTGGAAAAATTTCAGCCAAGTATGCCAGCGACGGAAAGTCAAGGTAAGGGAGCCAACGAACTGGCAGTGTTGTCTGATACTCAGCTGTTTCTAGTGCTCTGGTCAACATCCTTGTGATAATTGCCTCTACACCAACTCACAATGCATATATGTTAGCGGACGCTTTCGAAAGCCAAGGGGTGGTGTGAGAACCAGCCACGATGTGCAGAACGAAGTGCAGATGAATACGGCTGGACATCTGACTCCAGAATCAGAGCCGCCTAGAGGTCTCCCCAGTCCCGCGCGACCCTGGAAGCATCAAAGGGAGTGGGAAGTGGATATAGCTACACGACTCAGCTGTTTGGAACAAAAGCTAGATAGCTTGCAACCCAGCCAATGCCCTATAATCCAGAATGAACAGCGTTACAGTGCCAGTCTACTATCTCAACCGCGAGTGGCATACCTTGAAGCATTGCCCGGTCCATGTTCCTGGTGCCGAAGCGAAGAAAGCCGCCAGGCGGAAGATGCAGAGTCCAGCTTCCGCAGTGGGACTGATTTGCTAACCCCAATATCAGTGCTGGACCGTACTCTCGGCTCTGGTTCCAAGCCGCAGACAGTTCCGACAGCTTCAACACCAGAATCATCTACCGAATCACTGGCCGATAGTGCCGGCTGCACATACTGCCAGGATATATTTTGGCTTTCGAATCAAAGCCTCGATTGTGAAGATGCTGAGACTGTACGAATGCATATCAGAACGTACTTTACCTGCCTCAATACCCACTGTAAGCTATTAAGAACAACCTCGTCGCAACTGATCATACCACTAACTCACAAGGAGACCCTTTGCTCGACGAGGCTTGGTTTCTTGCAGCTCTGGACGAATACCTAAACGGAGTTCCATCAAATCCAAAGTCTACAGAGTCTACAGAGTCGATCGGATTCTTAGCTCTTGTCTATTTCATTATAGCGGTGGCCAAGGTGCTTGATGAAGACTGGCCTGTTTCAACCAACGTTTCAGGGATGAAAGACTTTTTAAAGGCCGACAAACTTCTAGAATCGTCGATATGGTCTGACAAGGTAGGTCTCATGACCATTCAATCGCTGGTGGTCAAGACGCTCTTCCTTATTTTCAGCGACCGAACCTCCATGGCAGCGACAGCAATTACCCTTGCAGTTCGCCTGGGATACCAACTTGGAATTTATGACCAGAAATCATGGAAGACAGATAATCCCACCGCAGTGACCTCGCGACAACGGATATTTTGGTCCTTATTCTGTTTGGATAAGCATGTTGCGTTGGTCAGCGGGATGCCGTACCTGATTCATGCGTCTGATTTCCGAGTTGATCTGCCCCTGGACTTTGAGAATCAGCAGTCTCCCGGAAACACACGATTCGGCTCTACTTCTCTATATTTCCGTTCCACCATCAAGTGGGCCAAGCTTAGTGCGGAGATCTGGGACGGTGTGTTCGCAATCAATGCGTCGAAATCGTTAGATCCGGAATTTCTTGCCGCAATGGATGCTCGTGTCGAACTGCTGATACAAGATCTTCCATCGCAGCTGAGGTGGAACTTCGACAAATCCTCATTTACTGATATGGAAGCATACCCCCGGCATGTCTATCGTCAGTGCATGATCATAAACTTGGTAAGACTTTTGCTTTGAACTCTTGCAGGATCTGGCTCATTACCTTGACCAGCGGTCAAACCACCTTCGCCTGCTCTTAAGACGTCAAGAAATGATAAGTTTGGAATATCGCGACAGGACTGCAGTATCATGTGCAGAATTCGCTGCGTCTTCGATCAGTGCAATACATGTCTTTCACACGTCCCAGCTGTATCGCAACACAGACCGCTATTCATCTGTCGTCTTTCTGGCCAGTTCTATCATCCCTTTGGTTTGTATTATCATTAAAGAAACTAAAGCCTCTGAGTTGCGACAAAATGCCGAGGTTTCGGTTCAAAAGGCTCTTGAAGTTCTCAAAGATATATCCCGGACCCTACCATTCGCCAACAGGGTGTTGCAGATCCTCGGTCGTCTTATCGGCCAGACAAATGATGCCATCGCTACCTCCTCACTAACGGATTTGGATGGTCTATTACTACTTGATCCTGGATTCCTGGATGGGGACTATGATATGAACAAGATTGACTTGTTCGGCTTTGAAGAGTATCAGTTTCCGCTTGGAGATGGTCAGAGGCAGGAATATTTCTGTGAACGAGGTGCATAAAACTAGTTATTATTATGGCTTGGCTTCTCCTGGACACATGCTATTTCATTTCATGAAACTTGATAGTATTGTATCCATATACAATGATGCTAGTTCCTGTCCTATTACTGTCCATGCTAAAATAAAGCAACGGCGTTGGGAGGGCTGCCCACTCCACCAGACACATGTATAGGCATGCTGGAGAGAAAGAATGAATACCGATTCTGTTTCAGGCATGTTTCACTCAGTCGTTCGAGATCAAACATTTCCCCTGATTGAGTCAGTCAAAGTGAATTCTGTCTCTTTATCAATGCAAAAACTCGAGACTAACCAATTGGCATCCCCCAACCACTTAACATAACCTCATGCAGGGAGAGATCCTCCTCACCTCCAAGGTCACTTCTTCCACACCAGATAGGGAAGCTCTCCCAGCCTGGCGCATCTCCAGCACAAGCACTAATGCCCGAATCCCAAAGCCATCTGGCTGTTTTGACAGATGTTTCAACCCCCACCCAAACTGTGGGATTTGATGCCCACGCAATCTTTTCCTCTTCACTCAGACCAGCATATCCGACGGTAAATCCGGACCTTACGAACAATATATCCCCAGCTTTGATAGCCACATTCTGTGCATCAGCACAAGCTTGCAAGTCGTCCGCTGTTATGGCGTGGTTTTGCATTGGATCGTAGCTTCTGTTCTGGGACTCACTCCAGCGAAAATAGTCTAGAAGCACACCACGGCCTACAATACCACCACTGGAGACCCAAGCTACATATGCTGTTAGCATACACTCAACTGTGATCTCTACTGCTCGACAACTCACCCTGTGTTCCTAATCTGGCACTGGCATTAGGGCCGTATATATCACTCTTTGCAGTCCCGTTATAGAACAAGCCCGAACACCGGTATCCAACATGTCGTAACCCATCCCATTGAGTAGAAATCTGGTATGTAAGCTTCATTTATTGATGGAGGGTTTTTATGTCATTCCATTTACCTGGGTATTCAACTGTATGCTATCATCAAAGGTGGGGTTTTTCGTCCCAGGGATGATGGTGTGCTGCAGCCCAGCCCTATTATGGGACGGTTTGACAAGGCGATCCATTAAATGGTCCAGAGGCACCCGAATCCCAACCTGAATCTCCCTAGCTGCCTCACGCACCACTTCTGGTGTCAGAATATTCAATGTTCCTAACTCGTCATCGTCGCCATAAAGACCCCAGGCCGAGAATGGTGGGTCGTCTTTGCGAAGGGGCAGTTCGTCAAATGACGGTCTCGACATGCTTTAATGACGGAGTATTATTCTCCACGTAGTTACCGTTTCTTATAACGAGTATATATAAATTGACTAGTTTTCACTGTAGCAGGAAATTTTGGCTAAGGCACACCGCGAGCAATTCATATAGCTAATTTTCATGGCCCAGCTTTCCGAGATTTCCGCTTAAAGCCGAAATAATTTTCCCGTTGATTCGGAAGGGGGCAATCCGTCATGCACAACAAATTGTTATTGTTAGACCCACAGACTTGGCTTGTCTTTCTGGGTTGATTGCTGAACACGGAATATAAAGCACGGGTAACTAACTATTCACAGGATTGTAGAATTATCCGTAACGGAAAATCCCAAGGTAAGGCCAACCCGAGAGGCGGGTTTAACCCCTCCATCCTCGAGCAAATAACCTACACGGGCAGCATGTAAAAGACATCCGCCAGGACATAGTCCTAGAACCAAGTAACTCTCACATGTCCACCCCTACATCTACATTGGAAGCTTAGAATTTGAATGCAACTCTACCCTAGATCTGGGCGCTGTAATTGAACGGGTCGGATCTCTGAACAATTCCGTGAAAACTAGGATTACATAAATCTTTTGATACTAAGCTTCTATCATAGCGGCCCGGGGAAAGCACAATTCCATCCGCATAGCGTATTCGGTGGTTTATTGAGAAATAATGTACCTGGCCGAAAATATGGATACTCCAATATCCGAATTATTAGTTACTTGACTTTGTCAGTACAGTTTTGTTTTCTCATTCTTCGGATTTTAAATAGTCTGTCCCAGGACGGAATCTCGTCCTCGCTTGTTCAAGTTCTTGTTGATATCTTGAGTACCATATATACGCGACATAATTTTCTAATAGTTCTTAGTGGCACACTATCATGACTTCACGCAGGATCAACGCCAATGATTTCCTCCCTGGTGATATCATCACTCGGGATGTGATCATCCTCGGTGGGGGGGCCAGTGGGACATACGGAGCAATCCGACTCCAAGACGAGGGGAAAAGCGTCGTGGTTGTGGAGGAACGATCTAGGTTGGGTGGCCAGACTGAGACCTACACGGATCCAGAAAGTGGCTTCAGGGCAGAGATGGGCGTGGTTGCCTGGTATACCAGCGACATCGTGAATAAGTTCTTTGCCAGACTCAACGTCGCTTTGAAGAAGACTGATGTTCAAAGAGCGGGATTGGCGAACTTCACAACTATTCCCGTTGATTTCCGCACTGGCAGAACTCTTACGAGTGCATATTCTGGCAACATCAGGGAGGGACTCGCCAATTTTGCGAGGCAGCTTGCAAAGTATCCGTACCTCGAGTATGGGTTTGACCTCCCTTATCCAGTTCCAGCGGACTTATTATTACCATTCGGGGAGTTTGCCAAGAAGCATAACCTCGAAGGAGCTATGCCACTGCTCGTCATCTTTGGGAATGGAATGGGCGACTTTCTCAACCAGCCCACCCTATATGTGATGAAATTGGTTAGCATGGAAGCAGTCGAGGCCATACAGCAGGATACTTTCCAGTCAAACCGCGATGGTAATAACCGAGAGATTTACGAAAAGGCGGAAGTCTTGCTGGGCGAGAACGTTCTCTACAACAGCCAACTGTTGGCTATGGACCGCAGTACCGCAAAAGTCAAACTCGTCGTCCAGACGCCATCTGGAACGAAATATATCGAAGCAAAGAAGCTCCTTTCGGCAATCCCGCCTAAGCTGGACAAGCTCGCCGGCTTCGATTTGGACAGCATTGAGCGCGGCTTAGTGAGTGAATTCAAAAACACTGGCTACTATACCGCTATTATCAAAAACACCGGCATTGTTGGTGCTGTTGAATACAAGAACCGTGGTGTAGATTCGCCGTACAACGTTCCTGTCCTACCAGGGACGTACTACATCCAAGTCACGAAGATCCCAGGCCATTTCAGCGTTAAATATTGTAGCCCACAACAACTCTCAGAGGAGGTTGTGAAGGCTAATATCATCGCTGATGTGGAAAGACTCAAGATCGGGGGCACGGCCAACACCACAACACCTGAGTTTGTGGTATTCCATAGCCACGCCCCCTTTGAGATGACAGTGTCGCCACAAGCAATCCAAGATGAGTTTTATAAGAAGCTTTATGCATTGCAGGGCCAAAAGAATACATATTGGACTGGCGCAGCCTTCCACTCACAGGATTCGAGTAAATTGTGGGAGTTTACTGAGAGGTTACTGCCAAAGATTATTGATGAGATAGACCACAAATCGACGACCGCCAAACCGGCTCTATAATGCAACTGAGCATATTGGAGCATGCATGTTTGTTTTTTATTCAGTGTACGCGTGCCGAGGGTGTTCATTTTCGCTCTAACCAGTTGAAGGAGAAATGCTTTCAAAAGCTTTCGTTCACTACTCTTAAATAGCAAGTATTGAAGTCATTATCACATCCTGATGTATGGATAGAATACTGATTCCCATATAATTACGTCGGAAATCGCCTTTATATATCCGCGTGTTCTAAACGACCAAAGTACGAAGGTCTGATTGGTGTAATTTCCCAGCGAAGCCACGGAGTACACCAAGTATTTGAATAATGGGGATTATCTAACTCGTATAGGCAATGGAAACAGTGCAAAAATATGACGGAGCGAGCGCTGACAAACAGTAAATTAGCGTTGTAGCAGAGTCCTAGCAGTACCTAAAGGTCGAGATACTCATACCGAACTTCACTTTCCCCTGTTGTAGCTGCCTCATTTCGCCGCCAAAAGCCTTGCTAGATCTGTTTTCGTCGTCTCGTCGGTTGGGCAGGGTCTCGTGGAGGGTGTCCAGCATGGCCTCGGCGGCTGCGAACTCGAGCGGCAGGGTGCATATCCATCCGACTTGGTAGTCATTGCGAGTGGCCATCCTGTGCGACGGATGGTGCTGGCATGGTCTGTAGATGAGAACTGCCTACAGCTGCGAAGAAACGATGGTTGTGCAAGGAGGAATGGAGAAGGAGAGAGAGAGAGAGAGAGAAGCGCAAGGCTGAGAGACAACCAAGCCACGTGACGGCGAGGGGTGAGGCTGACGATAGTAATTACATGGCTAAATAGGCTATGGGACCTGGTGGTTTGTTTGGAATCATTTAAATTGTTGTGTATATCCACGCAAAACAAGCTGAGGTGGCAATTGAATGGGAAATTCCTACTTACCAACCTACAGAGCTGCACGGAGTTGGTACTTGAACACAAGCAAAGCTGGCACTGACACTTTTGTTCAAATATTGACGACTGCTTCTTTTATTTGTTCTTTGGGGGCGTCTCTGCCTGCGATCGACATGTGCTTTGTATAGAATATAACAAGCGGCCTCCACCCAAGGCAGTAACCCCAGGCCATCTATTCTTCACTCAGTCCATCCATCCCCAGCACCAAGCATCCAATTGACCCCAGCAAGCACCAATCCATGCTTCGCAGTCCACTCAGCAGCTGAGAACGACCGGCGGTCAACAAACTCCTCGCCACCGACATCTTCCTTTGAAAGTTCTAATCCCTCTGGCTCTCGGAAGAGGAGGAACAAGTACCGATGTGGAGCGGACCTATACGGGAATAGCCTGATTAGTATTCCAGCATTATATAGAAGACTTGGTACGTACTCATCCTTTGGACCAGGTCCAAGATACTCCGTCAGCGCGGCTTCTGGTTCAATCCCGTCCGCTGGCTTCAGGCCGGAAACGACCCAGTGGCGCCAGTATGCGTACTTGGGGTCATCGGGTGTTGGCGCATCGGGGTCGACAAGTAGAAGGGTGTATAATTGACCTTGTGGAGCATCGGACTACCAAGTAAATTGGTGAGTGAACTCTGTAATGTGGATGATGACAGCTTACCTCCTTGGCGAATGAGATGGTCGGAGCTGATTGAACCTCGCTGACTCGGAACAAATTACCGAGTTCTACGGATTTATTGCCATAAGCAACGCCCAGCTCTGTTGATGGAGTGAAGTTATCTGGGATGAGTGGTGCGAGGCCAGGGACAAGACCGGCTTGGGAGAGGGAAGCCGCTAGGGCTAGAGTGTGGGCTCCCAGTGCCATTGCGAGATACCACATGAAATCGATTGAAAAGAAGAATTTTCTTTTCCACTATCGAGGCACGGGCGAGGACTAAGTCTATATCTATTGCAGAGCTCTCTAGTCGGACTGTGAGTGGTGGAAGAATGCACCCGCCAAGTCTGCCTGAGGGGTAAGGGAATATTCCTGTAGGTGCAATAATATTCTGTTGTTCATGGTAAACATTCAACTTGAGTCAGTGTTATATTTCATTTACTACCCGTTTACTCTACTCGATACCATGGCAAGGGCAACAAAGAGATATCTACAGCTTCTCCCGGGCGAGACGCGAACCTCCGTCGACCGTCAAATCAACTCCGTTACTAGCAAATGTTAGCAGATTCTCCAGCACTCTGGTAGACATGACTTACACATAGTTTGCACCCGGGCTAACAAGGAACAATACGGCCGCGCCAATATCGTCAGGCACGCCCAGGCGCTGTCTCGGGTTCGACTTTTTGAGCTCCTCCTCCCCCCCGAGGATCTCAATCAGACCACTGGCTAGTTTGGACGGGAAGAAGCCCGGCGACAGACTATTAGCAGTAATATTCTTGGGTCCGAGCTCAACAGCCAGGTTCCGAGCCAGATGGGTCGCGGCGGCCTTGGAGATGGAGTACATGATTGTACCGTGGTCGCCAGTATGGGGCACGCTGGACCCGGCGACGGAGCTGACGATGACGACGCGCGAGGGAGAAGAATGCGATCCTGCTTCTTTGAGGAGGGGAGTGAATCTAAACTTATCAGCCTGGGTAGAACTACGCCATGGATTGGTGCAATTACAATCGCACGAGGTTGAAGACACCGCGGACATTTAAATCCACGACCTTCTGGCTCGCCCAGTCTGGAGATGTCTCGAATGGTCCGCCCCATGTTGCGCCGGCGTTTGCGACAAGAATATCGAGCTTGGATTCGACCTGCTTCACCTGGTCGACCAGCGCCTGGATCTCGTCTGTCTGGGACGCATTGCCGGCGATGCCGATCGCTTTGCCCTTGATGCCGGGGAGAGCGTTTAGTTTGTCGGCTGCCTCGTTCACGCCGGGAGCTTTGCGAGCGGTTATGAAGACGGTCTTTGCGCCGGCTCGCAGCAGAGAGGTCGCCACGTGCAGGCCGAGACCGCGCGATCCTACAATATCAGTCAGTATAGGTGTATACAAGGATCCGGATATGCGCGGGCAGTACCTCCAGTCACCAGGGCGACTTTGCCGGTGAGGTTGAAATAGTCAGGGAAACCTGCTAGGTCGGACATGATGCTAAACAGTGATATACAGAGTAATGGGCCAATTCGTGGAGTAGAACTGTATTTATTAGTGACGCTGGACCTCGGGACATCCAGCAGTTATCCGACCCCGCGCGCCCCCACAGTTCTATTGCACCATCTCATGCCTAGGTGCTACTTATTAATGTTCCCATCGATTAGAAATGCTATCAATAGGCTACCTTATCCGGCCCCATTCCTGTAACGAATCACTTCCCAAAAGAGAGAGACAGCCTGCCAAGTCTACATTAAGTGGAGCCTCAGGCACCGGCGTCATCATGCTTGGTGCCTGCCACAGCGTAATTATTAATTATTGAATATTGAATATTGAATATTTAAGACCAAATCGCATCTCGCAGCTTGCTTTCATCTCAACAAAATAAATCAAAATGCCTGTCACCGAACTCGCCTGCCTCCGTCTGAAGAACAACCTCCCCTTGACCGATCCCTCGAACGAGACTTTCTACACAAAACTGCAGAATGGCATAAAAGCACAAGCCGAGTACACAAACGCCCACGCATACATCCTCTCCCAGCTCGAAGACCCCAGCTACATCTACATCTTGGGTCGATGGGAGTCCGCCGCCCAGCATCTGGATGAGTGGATTCCCTCCCCTAAAAACCAGGAAATCATGGCTGGATTGACGGAGGGGATTGAGTTGGTCTGGATCCAGCATCTGGATCTTGATCCGAACCCGTCTGCTGCTGAGGATGGGTATGTGATTCCGTATCATGCGCCGGTTGTTGGAATTGGACGCTGTTTTATTTCGCCTGGGGGGAAGGATGGGTTTGAGAAGACTTTTGCGGCGACGAGACATTATGTTAAGGAGTTTAAGGGGACTAGAGATGCTGTTGGTGCGTGGAGGGTTGATCGCGAGGTTGATGAGCAGGGAGGTCCTAAGGATGAGTTTGTTCTTTTCTCCGGCTGGGAGAATATCCATGAGCATGAGGAATTCAGGGCGAGTGAGGGGTTCAAGGAGTTTGGCAAGCTCAAGGCGTTTATTAACATTATGGACGTTAAGCATACGAAGTGGGAGTTTACGGCGTGATTTCTCCCAGAGACAGCCCTAACTACACTGTCATAGATATTCATTACAGACTGTAATCAGGTACACGGCTAAACACTTGAGCATAATAGCAGCATGCATTTACCCAAATAATCCCATTGGAGGATAATATGCGAAAACAAGAATGATCAGCATCGGGGACTCAGTATGCAGCGGGGTTCTGCTTGGCTTCATATATTAACAGCGTAGTATGTCATAGATTGGGTATTCCGGCCATTATCAGGCTGTTCTGGATATAAACCACTGACTCAATCATCCGTTCAGCGATGCCATATTTAAACACCCCGTCGACCCGAGATAACATGCAAGTCCAATATACACCAATAAACCATAAAAAGCACCATGGTAGGACTATTCAATGCCAGAAATATAATCGCCTTGACCCCCCTCATCCTCCCCCTCCCTCTCCCAACCCTCGCCCAATCCAACTATCCAGACTGCACCACCGGCCCCCTAAGCCAACTGCCCATCTGCGACAGCTCGCTAGACGCACAAACCCGCGCCAAATCCCTCGTCAGCGCCTTAATTCTCGTCGAGAAAATCAACAACACAGGCCACGAAGCAGCCGGTGCCCCCCGTCTCGGCCTCCCACCTTACAACTGGTGGAACGAAGCCCTGCACGGGGTCGCCGACAAACACGGCGTCAGTTTTGAGCCAGACGGCGAGTTCAGCTACGCGACGTCGTTTCCCGCACCTATTGTCCTAGGTGCGGCGTTCAACGATGATCTCGTGCGCACTGTTGCGGAGATCATAAGCACTGAAGCCCGCGCGTTCTCCAATTCAGACCACGCCGGGCTGGATTACTGGACGCCGAATATCAATCCGTTTAAGGATCCGCGGTGGGGACGTGGGCAGGAGACGCCCGGTGAGGATCCGTTGCATTGCTCGCGGTATGTGAAGGGGTTTGTGGGTGGGTTGCAGGGGGATGACCCCGAGAACCCGAAGGTTGTTGCGACGTGCAAGCACCTCGCTGCGTATGACCTGGAGGACTGGGGAGGGGTGAGCCGGTTTGAGTTTGATGCGCAGGTGTCGGCGGTTGACCTGGTGGAGTACTATCTGCCCCCGTTTAGGACTTGTGCTGTGGAGGCCAACGTCGGCGCGTTCATGTGCAGCTATAATGCTCTGAATGGGGTGCCCGCTTGTGCGGATCGGTATCTGTTGCAGACTGTGCTGAGGGAGCATTGGGGGTGGGAGGCTCCTGGACATTGGGTGACGGGGGACTGTGGCGCTGTTGAACGTATACAGACGGCTCATCACTATGTGGACAGTGGTCCTGAGGCGGCGGCGGCGGCTTTGAATGCTGGGGTGGACTTGGACTGTGGGACATGGATACCAGATTATCTTGGTGAGGCGCACAAACAGGGTCTGGTCTCGAATGAGACGTTGGATACGGCTCTGACTCGGCTGTATACGTCGCTGGTGCAGCTGGGGTACTTTGATCCTGCGGACGACCAGCCACTGCGCGCCATTGGGTGGGAGGATGTTTCAACGTCTGAAGCGGAGAAGGCTGCTTGCACTGTTGCGACGCAGGGAACTGTGCTTCTGAAGAATGATGCTCGAACTCTTCCACTGAAATTGAACGGTACTCTAGCGTTGATCGGGCCATATATCAACCTCACGACGGAGCTACAGAGCAACTACGCCGGTCCGGCCAAGCACATCCCAACCATGATTGAGGCCGCGAAACAGCTGGGATATAATGTACTCACAGCTCAAGGGACAGAGATAGACTCAACTAGCGAGGATGGCTTTGAGGACGCTCTGAACATCGCAGCAGAAGCAGACGCCGTCCTGTTCTTCGGCGGAATCGACAACGGTATCGAAGAGGAATCACTAGACAGAACTAGCATCGACTGGCCTGGCAACCAGCAAGACCTCATCCTCCAGCTAGCTGAAATCGGCAAGCCTCTGACTGTCGTCCAGTTCGGTGGAGGCCAGGTAGACGACTCACAGCTGCTATCTGCGGACAATGTCGGTGCAATCGTCTGGGTAGGATATCCCAGCCAGGCCGGTGGCACTGCAGTCTTCGATATCCTCACCGGCAAGACCGCTCCGGCTGGTCGTCTCCCAATAACGCAGTATCCAAAGGAATACGTAGACGAGGTGCCAATGACCGATATGAACCTGCGCCCTGGGACAGATAACCCTGGACGGACCTACCGGTGGTACGACGAGGCCGTGCTGCCATTTGGCTTTGGATTGCACTACACCACATTCAACGTTTCCTGGGCGAAGAAGGATTTCGGGTCCTACAACGCTGCTTCTCTGACGGAGGGCGAGCAGCCCTATCTTAATGTGGTCGATACGTTCTCGCTGGCTGTTACAAACACCGGAGGCACTGTATCCGACTACGTTGCCCTGGTATTTGCTAGCTCTACGGATGCCGGTCCTCAGCCTGCTCCTATCAAGACACTCGTCGGATACACACGAGCTAGCAAGATCAAACCCGGGGAGACGCGAAGGGTCGATGTCGAAGTCACCGTATCGCCATTGACTCGCGGTCGCTCGGATGGAGGCGTTGTTCTTTATCCGGGCAAGTACACCTTGCTGGTTGATGTGGATGAAAAGTTTCCTACTTCTGGGTTTACGATTAAAGGGAAACCGCAGGTGATTGAGCGGTTCCCCTTGTCGACTAACAGTACCACAGCGGCAAGAGATTTGTAACCAGATATCTACCTCACAGGAGCGTGCGATGTAAAAGAGATATGTAGTTAAAGGCTGTTTGTTAATCGCTGTCCTAATTCATATATCATATTTAAGTATAACAAGCCCGTTAAAAAGGCACCTTCATTTTCTCAAACCGCCTCTTTGGCGCACCCCAGTCCGAAAGAGCCTTATGTCCCAGATAAAACGCCAGGAAGATAACAATCCCTATATACGATGTAATGAACGAAGACGTATCCCAGTGCCCAGGACAGAACACCGTAACCCCGTTAAGCAGCAGGAAGAGGAACAGGATGAATCCAGGCTATCCACAAAAACAACGGATCCCTGGCATAAATTCTCCATCTACTCTAGCAGCCCATTCGACATTAAGATGGGGCTTATCTAAAATGCTTCAGCCTGGGCTATAATTGGAGTTATATTAATTAATTTACTAGCGTGAACTTAGACCGTGCTGACTCCGTGTCCTTTGCTGGTGAGTCACTCGATAGAGCCTCCTTATTTTTCTCATGCTTTGCTTCTCAGGCTTCAAATCGGAAACATACAAGTTGGAAACATCGAGTTGGAAGTAATAATATCTCTTCATCACTGAGATCGTCATGGCCTGTACCCTCATCCCAATAAACCTATCCGACCCATCCGAGGCAGCGGAGCTCCAACAGCAACGCACCGTCTGCGGCTGGGACAACACACCAGAGCACATCGCTATCTGGCGCGAAAAACAAGAAGCAGGCCTCAAGTCCTTCTTCTGGATCACTACATCAACCAAGCCTGCGGGCCATTCTCCGAGCGAATCAGAAATACCGGTCCGCGCCGGCCACATCTCGCTGGACGCCTATGCCGAGCCTGCAGACTGGGAACTCGCGAATGCCGACAAGACGAGAGTGACCGTGCAGACCTTCTTTATTCTCCCGGAACATCGATCATCTGGGTTTGGTGGTTCTGCGATGCGGCAGATCGCGGCCCTGGCGGCGCAGGAGCCGTTTGGGAGTGCGCAGTGTGAATATGTCACGCTGAATTGTCTGAGCAAGAAGCATTATTATGATGAGGTCTTGGGTCCTATTGCGCGCAAGATAATGCCGATTTGCAACCAGGAGTGGTATGAGAGGCAGGGGTATGTTGCTTGGAAGGTGGAACCGCGGTATAAGGAGGTCTTGATGGATGGGAGGACGCTGGTTTTTAATGCGGCCTTTATGAGGAAGAGAGTCAACCGGAGTTGATTCGGAGTGCATCGTACTACATGTTACCTACGAAAGTCTTCTGAGATCTCACGATATTATCTGTTCTTAGAGTGACTAAGTGGTCGGGGCGCTGGTCTCCTTGATAGCGTAATGACCAGTACATAGCCAGCCTTGGTTTTACCTTAGTGGACTTTGCAGCATTTTTCGTCCGTCGCGTTGGACTTCAAACTAGACAGGATATTCATAAACAGCCTCACGCACTGCTCATTCGGGATAATCCCAGCCGGTAAAATCCCACTATCAATGGAATAATCTGATTCAGCTAACTGGCTTTGGTTGCCGACCAGCGTTGCACCTCAATTCACAATCCACCAGTCGGATCTCTCCAAGCCCGCATTCCGGCACCCTTGCAGCAAGAGAGACTCATCCAATCATCCTGTTTCTCTGTCCCTGCCATTTCCCCGTGGGGAATACAATGATCGACAGTAGCATTACTCGATCATCGATGTAGGACAAAGAAACCGAAGTGCGCATGACCCTGGTCGTACGGATAAATTATGGCTATATAATACAGCTGTTGGCGCATATTCTGTTGCTCTATCGTTACGCTGCAGCCTCTTGACTTGGTTCTCCCTGTTCACGGCCATGGACAATATGAAAGCAGATCAATCCCCAGCGTCTCTCCACATTGAGGCCTGCAATTCCGGCGACGACATTGAAAGTAAAGGGGATCAATGGCATACTAATACAAAAGAAGCCCAGGCAGCTAATGCAGCCGAACACTCTTTGACTGTGCGGCAGGCCCTGCGCGCATATCCATGGGCAGTCGCCTGGTCGCTCACAATCTCCATGTCAATTATCATGGAAGGGTACGACACCAATCTTGTTGGTAACTTCTACGCCTATCCCGAGTTCAAGAAACAGTTTGGGCGTGAGTATGCGCATGGATATGAGGTTCCCGGGGAATGGCAGTCGGCTTTAGGGGCTGGTGGGAATGCAGGGTGCATCATCGGGGCGTTTCTGAACGGGTACCTGATAAAGCATTATGGCTTTAAGAAAGTGTTTCTTGGTGGTTTATTCTGCATGTGCGGGTTTATCTTCGTCTCGTTCTTTGGAAAGTCCGTTGGGGCTCAGGTTGCTGGACAGGTTCTCTGTGGGTAAGACTCTCGACCATGGTCTGTCTCGACCTGATACTCACGAAACAGGATACCATGGGGAATGTTCGCAACGATCGGTCCAGCATACTCCTCGGAGCTGCTCCCCATGGCTCTTCGATCATATCTCATAGCCTACACAAACATGTGCTTCGCCATCGGCCAATTCCTCAGCATGGGCGTCCTGCAGAGCCTCCTCAACCGCCCAGACGAATGGTCCTACCGCATCCCCTTCGCCGTGCAATGGATCTGGCCCGCCCCGTTATTCTTCATTGCAATCTTCATGCCCGAGTCCCCCTGGTGGCAAGCCCGGCACGGACAATACGACGCCGCCGAGAAAACCGTCCAGGGCCTTATGAGCAAGACTGAACGGCATAATGCGCGCCAGAGTGTCGCCATGATGATCCATACCGATAACATCGAGTCTGAACTCGAGGCTGGCTCGTCGTATATGGATTGTCTCAAGGGGTCGAATCTGCGGCGTACGGAAATCGCCTGCGTCACCTTCGCAGGACAAGTCCTCGCCGGGAGCCAGTTCGCGTACTCGGGGACGTATTTCTTTGAACAGGCTGGAATGAGTCCGGATGATGCTTATAAGCTTGCCCTTGGGGGCACGGCGATTGCGTTCGTTGGAACGGTTCTCTCGTGGTTCCTTATGAAGGCGTTTGGGAGACGGTCTATGTACCTCGGTGGCATGGCCATGATGTGCGCGTACCTCTTCATCATTGGGGTTCTGGACCTGGTAAGGAATACCGACGGGGTGAAATGGGCGCAGTCGTCGTTGTGTATTATCTGGCTGTTCACGTTTTCGCTTACCATTGGGCCATTGGGGTGGTCCATTGCGCCTGAAGTGTCTTCCACGAGACTGCGTTCGAAGACAATCGTCCTTGCGCGGAACACGTACTATATTGCGATTGTTGTGGCGAACGTTATTGAGCCGTATTTCATGAATCCCACGGCCTGGAACTGGAGAGGCAAGACGGGGTTTTTCTGGTTTGGGACGGGGTTTGTGACGCTTGTTTGGGGATTCTTTAGGCTTACAGAGACCAAGGGGAGGACCTTTGAAGAGTTGGATATCATGTTTGCAGCGAAGATCCCCACGAGGAAGTTTAAACGGTATCATGTTGATGCTTATGCGGAGAATCTGGATATCAAGGATCGGGCCAGGGAGACTACAGCAGATTAGATGCATTACGTTAATTCATTCATGTGCTAATGGTTCTGTTCCAAAGGTCGTAATATAATTTGTAGATTGCTGTTAGCACCTTCATTCCTACAGTCAGCGCTTTAATGCCAACTGAAGACTCGTACTCACCTCAGCACGTACGAGTTTCGACTGGCAGTCTCGAATATGCAACTGTCCTCCCTGTCAACAATAGACTCCCAGGAAAGCCGCGGCCTAATGTTCAGGTGTTCCCACACATATCCTGGATTGTTGGCAGCCCTGAGCATATCCCACCCAAGTACACCTTCCACTAAGCCCTCGCGACTCAGATTCAGGACAAACCGCGCTGCAAACCGGTGACCCTCCTGAGGCTCTGTTGCGGTAAATATCCTTTGGAATATATCCATTTGTTTCTTAAGCACAGTTCCAATTCGAACTCTGTCCCGGAATCTATCGTTAAACCCGAGAGTGAGACCTGGGGCCACAGTCGCGGTATAGCCATTCTGTCCGGCGACTGACTGATACCAGTTGCATACTCTGTTCTTGGGATCTATGAGGATAATTACCCAACGGGTCCCGGATTGGTTGCTTTTGCTCCTGGCTATTCCGAAGTATAGCTCGTATTCACAGTCACAGTCACATTCAAGCATAGTGGCGGTTTTGACACCAATCTATAGTGAAGTGAGCTGCGGGTACTATGTCTTATTTATATTTTCTCTTCCTTTTTTCAGGCTCCTTTGTTTAAGAAAGAGTGTGTTCCTTTCTGTCTTAATACGCTTTGTGTGGCTTGCTATTGGCACATTGTTGGCACCCATGTTAATTTCATTCAACTCCTTGCCTGTCTAAACAATTAACAATATATAGAATAGTTGCACTACGGCCTTTAGATAAAATCGTGGTATCAGCTGCTGTGAGCTCTTTACGCTGTCCGTCTCACACTAGGAGGAATGCCAATATGAAGCACTGGCAGATGGCCTACGCCCGCTATCCTTAATGACTCTGTAAAGAGGAACTTTTTCTACAGAAGTATCCATTGGGTGATACAAACTCGACTTTAAATTGACCTACGATAAGAGAAGCTTCAGCTGGAGCATGATTTCAGTAATATTCAGTCTCTATATAATCTTACAGCACACCATCTAGCCCGGATTATTTGTAGGGGTAAAAGGCATTGTCTTCATGGCGATTCTCTTCAATAAACGCCTGATCAACATTAGTGTACCTGTGTTTAAAGCAATCCAACTCCCTGTCAGAGTAGTACGCCTCCTGCTTCAACTTTGTGATAACAGACTCATCAACCAGCCCCCGTCTAGCCAACCGATCGAGGAACCGGACTATGAAGAACTTGTTTGGACCAGGCAGAGTCATGTTCCACTCCGGTTTAAAGTCATAGTAAACCTCCTCGTCCGTCAGTTTGGCAATTAGCCAGAATTCGCTGCAATCAGGGAGGTCGTCCCGCTTCTGAGAGTACCTTTGGTATACCTCGCTTGTGCCTGGTCCGCCGGTCGATAAGAGCCAGCGGTTTCTCTTTCCGCAGGGGTATTTCAGCACGAGGACCCATTCTTCCTTCTCTTTTCTCTTGACCTGTGCGAGGCATAGCTTGTATCGGCAGTCCATTTTGGAGTTGGGATTGTCTCTTACTTACAGTCGGCAAGGGCTGTTGAGAGTTGTACTATCTACAGTCAGTATTGGGGTCTTGACCTTGATTTATACACTTTATAATGAGTCCTTTGTGTACATTCTCACTTTATCATGCATTGTCACACAATGGTATGTTAACAGGTGAAAGCAGCCTCAATGTGCATTCATACGCGTTTAATGGGCAATGTCCGCTGTTTTCTTTATTAAAATCAGGAGCACAAAGTCAATCCAGCTAAACTCACAAAACACGTTCCTTAATACTTCCTCAGCTTATGGAGAATGGTAGGCATGTCATCGCGGCCTAAGGTTCGATCCTACTATAGTATAAGATATTTACTTCAATGTTATCACAGGAATATGTCAATTATCTCTATATTATGCTTTCTCTGTAAACCCTGGAAAGGAATAAGGAAACTTTGGTCCAGTCTTTTTAGGCACAAGGTGGCCGCTTTCTTTAACATCCGTGGTGTAGAACAAATAATCAACCGGGGATAGGTTATCGTCATAGTATTTCCTCTCTGCCTCCGAATACCGTGGCTCCCATAAAACCTGCCTGACCATCAGCTGTTCAATTAAGCCCTCTTCAGCAAGTCCATGTATCAAACGCACAGCAAAGAACTGGTCTGGACCTGGGATTGTCCTCTTGAATACCTTGATGAACCTGTCCAGCCGCTCGACCTGGAAACATCCCAGGTATATCGCTCCTATGAAAAGATCGTCGCGGTCTTTAATCTTCAGGTCACTAGCTTGTTTCTGCTCGTATCCATTTTCTGTAGGAGAAGGGCTTCCAGTGGAATAGTACACGTCGTATGTCCCAGTGACGTGAGATGATAGCATAACTACCCAGCGTCCGCCGAAGCAGGAGTCGGCCTTGGACGCGGCCAGGTATATTTCGCAGCTCCCCATGTCAAAATGTTCGGGTATTTTGGTGGTCATCTTATTTTCCAGGTGGGGCTGTTCGTGCTTTTAGGGACAACCTCTGAGATTTCCCTCTTGGTAGGAATCTGAAGGATGCAAGTGTTTATTTATACAACCGTTATTTCTTTGTGCATGCGCTACCTTTCTACTCACTAAAGGAACAGGGGCTTTGTTATCTACTTTGATTACTGGTGTATAATCAATTTCCTGTCTGCTTATAGAAGTAAACAAGTGGAAATTAAGCATCTAACAATGAAGAACTTGTGATTATCATGGTTTGACCATAATATGCTGTTCCAAAGAGCTTAGCGCTTACAAGGGTTGTTTGACTTTTCATTTAGCTCTATCTCCGCATCAGACCTATGTAAACGGGGATAGCAAATTGTAAACCTTAGTGTCAGCAGGCTGCAGTAGGGCATATCAAGGACGAATCCCGGCATTGAGGCCCGAAGGTCCAGTGCACACACCTCCGTCTTCTCGTATTCATGTTGACAGCTGGAAGATAAATACCCATGACCTACCTTTAAACCATGCCTTCCAATATTTCCCAGCCCTCGAAATGCTACCAAAATCGGAGAAGTCGCCCCAAATAATCGCCAAAGCAAGGGCCCTACATGGCGTCTGCTGGGGCGAAGAGTATGAGAAAATGATATCGGGGATGTTGTATGTTACTTGCCCGTCTTTCTATGTCCCAATTAGGTAACCGCCACTTACCTTCTCAATGCCTACAGGTACAGCCCCTTGGCTCCAGAACTTATCAAAGGCAGAGAAAGGGCCAGGCGACTTATGGCCGAGTTCAACGCCCCGCCACAGCCTAATATTCTGTTCTCGGATACGCTTTCCAAGAGAGAGGAAGCACTTCGGCAGCTGTTCGGTCGTGTTGGCGATGGGGTTTACATCGAACCCCCTCTGTTCGTGGACTATGGATGCAATGTTAGTATTGGGAAGGGCTTTTATGCGAATTTCAAGTCAGTCTCTGCTTTCTGTACTTCCTGGTCTCTACTGATAAGGTAGTTTAACTGTCCTCGACTGCGGACTCGTTACGATCGGAGACCATGTTGAAATAGGCCCCAATGTCAATATCATCACTGGTGAGCATTTCACAGAGATTAATGCGCGGAGAGAAAACAGGGGGAAGGAGTTTACTAGGGAAGTTGTCATTGGGAATGACTGTTGGATTGGGGCAAATGTTACGATTCTCGCAGGAGTGACGATTGGGAAGGGCTGTACGGTTGGTGCTGGGGCGGTTGTTAAGAGGGAGATACCCCCTTTTAGTCTTGCTGTTGGGGTTCCAGCGAGGGTTATTAAATAGCAGGGGCACTACACCTGACGACAGAGTAGGTGAGATTGTCTTGTTTGAATAAGGACTTTAATAAAAAGAAACTTCTTAGCATGTAGCATAACTGATGCCTGGGGATATATAACCAAAACTAAGTGTTGCTCTTTTCGCTGCCAGTGGTCTTTGCCGGCTAAATTGCTCCATACAGAAGGTGGAGGGACTTTACAACCCAAACAAGGAGATTAACGCGACCTGCAATGCCCCTCACTGAGTCAGTCAGAAGAAGTACAGGAGTGATAGTGGGGTTGTTATTGACCTCTCCCCTCACCACTTCATCTCACAAGCCATCCAGCACGTTCAACAGCAACCGCCATGTCAAAGCCCCTCCGCTTGCAAGACAAAGTCGCCATCGTGACAGGCGCCTCATCAGGCCTCGGCCGAGCGATCGCCGTCCGGTACGCGCATGAAGGCGCCAAAGTCGTATGCGCTGACCTCTCGCCCACAGCGCGATCGCGCGAGGAGGCCGAGATCACCACGCATGATCTAATAGAGAAGAATGGCGGACAGTCGCTCTTCGTGCAGGCTGATGTTGGAGATGCAGCTCAGATGGAGAATTTGGTTCAAACTGCTGTCAAGGGCTTTGGGAGACTGGATATGTATGAGCGGCCATCCACTGAATCAAGACTGTATCGACTTTCATCAAAGAAGCTAATACAAGCAGCCTTGTCAATAATGCCGGGATAAGTATCGAGGCGCGCACCCCGGCGGTTCTGCATCTCACTGACGAAGCGACGTGGGATACGACCATGAGGGTTAATGTGAAGTCGGTATTCCTGGGGTGTAAATACGCCCTTACGCAGATGCTGCAACAAGAACCGCATTCATCAGGGGATCGAGGGTGGATTGTCAATATCTCGTCAATAATGGGGATGATTGTTGGGCCTGAAAACCGTAAGCATCGCATTTACCACATATAAGAGACAAGAGCTAATCCGGTCAGCTTCGTATTGCGCATCCAAAGGCGCTGTTAGCCAATTGACAAGGCAGATTGCTTTGGACTATGCGCCGCACAAGATCCATGCGAATGCTCTGTGCCCTGGATGTATGCTTGCTTCGCATTCGAAACTTGGTGTGTGGATCTGAACTAATGCCAAAATAGATACGCAGACTGCGATATTCAAGGAGACGACGACCCATTTGACGCCCTGGGAGGATCTGAATCGGCGACATCCGTTGAAGGGGCCTGGACTGCCGGATGACGTTGCTAGGATGGCGGTCGTTTTGGCAAGCGAGGATGCGAGCTGGGTTACTGGTGTTTGTTTACCAGTGGATGGCGGATACACTGCTCGCTAGTTGTTTAGTTATATTTTACTGCATATGGGACTACTTACATGAAAGTATTCACTGTACCTATGCTGTATCGGTATACACGTTGGACGTATATCCATAACTGCAAAGCTGAACAAGTCCATATACTGCAAGTCCAGATACAATCCAATTCTACGAAAGTACCCCTGCTCAATACTACTATCCCTGACAGCTGCAACATTCCTGATCCCTTAATTTCCCAACCTCATCGGCTACAGACTCGGGCGTCGACCGATGTCACCATGCAGACCTGGACTGAGCGCCTGTCAATGACGTCTTCCTTTAATTTCCATGTGAAGCCGTTCGACCGAGCACTGGGACGTTGTAAGTCTGGACTCTATCATCCAGCTCAGCCTTGCTGTTGGAATGAGGATGTGCTTGTGGAGTCGTGTTGCCGGTGAAGCAAGGCGCAGACGTCTGCCTACAACAGGGTATTTTTGGACATTCAGACCGCGACCAATCAGTCCGTCCACTAATTTCTCATCCTGTTGTCTCAATCCGGAGGGCTGTATACCGACGTTCGGAATGTCTACAATGGTGATGCTATCAACAAGGCGATGCACATGGAAACCCGAGGTCGGAATAACGACAGGGCACAGCTGCAGAGAGCCTCGATGTAGATGCAACGTTACAATCTATGCAACAAAATAGCACTCCAGCCGCGCAGGACTGCGTGAATTTACCACATTGCCGCGTCGCGCCAGTCACAACTCGCCAGTCGCCAGTCGCGACCCTGAAACACGCCTAGGGCACCAGTGTCGCACGAAGTGGGAGCTTCTGCGGCCTCCCGCGTGGTGGATTCGACAGCGTCGACCCTGCAGGACCTGCAAGCCTTGTTTTTACATGTTCAGAGCATTTTTGTACTCGAAAGTAAACCAAATTCCTCATGTTGGATGTTGTATAGCGGCAATTAACGAGTCCCGCTGTGATGACCGGCTCCGCAGGTGCTTCCACTTCTCCGGTCTGTAGCAAATATACGAGCCCGACTGCAAGAGTGGTAGCTTGGAGGGGTAACCAGGCAAAGGCCCACTGCGTCATAAAATTCCACTGCAGTGAGGCTGCCTCTGGTTGGAAATGGCTTCCACCCGTTAAGCCGGGAGGCCATCGCATTGGCTGCGGAACCCGGGCCATCTACGGATGGAGGCTGTGTCTGTAAAGCAGGTAGGAGGAGACTCGATACCAACTCCAAGGACATGGCCTCCTAGGCCCCTACTAGGCTACTACTCTGCAGGATGCGGCCCGGGGCACCGGGTTGGGTCCCGGATCTCTCGCAGCGGCTGAATGGTCGAATTGTTTCTGTTCTCACGCGAGACCGGCGGGTCTTCCAGTCGGGTGCTTGCAGCGGTTCTGCTCTCCGAGGGAGTGGCTTGCTGGCTTGCTGGTGACTGGCTGCTGGCACGAGAATGAATCATTGCGGGCCTGAATGCAGACGGTGCGGCCGGGACGATCCGTCATGGCTTTGCAGCATGGAAGGCCGCTAGAAGTTGACCTGCATGGATTGGTGACAGTAGTGCAGAGTTTATTGCTGAGTGTTTTACATGGAGGGGTTGTCTACCGGACTATAATGCCTATGTATGTAAACTTGCCCTACTCGCGTTCCTCCTTCAGTACCCTTTACCAGTACATTATCTCCATTAAACTGCATTATGTCCTTCGATTAACTAGATTACTGTCATAGTGAGCATGCACCAAATATACCCTTTGATTTTGTCAAGCTCCAGTCAAGGCGAAATGCTGAAACACACAGGCTGTTACAACCGTGGGACCTAAGCTTTCAACCAACACTCCACACGAAAATTCTCCGGATAGACGCGGGACAGACACTAGAAATTGGCAATTCAGTAATTCACCGAAATCCAAGGTGGCAGCCTGACAGTGTCAGAAATCGAAAGGTTATCGGATTGGCGGCGATCCCCTCGCGCTGCCTTGACCCGCCAGCGATACCAGTACTCAACACTCGCTTCCCAGAAACCCAAAGGGGTGAGGTATCTCCCCCACCTGGGCTCAACCTGGTGCATGGGAAAACGACCATCCGCCGGATCGGGAGTATACTATTACTGGCCGTACTTTTGTAGATCTCGGGTGATTCTCGGGTGTCTGTGGAGTCGTGAGACGCCCGAACTGGCTGCATAGACGAGAAAGCAGGGCAGGCTGCACCCCGTCAGTTCCAGTATCGAATGTTCAGAGGGGTTGGCCCCGTCTAGAGGCGTCAGTGGCCGTAAAATACATGGCCAAGTGGCTCTGCGATCTACCATGCAGCCAGATCTGCCATCCGACCAGATCTACGGTACGGCACCGACAGATCGACCCTGCAGCCACTAGCCAGAGTTTAACCAGCAGCATGCAGGAATGCTGGGACTGACAGCTGGCATGCAGGTCTGCAGGTATGAAGCATCGGAAAGCACATGTGTATAAACATGTATAAACAAAACCAACCTTGTTGGGCGTAGTTCCACCCTGCCAGGACACCATGAGACGGGCCAGGCATAATACAGCCGGCCTGTAATCGTACTTGTGTGTACGAGTAAGCGAATTGCCAGGATGAAACGGCCCTCGTTGACTTGCCAGAGGGCGAATGCGATGGTTGTGTACATAGCATGTCCAAAACAGGAAGTCGCTGCTTATTGTACCCAGCTTATGCATTTTATGCACCAATAGGATGGCCCCCAGGGCTCCAGCATTCAAACTGCTTCTCCTCGGAGGGACCACCCAGTAGGTACTGCCCTGTTCCCTGGAAAAGCGGGCACTCCTCTGTAACCAAACAGTCCCGCGGGCAAAAGAACTAGAAACCAGAATCCACGACCCATTGCTACAACACCTGCATGCGAGGCTCACCGGGCCCCTCCAGCTACCACCCTGCTCGTCGCGTCGATGCGGGGAGCTGCTCCCAGACAAAAGTCTGAATGTGCTTGTTCCAGAAGTTGCGGCATTTTTATTCTGTTTCATAAGTATGGATGCTTACTGGTGATTTGCCAGGCGATGCTTTTGCATGGCCATGAACCTGCTTGGCGTTGCATGAACGAGGCATACACCAGGTTATATAAATCGCGGGGTCTTCGTTTCTTTGGTAGGCCTGTTTAATCAATCGCACTCTTATAAATATAACCCGGCTCACTTGCTGTGCGAGTTGAGTCTTCACGAATCACGAATTATACACCTTGTCTGTCCATATACAACTACACAACCATGCACTGGATGTCTGGAACCATGCTTTGGGCTAAGCACAAGTAAGCAAAATAACCCAGTATCCCTCAGATGGAACAGTATCTAACAGAACCAGAGCCTCTCGCTCAACAGGAACAGCCATCTACCTCGAGAACGAAAGAAGCACAAGACACACCCGGCGCCGCACATGGTCCCTACCAACACGACCAGGCGACGCCTCCGAAACATCAACAATAAGCGATAGAGGAGAAGGAGGAGGCGTGCATCTTCACCGCGTCGAGTCATACCAGGCATACCCGCAGCTCCGGTGCATTCGGTGCGGCGGCGTGCGTTCGCGCGACTACCACTATCGCCACTTTGACGACCCCGAAAAGTACCCCTCTGTGGGTATTTGCTCGCGCGAGCGCACGAGGTGTGTCTGGGCCAAGTCAAATCCGGAGCCGGAGTTGATGAAGATGGCTGATACTAAGGCTGTTATTACGGCTGTTCCTGGGACTAGGACTGATACTAAGGCTGTTACTGGGACTAGGAGTGAGACTGTGTCAAGGGCGGTGCAGGCGCCGCTGTTAGATATTCATGAATTACCAGATACCTCTGCAGATACAATGGACACGAAAAGCTGTTGTTGACAGTGTTATGGTGCTTTGTAGTGGGTAGGTGCAGGGGAGGATGGGAGGGAGAGGCAGACATACAGAGTAAGGGGAGGGGGAGGGGCAGTGTCTCAGTGAATGGCATGGATTGCCATTGACTCCAGTTGCTTTGTAGGCTCTGTTTCGTATGGAGGCACTTTGTTGCTCCCGAGGTCAGTACTTCCTGCTCTGCTACAAAGCACGGCCGTCCAGCGGCCCGGCAGTTGTACGAAGGCCCCAACCGAGCCCTCATTCTGGATAGGGTGCTGCTACCGTAGTATTTGTTGAGAGAGCAAATACGTAACGATTATTTGTCACTAAGAGGATATTGGCCACTGACTCGGGGCCTTGAGGTGTGAATAAAGAGTTGGGTTAGAGATAGCCCGGGACAAAAGACTTGTTCACTGCTCACTCAGCAGATGGGTGGCTTTCATGGCAACTTGATAAATACAATGGAAAGATAATGGCCATCAGAAATAAAATAGGAGAACGCTTTTTCTCTCGTAATAAACCTACCTAGCCACATACTGGTGCCTTTTAGCATGGCCGGGTCGGCATCAAAGCAAACACAAGAAGAGGAAAAGGTGATTAAATAACTAAAAGAAACGAAATGAAGTAGAATGAAGTAGAATCGAAGAAGGGTTGAAAAATCCAGGTTCCTAGCTGGACAATGATCTACTATTTATTGATATTGACACAGTATTACAGTAGTTTGAAGGTTGGTGACCGTCGATATATATAACTGACATAACTTCGCATCCCAACAAACACACCGGTGCTTTAATAATACAGAATATCTAGCCAAGAAACCGAGTCAGTGTAATTAATTTAGTTTAATTGACAATACTAAATGAATAGATGACAGCAGCAGAGCAGCGCACGTGGGAGGCACAGCCAATCAGCATCCACTGCAGCCAGACTGAATTCACGGGCAGCTGGAATGTTCAACTTCCTCGATATAAAGACGGGCAATTTCCCCGCCAGCCGTAAGCCATGCAGACCGTCTACGAGGGCATTCTCGACATGCTGACCTTCTTCCTCAGCCTGCTCTTCCCGGGCGCCTCGCTGGCTGCCGTGGACAGCTTCTACCCGCCCCTCAACCACACCACGTACATCACCAATGCCTCGCTCGGCACCTATGGCGGCGTCTTCAATGCCCCCTCTGACAGCGCGAGCCAGACAGGCGACAGTGTCTATAATTACTGTTCCATGCCGCATCCGCACGTAGACACTTACGCCCTGCCCCGCCCAGTCGCGAACCACTCCGTCGCTGCGAAACTCGTGCATTTGGAGTACGTCCAGCGTCACCAGCGGCGCACGCCGTATAATATCCTCCCTGGAGGCGAGGTATTCCTTCCCTCATTATATTTCTATATGGGCTCGTTCTAATAATGTCTAGAACCAAGAATATAACTGCGACGCCATCCACCCGCACCTCTTTGCTGCCCCGGCACATCCAAGTCCAGAATCAGATTCAGGCCCTTCCCCAGTGCAGGTCTACGGCCAGCCCTACACGGACCCGGCGAACCCCTTTTTAACGAACTACGTCAACGGCTCCTGCCAGTACCCGCAGCTCACGATCGGCGGGTATCTAGACGCGTACCAGCACGGGCGCGATCTGCACGCTCTCTACAGCACCAAGCTCGGTTTGATCCCGGCGACCCTGGACGAGGGAGGCGATGGACGCGTCTGGTTCAGATCTACCTCGTCGCCGCTAACGCAGGGGTCTGCAGGTGGTGTGCTCCGTGGCCTTTGGCCTGAGTTTAAAGGGCCGTTGCCGCTGCATCAGCAGGTTGAGGCGGCTGATACGATTAACCGGGGTTTTGAGTGTCCTGCGCGTGATACGATTTTGGAGGCTGTGCAGAGCGGGCCGGAGTGGGAGGAGCATCTTGCTGTTACGGATGGGTTGAGGAGGGATCTTGCGGGGATGTTTGGGGCTGAAGAGCAGGATGAGTGGTTGGAGACCTGGGATCATTTTGCGGATAATTTCCAGGGGAGACTGTGTAATGGGTATGAACTGCCTTGTTCTTTGGAGGAGGAAGGTGATTGTGTGAGTAGGACCCAGGCCGATGAGGTGTTTCGGGCTGGGGATTGGATGTATAACTACTGGTGGCGGAGGAATCAGAATGTCACCGAGTACATCCGCGTGATTGAAGGAATGTTTATTGCAGAGCTGGTGAGGTCGTTTGAGGCGGTGGTTGCAGGGGAAGGAGAGGTTGTGTATAGGCATGTCTTTGCGCATGATGGCGATATTGCGCCGTTGTTGGGGGCGTTGGGGATTAAAGCGTTGAGGTGGCCGGGGATGGGATCGAATGTTGCATTTGAGTTTTGGTATTTCTCCCTTGCTACTCTGTCCAATCGGCTGGTACTAACAGTGGTAGGGAAACGTCCGAGTCAGAGGTTTATGCCAGGGTGCTGTACAGTGGACGCACGCTGCAGACAGTCCATGGCCCCCTGGAGTGGATTCCAGTGTCCAGGCTGGTTGATATCCTGAAGCCGTTTATCCCGGACGATATTGTTAAGCTGTGCAGTTGATAGCATCATGGACATTGATCTTGATATTATATTCATGAATATCCTATATATGAAGGATAATGACACCCCAGACCATCAGGTACAACTACGAGTCGTAGTGCGCCTGTATCTCCTCCCCCATTACCTTTCCCCCACAACATCATATTAATCTTTAGACCGCATTCGACACTTTAGCCCTCTGGCTCCGTCCCTTGACAATGCTGCTCAGATCACCAACGGGGAGAGCAATCGGGAAATCGACCGCTTCCAGGACCTGCGTTAGAAGAATCCACCAAATGGGCCAGCACAGCGCGAAATTGAATGCACCAGCAGCCTGAACCAGTCAGTACTCATCTTGCTATAACCTTTTGAACAGGGGACTGACCTCTTGCAACTTTGCTGCGACATCCATCGCCCCGTTCGCGATCTGGAAGTATGCGCCGGCGAGCAGACCGAATGTGATGACGAGAAGGAACAGCGCGGAGAATAGACAGAGGTTCGTACGCAGCGAGCAGACGAGGTATATGGTTGTGAGAATTGCGAGAGATATAAAGTAATATGCTGTGACGGGGATGTTAGCTTGTCTTGTCTCTGATTATGAATGGTTATAAGGACTTCTGCTTACCCACTGTTGCATGATAGCTTGCCGTTTCCAGTCCTTCGAAATTATTACCCTCTGCATAATTCATTCCAGCACCGAAGAAGGGCATGAGGCCACCGCCTTGGACGAGCCAGAAGGTTCCTACAGGAGTCAGCCGTGATAACCAAGGTATGGACGTGGAGACTGTACCGTAAGTGAAGAAGACTACGCAGGTAAAAGTGTTTCCAATGATCCATTCGCCAATTGCACCGAGAAGCTGGATAATGCCGCCAAAGAAGATATACGTCGGGCTGTAGTGTGCTGTTAGTATAGCCTAACAATGTAGTAGGGTATAGTCATACACAAGGGCACTGCCGTTCCCTCCAGCGCCTCTCCACCCCATGAGCATGCACGCGTTCGGCGTCGAAGCAATCAAGAAACCAACCAGACAGACAGGCGTGGGGTTACCCAGCTTCTTCCTAAGGTTGCCTTCGACCGAGGGGTGCTTGGGGCTCAGGTAGAGCTTCTCGAAGGTCTCGCGCGAGATGGGCAGGAAGACACTCTCGGCCGTCTTCATGCGGTTGAGAGTGTCATCCTGCTTATTGTCCGAGCTGATGTCGCTCATGGTGGGCTGATTGCAATTGAGTTATGGAGAGGAGGAGGAAGGAGAAAGAGAGAATGGTCGGTGATGTTGAGCAGTCTTGCTGGATTGTGCCAATGCTTAAATAGAGGCCTTGTGGCTCAACCCCAGCTCTCCCCCCTTTCTCCCCTCATCTCGAGCTCATCCCGCGATCATTCCGCCATAGCCAACCAGATGCGTATCCCCAGAGATTCAGCGGAGCAGAAATGCGGGGAGATCGCCAGCTGGCTGGACACAGTGGATGGTTTGCGTGGCCGAAAATTTGAGCTGCGGGCAAGTACCGAGGGCCCTGGGGGGGGGATTCCCAGCTACCATTAATTCGCCGCGCGAGCATCAGAGCGCGGAGAGGGATATGATCTCCGCTATGCTGTCACGATGGCGAATCACCGGTTTCAGCGTGTCGATTTAAGTTGCATTGGCACAGGGACCGCTGGCCCGTCAACTTCCTTCTGTCCGTTAGGGCGCTCGCAATGTGCAATTGAGTTTACTCAACCTAGGCAGAGCCTGGCAGTCATTGCTTAGGCCCCCTGGTAGGCCTACAGCCTGGGTATTATGCATATTATGGTTGTGTTTAAGCATGAATTTCGCGGGGTGGGTGGGTATCCATGACTTGGGAATCTGGGCACGACCCATGGATCAACAGGCCTATTGACGCAGATATCCCTACTCGGCACTTGTTCAGGCAAGTATCAACGGCGCCACCACGAGTTCTGTCCTCGTCGGATCCGATGCTGCACTGGCTACTTTGTATATGGACTGCGAGTGGTTGCCACAGGGTGCCTCTGAGTCTTCGCCTATATGTTCCGTCACCCTACCGAAGGTTGACTACTATGACCATCCTTGTCCGCTCTGGTCGTCATGGCACTCTGCCCCTCAGGAGAGTTGGATGGCAAATCCTGGCTCGCTTAGAGGTCCTTGCCACAGAAATCTGCCATGTTATCCCTTTAATGTTGAACGCTTTGATTTCATGAGCTGTGAAGTCCTGAATAGGAAGCTTGCTAGCATATCATTTTTAATCTCGTTCTTTTGCAAGAAACGTGAAAAAGCAGATTCTTGCTACAGCCCTGTAGGCTTGTTACATACCGGCAGCTTGGCCTTCAGCCACACCCGGTCGCGGCTTGGAATGTGAAAAAATTTCCACCCAGCGCGGTCCAGGCCTCTTGGAGACTCGAGTCGGTCATTCCGGTCGGAGGTCGCTAAAAGGCCATCCAGTATCCAGAGGTCGACTTGGAATGGCTTGATCCAGCAGCGGAACCGAAGTTAGCAAGGTCTGTTACGACCGAGTCGGGTGGAAGAGCTGGTCTTTATCGGTCTTTCGGTGCGATGTCGAGAGTTTACGGCCGATAAGCTCGGTCTTGGCCAGAGCAGCTCGGGACTTAAGCAGGAATAAGTCAGGAGGACTACGGAGTAAGTCAAGCAGACTGCCAGAACCAGAACCGCCAAGCCGCTCAGCAGTCAGCTCACGTGCAGGTCACGTGCCATATCGAGTCCACGTGACGGCTGACTAAGAGCTTGATGCAGCTGGATGACGTCAGCAGGAATAGGCGAGATCCGGCCACAAACCCACAGTCCGCAGTCCGCAATCTGAATCCGCAATTTGCACTGGCAACGGTGGAGTGTCGCTACCAGCAAGGGACTTGTCAACCACGCCAACCACGTTGACCAGACTGGAAGGCCCGGAACCCGGTGGCAAGCTGCACACCGATCGTAAGGGACTGCGGTGACAGCGATGCTGACTGAATATTCCTTATCAGTCACAGGAAACCTCCAGCACACTGACCACTGATAGTTGTTTATCGCCTGCACCGCACAGACCGCTGACATGCATGAGCCGGTGGAGGCAATCGGTTGAGTCTTGAGTCTTGACTTGAGTCCGGTCGACAAGGGTTGGCACTTGGCAAGGGTTCTGGTTCTGACTTCTGCTCAGGGCAGTTGCCTTAGCCGAACCAGGGTACAGAACACAACCAGTCTGGATGCAAGTGCCCTTGCAATTCTACTGAATGCCGGCTCGGTTTGCAGTGGTTAGTAATCCGCGCCAACAACACTGAGCCGGCGTAGAGGTTACCCGACTCGACTCAACGTGGTGGAAAATTTCCCCGTGCCCGACATTGCCGATCATGCACGATGGGGCTCAGAATCAGGTTTTATATCAGTTCTATCAGTATCAGTCTCAATCAGTCTGATCCCGAGGCTGATTGACTTCATATCTATCACCGTATTCACTCCCTGCAGAGTGCCGGCTGATGGGCTGAATGGGAGGCGCTGGAAGAGCCGCTGCCGAGTCCGAGCCGACGCCATCCCGCCGCCTGAGCGCACTGTGCCACTGACGCGCTTGTATAAAAATTTTCAAAACAACCGGATCGATTCTCCGTGTGATGAGGCCAGGCCGCCAGCAGGGTAGCATCGGCGAAAGCAAGCACGCAGTGGACTGGCCGGATGACGCAGTGGGGAGCCGGATGTAGCAGCAAGCAGACTGGTGCACAGCATCCCACGGCCCATGGGGCCACAGCTGTAGGGCCTCATGGTTGGCCACTCCCCCTTCCTCTGGCTCCAGCAGTCTCCAAATTATCTAATGCCATGTCCTGTTCCCTCGTGTCCGCTTGGCCTGTCTGAAGTTATTTCTTCCGCGGCTTTCCCTTCTGCTTCTGGGAAAAGATTTTTCTTGACGCCGTCACACCCTCACACTCACCTCACACCATCTCGACCAGCACCAGCACCTGTCTCACCATCTGTCGCCGCTGGATAGTCTAAAGAAAAATCCCATCGTTCACGCGTCTGGCCACACATCGAGCTTCCGCAAGTAAGCAAGTAAGGTATAGGTAGTTTCCTTGGCCCATTTTCCCATCTGCGAGCCCGATTCGAATCCAGCCTGTGCGACCACAGCCCTGGCGACCATTGCAACAACCATTGCGACCACAGCGACCATTCCATTGCGACTTTGATCCGAAGCACCACGGTAGACACCCTTGCGCAAGACGGACCGAGACCACGCGATCCGATCAGCATTCCGTTGCCAAATCCGTCGCACCAAGAGCCAAAGCAACAACTCACTCCACCATGCCGACCTGGAGAGACCTCTTCAGCAGCACCGAGCGGCGGTTTTTCCCCGAGGTCGTCGTGCCTCTCGCCCGCGATCCCAACTCCGTGACTCTGGAATCCAATGCGAATGCGAATGCCAATGCCGATGCGGAGAAGAAAGACACCCCCAGCGACCACCCCCCGGACTACCGCTCCGACTCTAGCCCTGACCGCAGCTCGCTGCAGGAAAAGGGTGTAGCTGCTGTGCCTGCTAATGCCTCGGGAGAACTGACCCTGGAATCGCTCCGTGCAGAAGTCGAAGCCGGTGTCGTTGTTTCCGGTCACGACTCCATCTATGACCGTACGTCTTGATTCTCAGCTCAAGTCCCTGGTTGAGATGCCTGCCCCGTTGCCCCCGGTAAGACTTGTTAGATCGATGATACATTGATGTCTGTGTATAGGTAAAGCAAAGATCATCAACAGAGCCATCCAGGACATTGGAATGGGCCGCTACCAATGGGGCCTGTTCGTGCTCTGTGGATTTGGCTGGGTTGCCGACAAGTACGTTCACTCATTGTATGGACTACATTGCATGTATACTGACGGTTTGTAGCCTCTGGCTGCAGGGTGTTGCCCTGACTCTGACGCCGCTGGCCAACGAATTCGGAATCTCTGGTAACGACTCTCGTTTCGCCACATGCGCGCTCTTCGTTGGTTTGATTGTCGGTGCCTCGTTCTGGGGTATTGCCTCTGATATTGTTGGACGTCGTCCTGCGTTTAACTGCACTCTGCTCATCTGCGGCGCATTCGGTCTTGCTGCTGGCGGCGGTCCCAACTGGGTTGGGTAAGTTGTTTATCAGATTGTTTTAAGCTGCTGGTACTGACTGTCTTAGAACTTGTGCCCTGTACGCGTGCATTGGACTTGGTGTTGGCGGTAATCTGCCCGTAGATGCAGCTGTCTTCTGCGAGTGTCTCCCTCCTGACTCTGGCAATATCCTCAGTGGTCTGGCCACCTGGTGGTCTGTTGGAACCCTGATTTCCAGTATGCTTGCCTGGGCTTTCATCCCCAACTTCTCCTGCGATGACAGCGCCCCCGTCTGCCTCAAGGCTGATAACTGGGGCTGGCGGTACCTCGTCCTCACCCTCGGTGCCATCACCTTCTGCATGTTCCTGTGCCGCTTCCTCCTGTTTACCTTCTACGAGTCCCCCAAGTTCCTCGTCTCTCGCGGCCGCCAGGATGAGGCCGTTGCTGCTGTCCAGGGTATTGCCCGCAAGAACAAGACCACCACCTGGCTCACCACTGACCTCCTCAACGAACTCGGTGGCATTGCTGAGCAGCGTGAGGCCGAGAAACTGCCCGTCGGCGAGATCATCAAGCGGTCTCTGTCTCGCTTCTCCGTCCAGCAGGTTGCTCCCCTCTTCGCCACCAAGCGTCTTGGCCTGTCCACCGTCCTGCTCTGGTTCTGCTGGACCTGCATCGGAATGGGCTACACTCTCTTCAACGCCTTTCTCCCCCAGTATCTCGGCCAGAACTCCACCGTCTACGAGACCTACCGCAACTACGCCATCACTGCCGTCTGCGGTATCCCCGGCCCCTTACTCGCCTGGGGCATGGTCGACCTCCCTTACATCGGCCGCAAGGGCACAATGGCCTTCTCGACCGTCGTCACCGGCGTCCTCCTCTTCTGCTTCACCGCCACCAAGGACCCCAACATCCAGCTTCTCTGCTCCGCTCTGGAATCCTTCTTCCAGATGATGATGTACGGTGTCCTGTACGCCTATACGCCCGAAGTCTTCCCGGCTCCTAACCGCGGCACGGCCACTGGTATTGCCAGCTGCCTGAACCGTATCGCTGGTCTCATGGCTCCAATTATTGGTATCTATGCCAGTACCGACCCGCTTGCCCCTATCTATGCCTCTGGTGCTCTGATCCTCGCTTCGTTCATCGCGATGATCTTCCTGCCCTTTGAGACGCGGGGTAAGCAGATTGTCTAATCGGCATTTGAACATAAAAGGGGGAGTGTGAAAATAAGAGAAAGATGTATATAAAAATTGTTGCTTGTATACGACTCAGCGTGATGGTTGCATGACAGCACGGCCGATTAGTTGCATAGAATTCCTCACTCAAGAAATCAAAGAAATTAATTCAGGAATAAATTCAGATATCGAGCTTGGCATCTGTAATAATAAGTTAAAATAAAGACGCCATCTTCAGTTGGTATAATATGAGCTTCAACTACGGAGTATCATTCATATCCGCCGCGGCTCATAGTGGAGAGCTCCTGTTTCCAGTGCCCAATTTTCAGTTCTCCCAGTTTGCATTTCAGTCTGTTTGGTCCAGTTCCAGTGGTTTTGCTTTTGCTGATTTGCTGACGGTTATTTATAGTCAGGGTCAAACTCAGAGCCTTCACTGATCGGCGCCTCTCTCTGTGGCTCAACGGTTTTTCTACTCCCTTCGGAGTACTTCCGCAAGTACGGAGTAGACAGCTTTGACTTGAACCATTTAGAAGTTCCAGCCTCAGAATGTTCCAGAGTGTGGTTGAGGTCCTGGTCAGTCAAGGCGAGCAAGGCAGTCGTTCCTCGCAAGGCTGAAGCTGAGGGCCAACAAGGCTGTGCGACGGTGAAGAGAGCGTGCACCAACCAACCAGTTCTGCCCAGGATTAGCTGCAGCACTGGCGAGCTATTAATTTAGCAGCTGGTTAGCTACTTTAGAGCACGATCGCCGCTGAAAACTGTTCCCCTCTTTTCTCTCTAGCGCTCGCCTGTTTCGACTTGCTGCACTCCTCGTTTCAACCTCGTCGCGATGGCTCCTGACCGACTGTCCCCCGACGGCGTGACGCCCTGGAATCCATTCGACCTGGGCGACCGGTCGAATTTCCGCTACGAGCATATTGACGGACCGGACGAGGCTGAGCACGACCAGGAGCGCGATCACAGCCGCGTTGGGCTGGGCATCTCCCACGACGAACAACACCAACAACAACAACATTCGCGCGCGCCTAGTTATAACACAACGCACACTCTCGACACCCTCAGTCCGCCTGAGCCGTCCTCTGCGCGTTTCGCTCACTCCGAAACGACGCTCCTGAGCGACCAGCCACACGTGAAGTGCCCAACCAAGAAAACAATCGTCCACCGCCGCCTGTCGTGGGTGCCGGCCACCATCCTCGTGCTCGCCTTCTACTCCACCCTCCTCTCCGGTCTATACCTTGTCGTCGCATTCTTGAAACCGCGGTATGGGAAATTCATCGGGGCGGACGGGCGACTGGCCGCGTCGACGGCGAGCCTGCTCAGCACGCTCTTTGCGAAGACCATCGAGCTGGCCTATGTGACTGTCTGTGTGGCGTTTCTGGGACAGGTCTTGACGCGTCGCGCTCTGACCAAGGGGTCTCGTGGGATTTCGATATCCGATATGAGTATGCGCACTTGGATTATGCAGCCTGGTTCGTTGATTGTGCATTGGGAGAGTCTGAGATACTCTGGGTGGACGATTCTGGGGGCGATCACGTTGACCGCGACGCTGGTTGCGATGCTGTATACCACGGCTGCGGAGGCTTTAGGTATGTTACTAAGGTTCAATGCTTTGACCAGTGTCAGGACTGACGATACAGTAACTCCCAAGTTGAAATGGGGATCGGTGCACGACCACAGGCTCGTCGGGGATGTGTACACTTCCTTCGCCAACACCCGCTTCCTCACTGCGAACTGCGAGACGCCTATTCCCCTCCAGGATGACCCGGATGAGCGCAATAATACCTGTCTGAACATGCAGCATGCCGGGCAGGCGTACCACAATTACCAGGCTTTCCTGCATGACTGGACGCTTGTCAGCGAGGGGGTGAAGCCTAGCTCGACCGAGCTCGATGGACGACCTCGTCCGACTGCCTCCGTGCACGATAATACCACTGTCGAAGGGAGCTGGATCGACAAGGAAGATATGGCAGCGTTATCGAAAAAGTACGGTCGCATCGTGCACAACATCACCGCTGCGATGCCGCACGGGGGCATCATTGGCGCGGCAAACCATCCAGACAACGACATCATCCAGCCCAAGGATCAATCCGGAGAAGGCATGTACGAGCTGGAAGCATCAGTCCCATCGCCTGCAGTCAATGTCCTCTGCGCGACAATGACTGCGTCTGAGCTGAAACCAATTGTCTATAAAGAGTGGCCACACCACAAGCCATTCAACCCAGTCAACTGGACGACGGACGTGCCCGACGACGTGCCCGATCCCAAGCACTGGCGCAATCGCACCGTCGTCGACGACCTCTTCGGCTTCGGACCAGACTATCCAGACCAGTACGCGCCCATCTTCGGCAAACTGCCCAAACCCTCCAACACCATCCTCAACGTCACCTCGGCCTACACCAACGGCGCCATCTTCTTCCTCGGCGCGAACCCCGAGACCTTCAACCCAGGCTACATGCTCTGCAGACTCAAAGCGAAGCAAACCCCCAAGTGCTCCACCCGCTACAAAGCCACAGCCAGCGGCTCCCACCTCTGGACGATCTGCGAGGAAGACCACGAGCTGCAATACAACGTCCGCGTCCCCGACGCCGCCGACGGCATCTGGGCAAACGACTGGATGTACATCGCCTCGGAATGGAGTTTCACCGTCTCCCTCAACGCCGGAATCACAGACGGCGCCTCCGCAAACGCACGCCTGCTCATGCAGTTCACACCCAAGACGCCCGAGCTCAACCCCTCCCTCCCCTCCCTCAGTGAAGCCCTCGCCGTTCTCGTCGGGAACACCCTCCTCATGAGCTCCACCAACGCCCCCTTCGTCCCGTTCTGGAACTACACCGACGCTCCAGACAATATCCTCGCGCAGCCCGCGAAACAGGCCTTCAACGCGACCCTGCGGTCGAATGAGTATGCCTCCGGCGGCACGCAGCGCTGGCAGGGCGTGTTCTACCCGATTCTGCTCTTCGCGTTCTTCACATCCGCGCTGTGTCTGGCGTTTATGCTCCTTGAAGTGCGCGGCCGTCAGATTACTGATTTCACTGAGCCCCAGAATCTGTTTGCACTCGCGATGAATAGCCCGAGTACTGAGAAATTGCAGGGTGCTTGTGGCGCGGGCCCCGATGGGAGACAACTTGGTGAACGCTGGTTTGTGGCGATGGAGGAGGAGGATGAGCATTATTATATCCGGACCCAGGCGGATGCGCGCGCGGATTTGAATACGCCTAGGGTGTCGATTGCGCCGCCTAGGGACGGGTTAGTGCAGATGGATCTTGATGACCGGCTGGGTCGTGAGCAGGATGCGTCGCCGAGGCCGACGCTTAGTCCTGCGTTGAGTGAGTATCAGCGGCTGTCTTCGCGGAAGAGTTGGCTGTCTGGGTTTTATTAGAATATTTAATTAATGTAGTGTAATTGTAATGATAATATGAGTAATATGATGTCGAGATATGGCACTGACCATCCAATATATGGATATGAATCAACTGGCAATATCAGACACTCCAAACCCAATGATACCCTCAAATGCCGTCCCAACACTCCAGAGCTTCACCTCCGGAAACCCAATCCCATCTCCATGCTGCTGTAATGTATCCTCCCCGTCTTGTAGCGTATCCGCGTATGCCAGACCCCAGGATCCCTTAAACGACGGCCTACACAACAACCACGGGTTCTCGCGCCCGTTGTCCGGGTCGTCCGTTGCAATCGTCGCATCTTGGACTCCAGGCGGGTACCGCGATTTCGATAGTGGTGGTTGAACTAGCGAGAGTGGTGCCAGGCTAGGCAATGGGAGCTTGGGGAGCCAGGATTCCTTCAAGAGAGCCGTGAAGAAGGGGGTCTTTGGATCGAGGGGCGCAGGTGTGTCTTCAGGATAATATACCCGCAATGCAGTGTCTTTCCCTGTGCCGGTCGGTGTGAATTCAAATCGGGCACGGTGTTTAGGGATGTCTGTATCAAATTAGTATCTACTCGCTATAATAGGTAGTTAGGGAAACGCACTCCAGTTCCTCCGACCATTCCAAACACTGTTATCCGTCGAGACATAGATCGTGCTAATACGCAGCTCCTTCTTGCCGCTGTACGGATTGACAGCCCGGCCCGGGATGAAGATTAACTCGTCGTAGGGCCCTACGTCTGAGTTTTCGTAGCGCACGATCATGATGCTTTTCAGCCATGAGGGCTGGAACTGGGGATCGCCATTTGGGAGTCTTTGCAGTGCGGACGGGTGGATGGTTTCGAAGGGGTGGTAGGCGCCCGGGGGGAGGATTGATTGTAGGATCTTGTCGGTGTTGTTTGGGTTTTGGGGAGGGGCATTTTTGATGTCGGTGTCCGTGTCGTTGTATAGGAAGATCCAGGCTTTGGCTTTTAAAGACCATGGGGGTGGAGCGACGGGGATTGCTGGGGTTGTTTCTGGGGGAAAAGAGCCTGGTTTGGAGGGCGATGGAGGAGTAGGGAGGAAGGTCATTGTGAGTTTTTGATACAGTAAGGCAGTCCGTGGGAATGGGGTTTAAATAGCTGATCATCCCTCGCATTCTTGTGTAACGTGAAGATAGCGATGATCTGCAGAGTTATCACCATAAGTTGTGGTACGCAATGGTGAACTCATACTACCCTAGTCCATAATAGATAATATGTTTAATACATAATTCTTAGAATCAAGAGATCAGGGTTATTTGCTGATGTCTATCCACATGAAGAAATATCAACATGAGCGAAGGAACGAACTAGTGCAGTGCATGAGATCAGTCTTCACATGCATTCAAAGCGGTCCATAACCAATTGGAATATCATACTTGGAATACCATACAATCACGTCATGACCATTTTATGCAGCCGATCCCAAGTAATGAATATTTCATCCTGATGGTTTATAATAAACATTATCTCAATACGTAACTGATTTTATAGATCTGACTCATGACTTGGAGCAAGACAGCAGGAATTATAGAAGGAAAGACCCTCTAACATCCCCCCCAATGGAGTATACTGACTGATAGTGACTGACCTTCCCTAGAAGACCATACCCTTAACCTGAGCCACCTTCTTAAGATCAATATTCCGAATCAGCAGCGTCCACAAGACACACAGAACCATAATCCCCGTCCCGGCAGCCAACATCCTAGTCTGCGCATACCCATACGCAGTCTGGATAGCCAACCGCGTCGGCGATCCAACCTTATACTCCTTCTGCGTACCGAGATCCTCATAGATCGTGTTAAGATCCGGCATCGCAGACGCAGGTAGATCCCGCGCAAGCGCTCTCTTGAATGTATTCGTCCAGATCCCACCGGAGATGGTGCTCCCCATTGCGCCGCCGACTGTGCCGACGACGTTCAGGACAGCCAGGGCGGTCGCGACGTGCTGGTGGTCCACGGCGGCGAGGATGGCGAGCTGCTCGATGATGATGAAGATGCTGCCGCCGATGGAGATGAAGATCTGGCACATTACCAGGTATCCGACGGACTGGTTAGGGCGGCGGAAGTAGATCATCAGCCCCTGGGCGAAGATGTACAGCGGCACGGCGATGTAGAGGAGCCACTTGAAGCGGCCGGTGCGGCGGATCAGGTATCCGACTAGCAGCAGGAGCACGCCGGAGACGACGTCGAAGGTGTTGCTGACGTAGCCGGCTTCGGCGAGGGTGAGGTTGTTCACGATCTGCAGGAAGGAGGTGTAGTAGTTGAACCAGCAGTAGTAGGAGATCTGGTATGTGGCGTCGAGGAGACAGGCGCCGATGACAGTGCGGTCTTTGAGGATGGCGAAGTTGAGCATGGGCACGGGGGCTGTGTATGTTTCGTGCAGGATGAAGATGGCCAGCATCACGACGCCGACGACGATCATGGCGATGATGTATCCGGTGGCCCAGCCATTCGGGGCCTGTTCGGCGATTTCGAAGGGGAGGAAGAAGACGACGAGACCGGCGGAGAAGACAAGGACGCCGAATGCTGCTCTAGTTAGTTCTGAGATATAACGAGTATAAACGAGTAAACATACCGTCAAACTCAATAAGATAGTGCTTGATGTTTTGGAGCAGCGTGCGACCACTGCCTTCCCTGGCCAGCAGCCCCTGTTTCTTCGCCTTGCGCATGTTGAGCTTGAACATAATGTACAGAGGCGCGGCGACAAGGGGGAAGATGATAGCGAAGGTGCCAAAGCCCCATCGCCAGTCGTTGTACTTGTTGTAGAAGTCGTCGGCTGCCTTGGGGCCTGCAAACGCAGTGATAATATAGGGCGAGGACGTAAACGCGTAGGCCAGACCTCGATTCTTCAGCTGCGACGAGTCGGCAGTGATCACATCCACACAGTATGTCATGCCGCCGAAACCGATTGAATAAAATACCTGCTTCCGTTAGTGGCGAAGGTTGGACGTGAAGGGGATCGTTACATATGCAGCGCAGAAGGTAGGGAGGTTGTGGCATCCAGCCATCATAATTAAACCAGCCGTGGCCAGAACGGTCATCATCAGGAAACCCTCCGCTCGACCCCAGACATCGAGGACTTTGGCGAGGGGGATGTAGATGGCTGCTGTTATGGAATCGGCGACGATATAGATGGTGTTGAGCAGCGAGTGCGATTCGTACTGACTGGTGATATACGGTGTGAGGTTGTTGATGATGTTGGACTGCATCGCATTGACAAAGTAGAGAAGCCAGATGCTATTCACGTCAGTGTCAGCATGAGCTAAAACAGGACAACTACAAAACAAGGAACGCACTTGACGAAGACTGCAATCAGGGTCCGCTTCGACCAGCTGAGGGTGACGGCCTCGACACCCTGGACACCGCGCTGGGTGTTCTCCGTGGGACGCTCATCCTCGGGCTTCACATCGGTGGCCTGCAGCTGGACACCAGACTCAGGAGAGGCATCAGTCTTGTTCTGCTGGGTCTCAGAAACAGTGACTGGGGTGATTGAGTCGTCGGTGGCCCGGCGCCGGAAAGCAGATCGAAGACGGGACGAGACGGGCATGGCGAGGATCAGATCAGTCAGATCAGCCAGATCAGATCGTGGAAAGCAAAATGATGGAGGAGATCCTTGCCCTTATAGAGGACAAGCCTCTGGTCCTCCGAGTTCGGCTGCTGCGGCCAGGAAAATGGTCAAACGGAGTGCCAGGTGGGTTGGAGCTCTCGCTAACTGCCTACAGGTGTAAACCCGAGATGTCCAGGCGAGGCCCACCAGAGTCATCAGACGCAGGGAACCAGGAGAGAAGAGTGGCAGAATCAGATAATCTAATCAGATGGGCTTGTTTCGAGGAACGGGGTGTGAGTGGCAGACTCCGCAGAGACCGTGGGAGGCATCATGCAACAGGTCCACTTTGGAGTCATCCAGGTCCACATTCCACGTTCCAGCATTCCACAGACGTCCCGGACGGCCATAGGGCAGCCGGCGAGGTCGGAGACAGGCTACTGAGGCTAGGCTGTTGGCCTCGCTTAGGCGTGGGAGGTCCCCACAGTCTGCTGTGGTATGATATTGACATACCAATATTATGGCCTACACAAGACATGCTATACAAACCAAGGATAGAATAATATGTTGAAAGGTCCCTTGAACATGTTACCGGGAGGGTACGATCAGATAAGATGAAAATTCTGCAGTGGAGGCCGAGATATCGAGAACCAGATATGCAGTGGACCACACTGTACCAGCCAACAAGCAAAACCAGCAAGCAAAGCCAAGCTGGCGTGCAGTCAGCACTAGCAGACAACTTGGAAGCGAAGCATCGGGCCAAGCGTGGAGGAGACGTGGCGTTTTCTGTCTCTCCTGACAGGCCAGCCTGGTTTAATTATTTAATTCCGAGCTCCCACGCCAGGCGACAACTCCATCTGCATCTTATCTTTTACGCGAGGACTCTCGGGCTTGCAGACTTTTTAAAGGGGCCCGTTACAGACATTAGCCCTGGTTGTAGTTCTGTTAAGGGTTACTCGCTGTATTGGCACGCAACATCTAGACAATACTGGCTAACTAAGGACTTGTAAAGACCTATACTTTTGACATAAATCCGAGTCCTATTGAATCCAGAATCATGCTGCAAAGGTCCAAACCCAGCGAGAGTGCAGACTGCAGACTGTTGGGTCGACTCCTCTTGTAGAACGCCCATGGTGGGGACAACGTCGATAGTTCTCCCACAGCGAGGAACGGCAATTGTTACCGATTGGTTTTGAGTATCTCGGCCTGAGATAATCGGCTAATAGTATTATAGTAATAGCCCTGTGATCCGGATCTGCCCGTGGGACGCAGTCATGCAAGGCAGCTTGAACGGACGATCAACAGAATAATTCAGCTGCCACACCATATCATCCAAACAACAACGGACAGAATAACACGGTCAAACAACTGAACTGTCGCCTGCCGTGCAAAAAACCACCAGCAACACTTCCCAACACCATCAGCGTGACTAACTTCGGCCCACATAACCACCTCAATATCGTCGTATATATCCACCGCAATGACTTGGCCTAGTCGCCATTGGCATCTGCCCCGTAAAACTAGTTAATACCGTAGAACAGACAAATCAACCGAAAACCTCCCCAAAGCGTGAGTCAACGCATCCGGCCGAATCGTGGTTATCCCCAAGGAACGACCAAGTATGCCCAATTCGTAGTAGCAGCTTTCAAGCATCGACATCCTCATTTCCCAGAAGAAAATTGGATTATCGAGACTTTGAACTATGATTGTACTTGAACCGGAAAGCACGGAACAAATCGGGCTGCTGAACCTCGGGTTGTCTAGACTGGCGAGGTAAGGAATTCGAAATAGCTGACCTCCAAGCGAAGCTCGAGTGGTGGCGATGTCGTCTATAGCATGGCATTCGGTCCCTACACCACCAGAGGCAGCTACCTCCTGGCCTTTCCAAATGGAGCGCCACCCATTATGAGCGCAGACAGACCTGTTAGCTGGAGTGCGGTCATGGTCGTGGTTACTAAGAATTACTATATAGTTACGGCAAGAACTAGTAGAGGGAAATTATCTTTTTATATTGTTCCCGCGCCGTTGTCACCGATCTTATCCAATTGGAGGTGCCCTTATAAGTATCACATTTCCTAGCTCACCTTGCATAGAGCTTAATCAACTAGCATTTAACGCAGGAAATAATACTAAAAATAAGCAAGGGCTTTTGACACAAAGATGCGCTGCAAGAATTGACCAGCGATTCTGTAGATAGTAGCTAACTTCACATAAGGGTACCCATTACAGCAATATTGAGAGCGAGATGAATGGTCTTGGTCACTTTACAAGCACAATACGGAAAGGCCTTTCCCCGCGTATACAGCATGCGGGTGCAAGGGTGTATACATAATGTACAACGGTATATGTAGGGACAGTCCCATCGGCAATACAAGCGAGACAATGCTACTGACAGTTTGGACTCCCAGCAGGGGCCGACGCAGCTTCAGAGGGATTGGTCTGTCCACATCCATTCGCGGCGCCGAGCAGAGTACCATCGACGGCGGCATCATACGCAGCACCGCAGTTAGGATCACTGTTGAACGATTAACATGGATATATGTCCATTAGGGTGTATCCACCCGCAGTTGCTATCTGACCTTGATCCCCCGCTTGCATTTTCGAAGTAGGAGCAGATGTCATGCGAGAAGCAGTCCTGGGTGTATGCATCACCGACTGCAGTCCCACTGCATCCTGCACCACAGCGACCGTTGCATGAATATCTATCATTGTCAGTTCGTCATTTTATATTTGGAGGAGTCTAGGTGGGTAGACGTACTCTCCGCCGGCGCTGTTGCTGCCGTAGTTGCTACCGACGACTCCACTAAAGGAACATGTCTGCCCAGCACTGTTTGTCCATGTTGCTGTTGCAGTCGATCCAACTGTTAAACAAGTCACAGCGCGTTTTTCGAGCATTTCTCCTGCGGCAGAAGGCGCTGCGATAGCCAGAAGTGGCAGAAGACTGAAGACTATACGGAGGGCCATCATTGTATCCGATATCGGATAATTCTCGCTGTTGAAGACTTCCTGATCTTAAAACCATCTATACGGGCATTAAGTCTGTTTTTATATGTTCGTTTTGTGGGGAAGGGTCGGGTGTCCACTGGTGTGTCGGTGAGCTCGGAGAATTTATCGGAGAATTCGTCGGACGCCAATTTAGATCCTGTATAAAGGCCACTATGGAGGCTCCAATAAATATGCAAGAGCCTTGACTTGCTGGCAGGGCCGGCGTCTCATAGTGCACATGGCATCAAGTCGGCTATAATGGCGGCCGGCCCACCTTCTTCAGGCACAGAATACCAACATGCGTCGTTCCTGGCCTGTTCGTCAGGCACTACCTTTAGTTCCGGTTTTCAACTGCCATGGCGTGCATGCATCACGGCGGTAGATCCTCTTCAGGTACACGGTCCGAACCGTATAATCATGCAACTCCTTTCTCCCAATAGGAATCCGCCAAGGGGATGGGCCTATATAAGCCGGGTCTAGCGTGATGGTGAAATGCGGGGTTCAGATGAGAAAATCAGGGAAGCTGAATTGGAATTGCTGGGCTTGTGATATGGTTGTAGCTCAAACGAGTGGCCCAGCCCAGATAATCGTGCTGCCGGATGTTATGTAGTCTGTTTCAAGATCCTTCTATAGCTGGTGAGCAAGTGCACCGGCTAGACAAGGAAACCAGTCTAACCTGCACGAGGAGAGAGGCTTGGCCGATGCCCATATGGCTCCCTACCCAGATAAAGCAGTTTCCCATGTACTCTTTCTCTGGGGAAACCCAGCTGGTCGTTCGAGGTTAGACATTCCTTGGTCTGCAGCCTGTGCATCGCGAAGAAAAGATCAGACGTTTACTGTGAGATAGTGTGGAATCGAGGCGATTATGTCTTCAACCAGCTGAACCAAATCCTGTGGCTCTTGAACGTCGGTTGAACTGTCATTCGGTATATCTCCTGACCCTGACTCGAGTATAATATTGATCAAAAGGCACTGCGCGAGTCGTGAAATATTCCAGACGGCTGCGACGTAGAAATCAAAGTAAATATCCACTCTTCCAGGCCAGTACCCAACCTCTGCCCGGGACTGGATATCTTTAGGGGATATGTGCCCGATGGTTGTTGGTTTGCCTTTGCTGAGAAGGCGGGCGATTTCGGAGACACCAACTATAGTCCGAGACAACGAATCACTCAACCAAGGCAGAAGCAAGTTGGTTCATGGCAGAAAGAGATGCCGAGGAGAAACTGAAACTCAAGAATCATGATAAACACCCAGACAGCTCTGTTAGCAGCAAGATGGTGCGATTGTTGTTAATGCAGACTCGGGGATTCTCGGCCAGCCCTGTGGATGACTCATCAGAATCGGACTTGTGTCGCGGTCGGAGTTACCGGAAGTCAAATGTTCGGCCTCGGATTTGGTCTCGGGAAATTCCCAAAGGAGCAACCACTCGGAGATACGTCTACAGCATCGTCGGCACATAAACAGCCCCTATATATGAGCTGCAAGGGGCACTATTTTCTTCGATATGCATTCTTGAGATCTATAACACATTTCAAGCTTTATTTCTCCTTACCGGCTGTGACAACAACATGGGTGACCAATCTCGTGCCAACAACCAGGGCCTCGACGAAAAGCATCATAGCCCTACTTTATCTACCAGTACGGGAGAACCGTCAACAGAACAACCTTCGAAGGCTGCTGCTGGCCCAAGTCCTCCTCCAAATGGCGGTCTCATCGCGTGGCTCCATGTCGCTGGAGGATTCATGCTCTTCTTCAACACATGGGGCATGATGAACACATTTGGCGTCTTTCAAACATACTACGAATCAGGGGCCCTCTTCCACCGCTCCTCTTCCGACATCTCATGGATCGGTTCAGTCCAAGCGACAATGCTCCTGATGGTTGGGTTTATCACCGGTCCCATCTATGACCGTGGTTACTTGCGCCCTCTGCTCATCGTGGGCAGCTTCGGCACCGTGTTTGGCCTCATGATGCTCAGTCTCTGCAAGGAATACTGGCAAATACTTCTAGCGCAGGGATTCTGTGTCGGTATTGGCGCTGGCTGTCTTTTTGTTCCCTGTGTTTCGATCCTACCAACGTATTTCTCGTCGAAGCTCGGAGCTGCGCTTGGTCTCGCCGCGTCGGGGTCCTCCCTTGGTGGAATTATCTATCCAATTGTCCTCAATCGTCTTATTGGACCCCTTGGTTTTGCCTGGGCTGTGCGAGTTATCGGCTTCATTGCCCTGGCTACACTTCTTCTGCCTATAGCTGTCATGAAGCAGCGCGTTAAGCCACCCAAGGCCCGAGCCCTAATCGACTGGACCGCCTTTACCGATATCCCATATATGGTGCTTGTCACCGCAGGTCTCATTGCCTTTATGGGCCTTTTCACGCTCCTCTTTTACATCTCATACGTTGGATCAGCTCGTCACCTCACCTCGGACGATATGGCGTTCTACCTGGTCCCGATCCTCAACGCCGCGTCTTGCTTCGGACGAACCATCCCCAATGCAATGGCCGATAAGTTCGGCCCTTTCAACCTGATCGCACCCTGTTGCATGATGGTCGGCGTGCTCATTCTCTGTCTGATAGCCGTCACCAACCAAGCCGGACTGATTGTCATTGCGGTCTTCTCGGGATTCTTCAGTGGCGCACTCATCGGACTTCCGCCGCTGTGCTTCGTCGCGATCACCGAGGATAAGTCCAAGATTGGAACGCGGATTGGGATGGGCTTTGGTATGATGGCGTTTGGTGTCCTTGCGGGTGGACCTGGGGCGGGAGATATCCTTGCTGGTGCTGAGTCTATGAACTGGAATGGGGTCTGGATATTTGGTGGTGTCAGTACTCTTGTCGCGTCGTTTATTTTCGGTGCCTTGAGGATTGCAAAGTATGGGTTTGTGCTACGGGTCAAGGCATGAATGGACATTTATATTCTCTTGTCACGAATAGAGTATTTAGATATGAAATATAGACTGGAGCTATACCCTGGAGTGCTTAGATCTTTATCATAGTACGTGATTAATATACATGAGGTACTATTAGAGCCGTCAAAGCTGTTTCTTCGGTTAAGACACCGAAGAATGAGACAGTATATAGCTGATCAAAAACACTTATCCATGAGGGAGCCCATATCAAGACACCTACAGCGTAACAACAACCTTTCTCGCAGACGTCCCCTTCGCCTGCACATCAACAGCCTCCTGGATCGTCTCCAGTCCAGATCCAACAACGAGCGGCTCAGGCGCAGCAATATAAGTCTTCTTCTCCAAGGCCTTTGGCAAAAAATCCTCGTAGACAGCCTTCCCAACCTCATTATCCTTCAGCGTTGTCGCAAAGATCATCTTCACACCCACAACATCATCATCAAGACCGCCCTTCGCGGTCGCAACGAACTTCACTCCTTCGGAGCGCTTCACCACTTCAACAGTCTGTGGCGTGGCCTCGGGCCCAATGGAGTCCACGCCACCGATGAGCGTCTTACCCTTCAGCGCGGCAACGAGGTCGTCGATTACAGTGGGACTGCTGTAGTCAAACACTTGGGCCGCACCCAGACTCTTCGCGTATGCAAAGTTCTTCGCCGACGCGGTTGTAATAACTTCGTATCCAGCCGCGACGGCGAGTTGGATCGCGTTGCTGCCGACGCTGCTGGCCCCACCCCAGATCAGAACTGTCTCCCCGGTATATTTGGCCGCTGGCTCGGTTGGCTGTTGCAGGTTGAGGAAGTCCTTTTGGAAGAGGGCGCAGGCTGCGGTGGATACGCCGAGCGGGAGCACAGCTGCGCGCTCGTAGGACAGGTCGTCAGGGATATGACTGGCCAGAATTGAATTCACGATAGTGTATGCTTGGAATGCAGCGTCTTCAGAGCGCTTCGAGATCATGGCCACTGCGTGTCCGAGGACGCGGTCGCCGGGCTTGAAGCGCGTGACGCTGGATCCCACTGCGGCGACTTCGCCGGCGATGTCGTGGCCGAGGATTGTTGGGTAGTTGAGGGGCCACCAGGCTGTGGATTGGATGCTGCCGTCGACGGGGTTGACGGCGACAGCGTGGTTCCTGACTAGGATTTCGTCTGCGGAGGGCTTCCAGGTTGGGGCTTCTTTCACTTGGAAGGGGCGGGACTTGGGCTCGACGAGCCAGGCGGCGCTGTTGGAGGACATTGTGATGAACTGTTTAATGGTCGTGTAGGGCTGTTGAAAGGGTTGATTGTTGAGGTTGTGCTGTTATGATAGTGCTTCTGGAGGGCAATATGGTTTATATAGTGCTGGCTGTAGCTTTCCAACTACCACCCCGCGTTATATCGGTCGGTCTACGCTATTATCCCCGTCTCACGGCTAAAACTGGGTTTAGTAATCATGAATCTGTTGGATTCCATAACTAGTTATTCTGCTGCTTTGTAATGGCCCCAGGTGCCCAAGGCTAACCCGCAGTTTAATGGCAGTGGATCCTGCTGGCTGACAGTAAGCCATATAAACATGCATTATTCAGCCCTTGCTATTCCTACTCGGGCTAGCTTTGCGCAGAGAATAAATGAAACGGTTTGGACTTTGGACGCCTTTGGCATCCATGTCAGATTTAAGGTATGCAGTACCAGCACGGAAATCCCCATTGTGTAGGTATCCCATTGGTATCCCATTGGTATCTCATTGATCTATGAAAATATACGGGTATATTCGTCACCACGGCCTCAGACCAGATCGCTCTATTGCCGTCCTAACAGACTGGAGTCTCTGAGCCGATGCTTTCTGGTACTGTAAATCCTCCATGCACCGCACGCCGAGCTCTATACTATCCCACACTGCAGCCGGGGTTTCATGCCAGACTCCGTAAGCAATCAGCGATGTACATGCCGTTTCGAGGAAGAATGAATTCATGGGCAAATCCTATAGCTTATCATTAGCTTCTGCCATAGTATGTGTTGTATTGGTGGTGCTCGGTTGGTGACTGACCTTTGCAACAGACCCGCGCTGCCGGACTTCTGCGATATTGGCGATTATTGTCTTTGCGGACGTGAGGATATGTTCGCAGGCCGTTGCGACATTCTCGTCGTCTTTTGTTATTTTCGATAACGGTGACCTCCTAGAAACTACTAGCTGTGTTGTCGCCTCTCCGCGCTCTTTCTCTGGTGGTGAGCTCTTATGCCCGATGTACAGAAGAATGGGCTTCAGATTCATCAGGATGGCGTATTCGCATACTTTAGATAGCAGTCAGCCTCTATCCCATTTACCTTTATATTCCTCACCCAATGTCACACTCACAAGTAGCATTAAGCGTCACCGCCTCATCAACATTCCACGGCCGGTGGGGGTCCGCATGCTCGGAGCGTAAGATCGGTTCATGCTCCTCCCAGTACGACCGTAGTCGAGCATGCGTCGACCATATTGACTGCCAAAGCTCGTCGAAGTCCATAGTCGGGTTTCGCTGTGCGCATAGCATTGTTGTTATTATGCGGAATAGGCCGGAGAAGAATTTCCCGTCTGCGCCTTCTTCGTTGTTCGATATTTGAATGTTGGCGCCGAGTAATGGAGGTCGACCGACTGCGATGCAGACAAAACTGAAAGAGAGATTGGGTTAGCTAACTTTTCGCTGATATCTGGGCAGGGATACAGACCTCTCTGTTTGAAGGAGGATGTGAATCAGCTGGGTTATCTCGGGAGCGCGAGGTTCGATATGGAAGCCCGCCGAGAAGATCTTGGTTGCTATGTGTCCCAGCATAGAATATGCCTTGTCGAAGTTGCCTATCTCATTACAGTACTGAAGGTAAAGTCCGGAGAAATGTTAGCTAGGGCTCAGGCAAGACATTGTTGATAGGGTACTTATCATGATAATGCTTAGTTGCAGATCCAGAGCGTCTGGGAGATGTACGCCCGCAGAGATGAAAAGGTCACTCTCTTGAGCTAGGATATCGGCCAACTCCCCCTGCATCGTAGACAGTGATCCCATCGCGAGCTGGTACAACAGGAGGGGGTATAACGGCGGCGGCGGGCCATTATGGCTGAATGCTGTGTACGCGGATGAGAACAGCGAGCCCAACTGCGCCGGGGATTGCATAGGCAGGATGGCCCAGGCGGTTCCGACATATCTGCTGAGAAAGAACTGGAGGACTTGATTTGGGATGCTCGTGAGGCACAGCGGGGGCGTCAGGGAGAGCCCAGGTGTTGGAGGGACATGGTACGGCTCAACAACGAGGTGATTGAAGTTGAAGCCTTCAAGCGAGAGACCAGTGTCCACAGGAACCCCATAGTTCTTCATCGGCAGAGGGTAATCCTGCCTGTGGGAGGCTAGCAGATGGAGCAGCGCCACGGTCGATGTCGGCCCGTATATAGCAGTCTTGCCCGTCACTTCGTTCGTAACCCTGACCGGTCTAAGCGCCATCTGCAGCAGCTCTGAATTCTCATGCCCAGCCTGCTTCGGCGGCGTCTTGGTCGGCGTCAGCTTTCGACGCTGTCGCGCGACTGTCCGCACCGAGCACGGCAGCGACAACCGGGCGCATCGCTCACACGGCGACTCTCCATTGCATTTGATTTTCTGCTGTCGGCAGCCCTCGCATGCCTTGACGATATGTCGCCTTGGCTGCGCAACAGAGCCCTCGCGCGAGGACTGGCCAGACTGGGTGCTCATGGTGGCGCTGGGGTGCTAGTATTTCCGAGATGTGCCAATGTCGCACGAGCAGGTCGGGATTAAGTCTGTATGTAATATATAGGGCGTGGCTGAATGTGGATCTGGCCTTTTTATTTTCTCCAAGCCCAGTGGTGTCCTCGAAGGAATCAGGACAGAAAGAAATCTGCAGCACGAGAGGCCCGAACGCGTGGACGTTTATTTCGGTTCCACTCCGCAGGCGCCACTGTCGGTGATTTAGTCAATTCTTAGTGGAAACGTTAATTAAGGAAGATCCTGCAGGCCCCTTCCTATTGGCCAGCCCATTTGCTAGCCACGTTTTTCTCCCGAAGCTCCTCCGAGAGGTTGTGTGATGGCGGTGCATCCTTCGTCATCGCGGACGCGTCTGAATTAGGGCCTACGCCTCCTACTACCTTGTATACTCTGTACTCCGGAGTACGTCTGAAATTCATCACATCGTGGCTGCCTGAACAACACGCTGTGCATAATACGTAAAATACACCGGCCCCAACAGTCCGGGCTTTCCGGCTCCAGCGCTCCATAAATGTTGGCCCTGTCTTGCGCAGCCTGTTCCAAGCGTCGTGGCCACGGTGATCTTGACGTCTAATGCTTGTTAGTATACGACTGTCGGGTCTTCAAGGTCCTTACTATTGGTTCAGCTACGAATGTACGAGGTCACACCCAGCGGTGGTGATGCGAACAAGTCCACTCCGAGTACGACCTGGCCGTTGATTCCAGATCCCAAGACCCCTGGACGTTACCGATGTTCTTGTATACGCTTGTTGGCCTTTGTCTGTATGGCGAATGGATAGATCAGCCTTGGTGTGGTAGACTCCTACACTGCTGGCGTGTTCAAAGCCAGAGATGTTATTCCAGGACTTCAATTGGACCAAAGTGACAGGGGCCAACGTAGTCTTGTCGGTGAGTGACGAGTCCAACCCTGTTCCATTGTCTGCGATCTGCAGCCAGTATTCAGCTGTGAGTGTTCAGGTCTTCGGCATGACAGGTGGCTGAATAGACTGGAACGTAAATGTTGTTGAGTTCCCGTGGAGAGTTGCGCGGTGCATTTTCCATTCTTGGTTGCTCTGACCAGGATATTGCTTGATTCATGTACGATGCCCTCGCCGTCTGTGCTGATGATATGCCGCTCCAAGTTCTGAATCCCGTATGGACATTGCTTCTCCGACATTGTCACTGATTGCTACTTTGACAGATGTGCATCCTCTGCTGGAGTTGAAGGCTGCTCTCGGTGCTACTTCGCGCGTCCCAAGATCCAGTCGGAGTGGGTATCCTTCGCCTTCAAAGTGGACAGTTTGACTGATTCGACTAGCCCTGTAGCTCCAATCGACATACTCGCTCTCTCGGATGCGCCGTCGAGTTGTCACAGTGGAGACGCTCGACGAGAGAGCATACTTGATCAAGGGTCTGACCTATATTAGTACTGCGCTGAATGGTGGATCGGGCCGCGTACTTGACTCCCAAACCCTGAAGGGCAATAGGAACTTGCGCTTCTGACGCAACCTGCTTCGTGGTCCTGAGGGCCAGGATTGACCGGAAGATGGCGTTGAGCATCGAAGATGTCTCTCTACACAGTGACTGCGGGGAAGACGGTATAACCCCAACAGCAACGACAGGAAGGACTGATTTTGCGTATGAGAGATATTTTCAGTCCCTAGCATGTCCAAAGAGGCCGCGTTATTAATCACTAGAGCCGCGTATCGAGGACCATCATAGGGCGCGCTTATGGTGGCATCAGATAGCGAAAGCACTTGGAAGATCATCGATATCGGGATACAGCCAGTGATAGACAGAATCGCGGCATCATTCACAAAGGCCACCTTTGACGCCAGCAGCGATACTGTACCAGGCATGGTATATTCCTCTGACTGCTCTGGCTGTGATTTTCCATATTTTGAATAATGTGGACCACGAGATCGCGAGTAGAAGACGGCAACTGCAGCTCAGATGGAGAAGACGGCGGAGAGTATACATGTGGGATTGAGAACGGTGGACCAGCAGAGGGGTCTTGTGTTGGATCAATCTTGAACTCTGGTAGGGTTTTATGGCTTGTTTATATCTACTTGTTTTTCAGAGGCAGGCTCTCCTCACCACCGTGCTATTAACTGACCAGCGTGTGGCTTAAAGTGAGTCATATTAGGGCAAGAGATATGAAGAGAAACTAAACACACATTGCCTGTTTACTTCCTTACTTTCAATACCACCGCCCATCCTCATCACTGCTCTCGTGCTCCTCCTCGGCTCAGCTGCTGTCCGTATCTGGGTCTTCGTCCTCGGAACTATCCTCTGTCTCGTGCTCCTCCTCCTCTTCAGGTTCACTACCATCTGTATCTGTGTCTTCGTCGGAATTATCCTCTTCCTCTTCTTCCAGAGAGTCGTCCGCATCCCCACGACGATCGGTATCATCAGTATAGTACTCTTCCTCATCAGAACCAGCATGATCAGTTCTGCCATTCTTCAATGCCTGAATCCACTCATCGATCAGCGATTCGGGGCTTGGACGCATTGCGCCACGGACATCCCGAGGAAAGACAGTGCCCCAGGGCGAAATATATTCAGCGTCCGGGCGATTGTCATCAAAGTGTGTTGAGCCCGAAAGGTACTTCCCCCTCAGGACAGTGTAGTCGCAGCCAAGCTCTTGCGCGGCCTGCTCTTCGTAGTAGCGCAGTGTTTTCATGGTTCTATGGGTTTCCAACTCGTCCAAGTCCTCATAGACGAATATACAGAGTCGGGGTGCCCTGTTGTGGCCGTCTACCCGGTACCAATCTCTCTCGTCCGTATGCCCGACAACCAGGCACGACCGATCCTTCGATTCTGAGATTATAGCAGGCTGGGCCATCCATATCTTCAAGAAGCTCTCCGAGGGCTGTATTCGGCCGACATGGTACATCCAAAAGATCTCCTCGAACGCCTTGTCGCAGCTCGGCATAGAAGCCGGCGTCCACTCCAACTCGTCGTTTGAACCCGAGAGGCGATGATGCCATCGGGATCTCGCCTCTTTGAGGTTTGAGGATGCAGAATACGCTCCGCGGAGATCGCGGATTGGTTCTAGGAACATTTGTTCTTCGGCTGTCTTCGGTTTATCAGGATATTCCCCTGTCGTACCAGTGGCATCCTGTGTGCGTGCGAATAGTTCCGGGATGCTATCCTCAGTGGCAGCCACGAAAGTCAGTTTCCTCGTCGGCGCCCACTCAAGGTCAAGATATGCGTAGACTTCCAGTTGCATGTATATCGGTGTTTCTCTCTCGAGTATCTGTTGGCTGGTGTGCTTCTCGTTTGTCCATTCCTCTCTGACCCTGTCTAAAATAGATTCACTGGGAAAGTACCAAGGCTCTTTGCGAAGTAACTGCAACACCAACCGCGCAAACCGCTTTGCATGGTCTGGGTGCTCGAAATTATCGAAAATGTCTGCTATATTAGTTGCTGTGATTAGGAGGCCTCCTCCCGAGATCAAGACTCGTCTTGCGTCGCGAACCCAGCCCTGTTTGTACTTGATAACATCATTGACTTCTTCGGTGATGGTTTCTAAGTTGCCAATGTGAGGCGTGAGGGCCATCTTCCCCAGATTATCTGATATTTCGGAGACGCTGGGTGCGAGCTTTGCAGCGCTGATATTCGAGTCTGGGTCCACCATCGACTGCAGTCTCTCGTGGATATCAAGTCGATATATATCCAATGCCCAATCAAAGACACAGTGAAGCAGTAACACAAGCTTCAGGGCACCCCGTTTCCCTGAGACGTCACCGCTCCATACATTGTAAATATTCTGCAAGTGTCAACAAGAGAGCTGCCAGGTCATTATCGGGCAGTGGCCTCGACTGGGACTCAACCTACATATGCATCCTTGTAGTCCTCATCCTGCTGCACAGTAGCAACGTATAGCTTCCAAATCTGAGCCTTGAAGCTGACAAGCCAGACTCTCGGTAGCCTGTCGTTGGCCTGCACCGCCGTCGAGCTGTCGAGGAGCCTTTTCTGCGTCCGCAACAACTCGTACGCCGGCAGTGCCATCTGCCGTTCCATGTCCTCCAAGCTATCCGCTGCCTTTGCTCCTTTGGCTTCGAGAATCAAGAAGGGGAACACCATCCCACTCTCATTCTCAACGGCGGCGTCTTCTTTGGTGAAAATGTCGGATTTGATCACCGCTCCCACCCGTTTCTGCGGGTCTCTCCTGGCTGGTGCTTCGAGAATCTCCCTCATCTTGCGATTATTAAATAATCCGACGACCAAATCCGGACGAAGCCCCTTTGGGACTCGACTTTCAAGATCCGGTTCATACTGGACCGTCTTACCACGCGAGCTCTTGAGGAAAGGGGTCTTGGAGCGGTAATTCCTGTAGGACGCGTCGCTTTAGCTAAATCTTCGCTCGCAATTCGTAGCTTGGTGCTTACTCCATAGCCCGGCTCGCGCAAGTACAGCTCTTTCGCTTGCTCCGTCGTCTCCGAAGCTTGTCCCATCTTTCACCATGTTCATCGCCAATGGGGAATTCAAAATCCGCTCGCCATAAGCGTTTGGAACACTGGGGACTGGACGGGGGTAGTAAGTATACAAATGGAGTCAAGGATCGCGATGGTAGAGCTCACCATGCAGGATGCTTGGTGAGAGGTCCCAGAATCTTCGCTTCGACCTTGTGTCGCCAGTCGTCTTCATTACTCTTATTTTCCAGACACCGGAGCACTGCTTCCAAGATCGCATTCGTCCGTTTCTTTGTACCGTGTGAGCTGCGCTGCCAATTCTCCTCGTACGTCGCGTCTTCGATCGCCTGCACTGCATTGGATTCGCGCTGGAGGCTTGGGGGGAGAGGGTCGTCCAATGGATAGAAGTTTATATTGCGCTTGTGCATCAGCCGTTCCAGAGAGATTTTCTGTTTTGCATGTTCTTTATCTGGACTTGATTTTGGTGGCATGATGGATTGGTGGAGAGACTTTCTGGTGGCGAGGAAAAGGGGAGAGAGGGGATGGGGAGTGGCTGCCAGCGTCCTGCTGAGACTGTTCGCAATCCATCTGTCGGACCTATTCCTCCCTTGGTAAAGCTTGCTGCAACTACGCTTGGAGTTTGACAGGGGTGAAGATCCTGTGGTTGTTGGCATTCATCCTATGTTCGCACTGGCTGAATCCATCAACAAGCGCCAAAGGATAAGATGGACAAACAGGAGATACATCTGAAGAACTTACGCTAATAGGCACAAGGTTGTGCTGCTATACAATACGACATAATGGCCTTATCATCTCATCGATCTTCAGGGAAGTGCCATCCAATAATGGATCAGCAATGGCCCCGAAATAAGAAGGGGCGCACTTCTCGCATAAATTTGATTGGAAATGGGATTTGTTCGTCTCTAGATGCTTCATTGGCACTGGGTTAATGATCCCATTCAAGTATCCAATGACTACACATACGAAAGCTCACAGCAGAACTACATACCTCTACCACTGGACAGCAGCACCAGTCGTATACTATATAATTCGACGATGTTACTGCTCATTTGAATACTAAGCCCTTAACGGAAGTATCTTTGACTTCTTGTATTTCTGAAACACGAATATAATCCCGCCACAAGTACAGCAACTGGCGAGAAATGAAATACAACAGCAGAACGCTCAAATCATTCGCTCACAAATAAATCCCATCAGCCACCCCTGGAGATGAAATAAAACCACGGGTGCTGTAGAACCTCCTCAGTCGAGGGCCTTTTCGCTACATCGTACTGAAACATGCTTTCCAAGAGGTCCGCAAACAGCTCCTGCTCCTCTTCCGGGATGAATACACGTTTGTGGATAGTTGAGCCGGCTTCTACAGAAAGGTGAAAGACCGGCCTTTTCAGTTTACTCCGTATATTACTGTCCGGGTTGCCTGTTGGTTTAAAAGGTTCGTCCGGGGGGTATTCCGTGCGATCCAGACATTTAGACCACCATTCGTCGGGAAATTGACCAAGCGTTTCAATAACGAGAGGTATGTAAGTATCTTCGCTGTGATCCACCAATGAGAATAACCTCGAGCCTGTCCTTATTTCGAAGAGTGTGCACGGAAGAGCCCATATATCACTAGCGGGGCCTGGTTGATTGCCACACAATGTTTCCGGTGCGGCGAAGTCAAGAGGAATTCCAAGGTCTTCCGGAGGGTCGGTCATCGTGAATGCCTCCCCGAAGTCGATGACGGATATTTGATTAGAGACGAGTGAGCTGTTCCCAGAGGGCCACAAAACTGGATACACGAGATAGGGAGGAGCCCTCGGGTCGGCTGATGCCTCGCCAGACGCCGTCACGACATTTGTGATACGAGGGTCGCCAAGGTAGTGCATCGGCTCGTCCTCTACCAGCCCATTAATACCATGGGTGCGGAACAGTATATTTGCTGGTCGAAAGTCTAGAAGCTCATCAGCTAAACAGTGAAATGCCGAGCCATGTTAAACGAAAACCAACCTCCGTGACAAAGTCCAACACGATGAATGATAGCCCTGGCTCCAGCAACCTGGCACGATACCTCTCGAAGCACTTCCGTTGGATCATCTGTCCTTGTGTGGTTGGGACAAATCGCAGGGCCTGCGAGTGGGTAGACGAAGCAGAGGTGGGTGCCGTTTGGGCCGTCGATCTGGAACTGGTGCAGGGGGAGAGAAAAGTATTTTGCGACAGTGGGCTCGTCTTGTACAAGCTGCTGGAATTGCAATATGGTTCGTTCTGGGCAGTCTGCACCCGAGGAATCGGCCATCAGGATTTTCAATGCGATATACTCGGATGGATTCGCATCGAGAACACGGCAGAGCCAGACGTTCGCGTAGCCACCACTGCCTAGCTTGTGGATGACTTGGAACTGCCCGCGGTCACCCAACCGGTCATTAAGGCAGACAGGATGATGTCCGTCCTCTACGTAGTCCCATATCTTCTCCAGGCCCTGGGGAATTCCATCGAAACGGAGGCCATTGTCTTCAAAGTCCATCTCGTCCTCTGAGAGGGGCGCCGGACTCGGAGAATACGGCTCCTGATCCTCGTGCGACGACATATTCTTTCTGTTAGTGATGGTGCTTCCTTGACTTTTCCTTGTGTTTTCTGGGAGGTGAGAATGACAAAAGTGGCTGTTGATGCTGGGCGCGTGGAAAAGCAATAATAGCGGGGCAGCACAAGCGCCCAGCTGGTGCTCTATGTTTATTTCTGCTTCTCGTGCGTCGATTGGTCCCGGATAGCCGCCGGGAGCGAGCCGTCCCTTGGCTCGATATTGATTTAGAATGAGCCTCAGGTTGCCAGTTATGCTGCACTGGGCCACCGCATGTATCATGGATAGTACAGCTGGGACCGACATCTGGGAAGAGTATTTATGGAGTGTCATGGCTCAGCTTTGCTTATTGCTTTGTATATTGATCCTCATTGCACCTCGGATAGAACTTGGATCGGCCTTCTTTAGCGCCAGAATGCACTGCGACTGTGCCGCAAATTCATCCTGCAATATGGCCGCCTCATGTTGTATGGCTGTCGCAGTTCCTTTGAAGGGTCGTCTACTGAATCCTTGTAGCGTCGAGCGGCGCGCAGACTGATACTATCTTTTCCAGCTTTGCCCACGAATCGCCCATCACCATCTTCGTTGCTCGCTGCATCTCACTGGCTACTGAAATGTGCGCCGACAAGGCGGACGAGGGCCTGGAATGGCCGTTTTATTGTTTGGACCTCTATATCCAATCGTCGATGGACTCCTAAGAATAGAATTGAATGCACAGCTGCGGCTGCGTTAATAGCCCCAACAAATGTATTGAGATATATACCCAAGGTGAGATATATAAGGGCAAAGAAAGGTATCCAAGGACTCTGAGAGTATCGTCTCTTTTATTCTCAGATCTACAAACCTACTTTACTGCCACAAACCGCCAGATTGCTACTTTTTATATTACTTCCCTGCTTTACCAGCCTTTTCAAATACCTTTTTCCGTCCATGCGGCCTCCCTGGATGAAAGAACACTTTATATTCAAACAAGCAGTACCTCAAAATAACTCCATGTCGGTTGGACATACCAGTAGATCGGGGATGAGACGAGCCTCACCCAGGCATTCACCGCAGCCCTGAGCGAGCTCTCAGCCATACATAAATTGGCTCCAGCAACAGGAATTGAAATCGGTACACTATTGGCGGATCAGACATGTGATTAATTTACTCAGATCTAAGACATTATATGCCGGATAACGTAATCCGGAGCTTCTGCGCGCAAGTGGTCAGTGCACGCCGATGCAAGGACCAAGCACTAAGAGCAAACCAGGTTAGAGGAACTCTTTTCATCTGCCAGCTTGTCGTGAGGCAAATGGTCAACCAAGGCCATGGCGGCAGTCTGGTATTGCTCGCAGAGCCCAAGGGCCAGAATCTGCCGTGATAATGCCAAACGCAGTGTTCTAGTGGCAAGTTATGTGAAAGAAGGAGCTCTCCTCTGTGTTGGTATGTGCTTTGGAGGTTGGCACCTAAAGAATGCTCTCTTGGCTAGCAGTAGTCGGAAAGAGCAGGTTGCTTAGGCGAGAAGGGTAGGCTGTAGACCAGCAATCAGGGGCTGGTCTCCTGGGTCGATTTGCGCCACGTTCAGTATACTGAACTACGCCTAGGCACCTGCAATTAAGGTAGTATGGCGAGCTCCGATGTGTTGAGGAATAGGAAGTGTCAATGAGATGCTAATCTGGGCGTTGAAGAGATTTTTGTCTGGCGGCGGCTGCGTAAATCTTTTTGCCTCACCTACGTGTGCCCAAAGCAACGGGAAAAGGTTGAAGGACAAGGGACAAGGGGAAAGGGGCAAAGGTGAAGAGATAGGCACTCATTCAAACCAGGCAACGTATGATATTACAGAATTTTCACTCGTATATAACATTTTCCTACGGATGTGTTGATATCCCTCCGAATACATAATCGAGTATGGCCTCTAGCCACATGGCCATGCGAGACCGACAGGGAGAGAGGGCCAAAGGCTTCCTTATCTACGGCTGGAGGGTGCAGTATCGTGTCTTCTAGTTCCTGCCTATCATCGAAACATCTTCAGTTGGCATTATCATCGTTTACACGCCCGTGTCGGCATATCTTATTAACGGGCCTCCGGCGTATATTTCGAGTGCTAATGTAGGGGATATGGTCTTCATGAGTATTGTCGGGGCGTTGAATCCTCTTTCTGGAGCGAGAGAGTACGAGAGGCTTGGGTTGGTGTGGAAAAATACTTGTTGGGCCGGGTTGTCGCTTGGGATGAGGAGGATGGTTCTTCTGTCGTTGAGGTTTGGAGAGGCCCTGAGACGGTATTCGAGACATCAGCTTATGGTATAACGATTTCCAACAGCATGCAACTCACTATAAGGGGGCTATGACTGCAAATCCTGGGAGTCGATCACTATGCCAGGCGAGAATCGGCAGCTGGTGGGAGGTTTTCAGAAGCAGGGGCCCTTGAGACCATTGACCTAGAATGTCAACAAATATGGTTGTCTAAAGACAATGCAGAAGAAGGGTAAATAAAATATCGCCTGGGCATTGGGTACGGACCTCGTAGAAAAGACATTGGGGCGGCTTGGTACCTAGTACGGAGCAGGCAGTCCTGGTAGCCTTCAAGGGAGAATGAGCAACAAGGACTCGAATTGCGGACCACGGAGCCCAGAGTCTCAGGGAAGAATATGAAAAACCCTCACTTTCAACGCCCACCCCCTGATATGCACAGTTCACTCAATTCCCTTAGTCTACTACTGCGGGTCCATCAGCTGTATTTGGTACACCGATCCTGCCTGCTGAACTGGTGACGGAGGGAAACACTCAGCTCGGCTAATACCCATCTGATCGGTTCACGAGGGTATGTGGAATTGTGTTTGTTGAATTTTTCTTGGTCTTGAACTACTCTGGGTCTCCTAGGGAAAACGAAACGACAATGCCGCGCCAACTGGGACACAACTCAGACGCCAGTGGGAGCGTTTGCCGTGGGAATACCAACGCCTTCCCTGGAAAGTCGGGGGGGCGGGCAGTGTAAAACAGTCCTGGATAAAGGGATGCAACCTAAGGTACACAAACACTATATTGTTACCAGAAGTTAGCTAGCTCACTATCTGGCAGCGTGATCAATCAGTCGGTGAAGGTTAAACGGCGCCATGGTGCTACCTGGTTAGACAGCCTATTGTAATCCCTTTCTTGCAACGCCTTCGGCCTCGGGCATTGTCGACCCTCTGGTACTTTTTTCTCCGTGATTCCCGAGATTGGTCCGACATAGGCTGGGAAGTCTACTGAGAAGGTAGCGGATGCGAAAAGGGCTGTCACTGCGAGAATGTCTCACCTGGGTCTATCCTACTGGCTGACTATCGCACGTCAACTGCTGCGGCACGCTAGGGTCTCGTACGGGGAACCATCAGAACTGTGTCACACTTTGACCCCCAACTTCCTACTGAGGCAGTCCACGATCCCACACACCTAGCCGCAGTCTGAGGGTTGTTTTGGGCTTTTAGCGAGATCTAAATCTAGATCATGACGTCGAGTTGTCTTAAAGCTCAGCCGGCCCTAGTGTTTCAAGAAGACGAACTGTATGTCTGGCTGACACACGGTTTTTGCAGGCTACCGCATAGACTGAATTGTTTCGTAAAACTGGAGTATACACAGCCACGCACCTCCTCCAGTCACTGCGACGACATCTGATCTGAAGCCAAATACGGAATGAATCTGCACGACAGGGCATGGTACGACCCACAGTCCAGGGCCAATACAAGCCTCGGTACCTGCGAAACGACGACGGGAGGCGCCCGAGTCTACGACGAACACAACACGATAGTCCTTGGCGTCTTGCCAGTTAGGGCCCCCAGTAGGGTTGCTGTATGTGTCAATCAACACCCAGGCACGAGGTTGATGGGCGATAATGAACGTCAGGGTTACTCCGGTGTCAACCAGATATGCGCATTTAACAGTGTATACATCCCACGATAACCTGTCAATAAACAGGGACAGATAGATCTCGTCCCTTCAGTAGAGCACACGTAAATCTTTGACGAGCTCATCGAAAGGCCAGTACGATGTCTTTTCCAGGGCCGGAGCAATGCCGGAGAAATTGAGAAGAATCAGGGCCAAATTTGCACATGGGTTGAAAGACAATAGTACTTTCACAGCACTTCGTGATAGGCTCAGTGCCGTGGGGAACGGACCCTGTCCAGGTCCAACTTGCCTGCGGACTAGACATGCTGCTCGAGGGATCAGGGCTGCCAGTCGGCCCCAGAGCTGAAGCCATTTTTCAGACATTGATCTAGTGTTGATTAATGGCCTGTCACCGTCAGGCGTGCGGCATCCTCTCTCCCCCGACCAACTACAATGGCATCTTTTTCTGGAAAAGGAGTGAGAAAGCTCGTCGTTGCGGTGGCTCTCTCTCTCATTGTCTTCGTTATCCACCAGCTCAGCTACGCCGACGAATCTGTCCTCGCCGGACAGTTGTCTAAGTCTGTCAGCATTATCACCTCATGCCCTCCTGAAGCCCTCGAGCCACTCGACACCCTCCCCCCTATCACCGACTCCAGAATACCCAACACTGTCCACCAACTCTGGAAAACAACCAATGTCGAAGACTACTCGACGGAAATCAAACCCTCCCGTCACGCATGGCAGGCCGTATTCGAGCCCCTGAATTACACTGTCAAACTTTGGACTGACGATGATATCCTCAAACTCGTCAAAGACAAGTACGGCTGGCTGCTGCCAACCTACCTGGCATACCCTCATAATATCCAACGTGCCGACGTCGCCAGAATGCTCATCGTCCACGCCGAAGGTGGCATCTACGCAGACCTAGACGTTTACCCCTCATCGGCAGAGCACATACAATGCCTCCAACACCTCGGCATGGAAGCCATATTCCCACCCACAGGAGGTACAGCCGGGCTGAGCAACCACTTCTTGATAGCCGAGCATGGGTCCCCTTTCCTCCAATGGGTGCTCTACGAGGCTAAGCGGCGAGGACACGGGCTGGCGTTTCGACGGATTGTGCTGCCATACCTCCAGGTCTTTTGGTCCACAGGGCCTATCATGTTGACGGCAGCGCTTCGAAGATACGCTTGGCTATATGACACACTGCGGGACGACATAGGGCTGTTAGATGAAGGGTATAGCGGCGCAGTGATACGGCATGCAGCTGGCCGATCCTGGCAAGGGGCTGACGGGCAGGCGTTGAATTATATTGGGGACCACGTGCAGATGGACGTGATATTACATGGTATTGCATGCCTATTTATCGTGGTCGGCCTTATATATGTCGTCAGGAGATACTATGGTAGATGCCCTACTAGATGACGTCCTGGGGTATGGTTCGTGTATTTTTAACAGGTGGTTTCATAACTGAGACATCCATTGATAAGTCCCGGGCCGGTATGTGGATGATGAACTTCAGTGGGAAAATAATTTCTGTAAACATCCGATACCGGCCCTCACCCTCTACGACCCTGGCTATCAGGCGTATGTGACTTCCATGCAGATATGCCAGTGTTTGCGACCAAGTTGTTCCTCGCTGTACTTTCCCTGCGGCTTAAATATTGTAATTAAATATTATCGCGTTGATAGGGTTCGGTTTAAGATGATCATTTATGGTGTTAATAGAATTTGACTTAACGGTTGTTTGACTATTATAGCGAGCTAGAATGTGTTGCACAGCTTTATAGTAGATCAGCATGTTAGGACCATCTTTCATTACCTCGAGACCGAACCTTTGCTGCCGGTGAATATAGACAATGTCTACTTTAACCAAGCTTGTTCGGATTCTGTAACTCAGGCCCGGTAGACTAACCAGTTGACTATATCAGTCACATTACGCCTAGCTGCCTGGTCGAGGCAGTGTAGGCCTACAGGACCGTCCACAAGACAGCTTGGATATTTATGACGAGTTCTGAGTCAGCCTGTAAAAAGTCTCTTTATCTCATAAGATATGTAATCTTAGAACTTAAGCATTAACTGATAACTCGGGCCGTCACAGTAGCTAGCTACCACGCCTACCAGTAGCTAGACAAAGGATATAAGGACGCTTATTTACTATTATGTACTTAAGTTTACTTCTAGTTCTTCATAATCAATATTACTTGTCATTGCAGAGTATATCTTTACTAGTAAATCAACTTATCAGTGCTACTCTATACTTGCTGTATCTGTATAGTAAGTGGCCCTACCATCTTAATAAAGCCAGTATACTAAAGACTAATACTAACCTGATACTGATATCAGAGACCTAACAGGTAACATGAGTATAGTCACAGATAAATAATCCTAATTAGGGTTCCCTTGTTCAAATACCAGTCTAAACCATGTCAGTGACGTGTAAGCCCTTTACTGTAGTCCGAAATACTAGACTAGCTACCAGGTTCATACGAGATCCTAGGGTTAGACCCTATATACTCGTGATGAGAGTGGAGTGTCGTGATAGTTTTACTGCTAATCAGGTTAATGTTTCTCCAAGCTGAAGTGTTCCTCTTCACAGCTAGTCTGTTCCAATTCATATTTTACAACCCCAAGATTCGAAAACACTATTGATTGAAACCCTCCACTTCTCATCAGCTTCCTTTTCACCGTACCATTCCCTCAATAGCATATCATAAACGTATAATATGGTAAAACACAGCTTGAGATAGCGTTGGAGGCACAGCCTGGTTTCCTTATCCGCATCTTTCAGTGGATCCTTTACGCCATCTAACGCAGTAATGTCCCACTCTTCACTCCCAGCACAGGCCCCGGCAGTCAGTTGGTAACCCCAGTTATCCGTAACACCCAATCCATTCCAGAATGCACGATGGGGAATATTTTGCGACGGGTGATCATAGTCAGGGAGAGCCTTTGCGGTAAAATATCGAAAAGATTCTGTTTCCAGCAGTGATACCTCCTCGAAAGACCCGTTAGATTCCAATCGTTTGCGAGAAAGGACTCCATCCATAAGATTAATCAAAAGGTACGCCTCCAACGCAAAATCCGCAACTAGCTCTACCCCAAACCCATGGCCCCAACTAATACTCGCCAACGTATGTAGCGGAACTTGAGGGTGACAAGAGAGGAAGAGTAGAACAGAAACAGCTTCTCTTGCAATTTCTCTCGTGGCCGTATCTTCATTGTACGCACTTGCGACAGTTATAATCAACATTTTAACCGCGTCGGAAAGATCACCATCCCCACTGGTATAGCCTGAGTGTTGGTCACCAGCGCGATCAGTCCAGTATTGGATATCTTTGTGACTTGAGGAGAGAGGGTTGTGGAGTGCAGAATTTGCTTCGTGGGGACCGAGGCCATAGTGTTGTTCGGGATAAGAGCGTAGGGCTTCAGAGATAAGGTTGTCTGGGGAAATAGGAGACAGAGCTTTGGTCTCCTCGGTTTTCGAGAATTCCCGGATAGTTGCGGTCAACACGCGGCGGAAATGATTCAAATCACTTGACTCTGACACTTTGTTGCATGCAAAGAGATCTGTGCGTTGGGGGGTGAATCTTCGGTTGCATCTTATTATATTAAGGTGGGTGGACGCCAGATTCCACGGGATTTTGTGGTCGAGATGCATGTTTGGTGTCGACGGTTGATGGGTGTCTGAGAGACAGAACTAACCGGGCCCTTTCATAGGAAGCTGAACTGGGCGAGAAGCATGAAGGAATTGTATTTAGGACAGAAAGTGGTCGCGCTCAAGGCGCTAAAAGGCCTGCTCCCGAAACTAGCCTAGAACAGGATAGTGCTCTATTTTTATGTTTTTATTTCTGTTACTCGCGTGTTCATTCAAGTATACAGTGTTTAATTATGTCCCGTGTGTACGTAATTATTCGCAGGCAGAACATCATTTATATCATGTAACACGTGTTATGGGCAGGTTTAATACCATTTATATTTATATTGCTCATAGAACGGTCGCTCCTTCCTCCACTGATGTCTGTTCTATCCATTCCACAGAACTCTTCACGCAGAATCCCTTCCGGTTTGCCATCATCCAAATTGCTAACGAGGATGGCGACACCGAGTCCCCTGAAAGCATCAGCACACAAAACGGGAGTCGAAAGAGACGCCGGCGAGCACCAAGGGCCACTGAAGGCTGGTCAGGGCCGACGAAGCCACTGAATATGTAGGGCTGATCAACTTCAAGCTCTTCTCGAATTAAACGGCATGGCCTCTGCCCTACCTGCCATTACAAATACGATGACCACTGCGATCCGAAGCTGACATTTTACCCAGTGGACATCAAATTATATACGATTTGACGAAAGGATGGCTCATCACAGCGTCTCATCATCAATTACTGCCTGCTTCATGGCCCGTGCCCGATTACTCATCCCGTCTCGGTTCTTCAGGAGAACTGCAACCCGACTGTCTTCTCCAGGCAACAGCAGTCGGCCCCATGAATATATAGAGTTACCCATCGGCCAGATTACTTCTGGCTAGGTAAACCATGTTGGGTGCGTCTTCGATGCACGGCCGGAGATACCATCGAAAGTCCCGAAATGGCTGTATGCAGTGTAAGAAGCGCAAAGTCAAGGTTGCTCACCCTATTTCCGTTAGTCTGTGTTGAGTTTCTCAATTATGTCTTGTTTGGCCATGGCCCTGACAATAAACTGACATTTTAGTGTGACGAGAGGAAGCCGAAATGCCAGAAATGCGAGGTATACGGGGTCCCCTGTACATACGCAACGGGGGATAGCACCAAGACCACAAGCTCTCCGGAACCTTCGAGCGAGGGCTGGGCGCAAAAGGCCCCAGAAGGTGTTTCAGAGATCAAATCCGACTGTAGATCTACCATACCGGGCAGCTTACCTCTGTTTACCCTGGAGCTTCTGCACCATTGGACAACAGAAACCTCCCAGACACTTTCCGCCGAGCCAGAGGTGCAACTGATGTGGCGAGAGCAGGCTCCAAAGGTAGGGTTTACCACGCCCTTTGTTATGCATTCGATTCTCGCAGTCGCAGCATTGCACCTCTATCGTCTCTATCCCGTGCACCGCAAACAGGAGTGCCTTGATCAAGCTCATGCCCACCATATGGCGGCTATGCAAGCCGTCGCGCCTAATATCAGCAATCTAATGGAAGAACAAGGAGCAGCAGTAATATTGTTCTCATGGCTGACCTGCGTCTATTCATGCGGCCGCCCACATACGCAAAACGATACTCTGATACTTGGAGAAAGCGGCACCCCTGAGTGGTTGACATTCCTTCGCGGAAACAAGGTGGTCTTAGAGTCCAGTAGGGACATGTTTCGACGTGGAGTTCTTGCACCTGTCTTCAACAATGGGGCTCGACATTCGTACGTACGACGGAATACCCCAGCTATTGGTGGAGAGCAATATGTATGGCGGGTGAGAGACTTTATCATGGAGCATGTCTCCGACAGTGCGGATCGGGAGATGTACATTGAGGCTGTGGATTCACTTTCCCAGTCGTATGCTTTCCTTATGACCGACGTATCACGCGCGGCAGACACCACCGTGGTCATGCCCTGGTTGTTTGAGGCTCCTGACCAGTTCATGGATTGTTTACAGCGGAAATCGCCACCCGCCTTGATCATATTCGCCTATTTCTGTGTTCTGGTGAAGAAGCTCGACTGGATGTGGTGGTTGGAAGGACTCAGTGACAAGTTCATGGCCGAGATCTTCAACGCACTCCATCCAGAATACCAAGAGTGGTTAAGATGGCCAAGTGAGGCAATTGGATGGACTTGTTTTGATGTCTTGGAATGAAATATGTAGATTTGCTTAAAAATGTAATGCAGTAATGTGAACATATCAACATTTTAGGGCTACGAACTCGAGCCTCATACTCATTTCAGAGACAATGACGCGGCTTTGACCATTGCCTCTTACTGTAGCTTATTTCTTTTATGGTTTGCCTACAATCCTGCTGATCGGGCTTTAAGCAGTGACATCCATCAGTTTCAGGATCCGAATCCGAACCCGAACCCGAGCGTCGATCAGTATCCACTTCTACGCGACGAATCCGAAGGTAACTGGAGTTTCTGCCGATATTATAGGGATCTATCTCGCTAATGGGAATGCCTAGTTCGCTGTGCTTTCAGATCGGCCTTATGCGAACCCGATGGCACTGACCAAGCCAGGGTGTTTAAATAGGCCGTGTCCCCAGGCTTCATGCCTCCGTTTGTATGCGAGCAGGTTGCATCTCTGAAGACGACCTCAAAAATGGCAGGGCGGATGCTTTATGTACTGGCTGGCGTGAGTCTGGGTGCCTGCAGCACGCTCAACGCATCCACTGCGTTCAATCCAGGAGATATCTATGTGAGCCCCGGGGTATCGACTGCCTGCGAGCAACTCTATCAGTCCTATCCTGCTGAAGTTCTTTCGCCTTCGTCCTCCAATTACACGGCGGAAACGAAGCTGTTCTGGGATGTTCGATCTGATCTGTCTCCTGCCTGTATCTTCCAGCCGCGCAATGCGGACGAGGTGGCCGATGGAGTCAAGATAATTTCCGACAACGATGCGCCGTTTGCTATTCGGGGAGGGGGGCATATGAATGTAAGTTGACTTTGTAAACGTGTTGCGAGTTCGTCGTTGAGCTGTTCTGAGCATGTCCTAGTTTCCTGGATCCAACAATATCGATGGCGGGGTTTTGATCACACTCAACAGATTGCGTGAATACAAGGTCCACAATAATACAATTGAAGTCGGCCCAGGAATGAAGTGGATTGATGTGATTAGCGCTCTGGATCCGTATGGCCGTGTTGCCATCGGGGGGCGACTGAAGAATATTGGCGTGCCTGGTCTGACTTTAATCGGCGGCGTGCATTATTTCATCAACAAATACGGATTTGCCATGGACAATGTCGAGCGCTATGATGTTGTACTTGGAAATGGCACCCAAGTCGTTGCTGATGCCGACACCAACCGCGACCTGTTCTGGGCCTTGAAGGGAGGTGCGAATAACTTCGGCCTGGTGACTAAGTTTACCCTGAAGACGTACCCTATTCCCAAGATCAGTACTACTATACAAACGTTTGAGGAGGACAAGGTATACGACTTTATCAAGGCAGCGATGGCCATGGGCCGTCTCGATGATACTGAATCTATTGCAGCCGGAAGCGTGCTTACAGTCCAATATAACGCTACCACGAAGGCAGTTTCAGCCTCACTGTTGGGAGTACAAGAAGGGGCCAGTAAACCTCCATCGCAGTTTGCCAACTTTACAGCCATTGATGGACCTACGAAAGTGCATAATGTCACCTCGTTGCGCTGGTGGACCGAGGACAAGATCACTCCCAACCAGATGTTCCGGTATGTCCTTAAGCCCATTGCAGAGTGTCGCTAATCTTCGTCAACAGAGTTGCTTTTACGACGCATTCTATAGTCCCTGATGCAGATCGGGTTTATGAGATGTACCAAGAATGGAAAGAGGGCGTTGATACCCTCGCCGATGTCCAAGGGCTGTACCCAACATTCGTAATCAATCTGTGTCCTGCTGGTGCTGTCCGGGCAGGCAAAGCCACCACGGTGGGAAATACATGGGGTCTGCCTGTTGAGCCTACAATATGTGAGATCACTCCCGATCTATCCCTGCTGATTCCGCTAACCAAACACTCGTGCAGGGTGGCAATTCAGCACCGGCTGGGACCATGTCCAAGACGACCTTCGCGTGACGACTTGGTCCCGGAACTTGGGCGAGAGTCTTCACGAGGAGAACCGCCGACTGTCGTTGGCTAGAGAACACATCTACATGGGCGACGCTGGGGAGTTCCAAGATGCGTTTGCCACTTTCCCGCCGGAGAACGTCGCGCGAATGAAGGTAATTAGGGGGGAGGTTGATCCGAATGGCGTCTTTAGCCGGCTGAACTGGGGTGGATTTAAGCTTGGTCCTTGAGTAGGCTGTTAGACACCAGTCTAATTACTACTTCTTAGCAATAACAATATACTCTCGCACAGTACCAGATCTCGCCCACCAACCCATGAGCCCGCCCATCATCCTCACAGCTCGGGTTATCACCTTCGACCCCCCCATTGCCTCCCACCTCTTCATATGCTCTCGAGTGAACTTGTCGAACCCCTTGAAACAGTGCTCCGTAATGTCAACCATGGTAATGTATTCTTCTTTGTACCCGCATTCTATGAGCATACGGATGTATTGGTCCCGGGTCATAATATTCTTCCATGGAACCTGTAGGCCGAAAAACACTACACGGAGCTTTATTCGGTCTAGCCACGAGAGAGCAACGGGAGTGACAATGTCTGTTGCCATAAGAGAAGCGTCCATGTCTTGACACGCATACGTTAAAATACGTTTCCGGTCTGGCGCGAAGTGATAGAGTGTGTCCAACGCGAGTAGCCATAGCGAGTGGGTTCCCGCGGCGGACTTTTGTTGTTGAAGAGAGAGCTGGCCGAGCGTGCTGCAAAGACTCTCTGGCCACGAAGACGGATTGGCGGCGTCGGCACAGTACACATGGTTTCGGCAAGACCGACCTTCGACCTGGACCATTTTGTTGTCCGCCGCAAGACGCTTAGCAGCATTTTCCGCTTGACATCCATTCAGAGTTACCCCAATGTACTGGTCAAAGGTCGCAGGAAATTCTCTTCTAAGAAAACGCGCCGGTTCAGCACAGCCACAGCCCACCTCCAGGACAGAGAACCGCTCATCACGGCAAGCGAAAAGGCCGGCTGCTTTCAGGAGCTCTTCAAACAAGTCCTGACAAGCTTCTGGAAGGGACTGTGGGTTGTTCTGGCATCAAGTCAGCGAGAAGGACTTGCTGAATTCTCGGTCATGAGCAATCCCAACCTTCCAAAGCCCAACATTCATCCACATCGTTTGTGGATCGAAGTCAAGGTTCAGCACTTGGTGTTCTAGTCCGTAGTGGTCCTTCATCTCGAATTCGCCGAATCCTCCATTTTGCCCTGCTACGCGAAATCGTTTCTTCCTTAGTTGGACCATCTGCCCCAGGAGAGGGTTTGTGGGACAGTGCCATATAGATGGGATGAGAGAGCAGGCCAAGGTGGCCAGCACTCCAAGCACAAATCCCCAGGCAGCGTGGTAGTGGTGGCCAGCGATTGCATCAACGAGTTGTTTCATAATGTAGAGCGTGGGAAACTCTCATGGAAGACCGGTCGTTGGCTAAAGAGCATCTAGAGGGAAAATGACATGAATAATTTCACACTCAAGCATAAGAGCATCAAGTTTTCCCTTTACCAGGGACCAGGAGATACCTTGAGCGAGCCACGTAGCGGTGTGACCTCGCCCACCCAGGCCAGATCATAGATGCACCATGTATGCATGTACGATACATGTCCTATTCTAGACACCGGCCCCGAGACCTTCCCCTGCAAAGCGCCAGAGCATTGATTTTGTGCGACCTTCAGCACCTGATCGATCGAAAATGGCGTGACATATTTTCTTTGCTCCGATTAGGAAAATGGTGAGACTCCCAATTGGGATATGCGTGAACTCATGATGATTACCCTTGCGTTCAGCGTTATTGAGATAGTACATAAGCTCCGCCCATACATGGACATATACGCTGCTATCGGCGGAATGTTGGGACGATAGTAAGATGAGCGATCGGAATGACAGATGTTCTATGATTCAATGGCTTGGTAGAAAGAGCTAGTGTGTACCTTATGATTCTGTTGAAGCGTACGTTTTCCCTGCAGAGTATTCCCGCGCTGGATCTGCCCGAGGCAGCCTGCTGTGAGGGAAATCCGCCTAAAGGTGTGACGCAAACTGCTGGAATTATCGAAGGGTCCCCAGCTTCGCCTGGATAAGGACTCCCCGAAGAGTACCGTGTCCAGCAAATAGAGTCCAACATTTCAAGGCGGACGAGTATCTCAATGTATTATACCCATTTGCACTCTAGTCCAGTTGCGTTATAAAGTAGTCTCATCAACGACCTTGAGTCTCATCCTCATGCCACCAGCCGGCTTCGCACTCAGGGAGCCACCGGGAACCCTAACATCACCGGGGTTCACCATACTTATTTCAAAGCTCCGCGTCAGGACAGCAACTAGCGTTAAAAGCTCTGCCTTGGCAAATCCCTGCCCAATGCAATTGCGAGGACCATGCAAGAAAGTCAGGAGAGGAGACCTAGCTGCCGTTCCCCCCGTGATGTTCGGCTTCCGCGTCGTCGGCTCAATCCAGCGCTCAGGCACAAATTCCTCAGCTTGTGGTCCCCAGAGATCGGTTGACCTGTTGACAGACCATGGGGAGATGATAAGGCGGGTGCCCTTTGGAACGTAATGGCCCAGGATTGAGGTATCGCGAATTGAAATGCGGACCGCGACGGGTGCGGATGGGTATAAGCGTAGAGTTTCGTTGACGACTCCGTTCAGGATGGGTAGGGATTCGAGGATAGATGGGAGGTCGCCTGTCGCCCCGGTATGTGGTAGGCTGCAGCGAAGTTCATTACGAAGCTGACTTTGGATGTCGGGATGCTTGCCCAAGAGATAGATGGCCCATGTGAGAGCAATGGCTACCGTCTCATGCCTATAATCGCGACAGTGAGCAGAGCTTCCTCGCTAAAAACGTTGGCAAGATGTCAATACTCACCCAGCTGTCAGGAAAGTCAGGGTCTGATCCACAAGAAAGTCTTCCAGAACACCCTCCTGTGTAATAAGCTGCGACAGAATGTCATTCGACGTGTCCCCTTGGGTAGACTTGCTCCTGATAAACGCCCGGCACACGTCTCGGACTTGTGCAGTAGCCGCGAGAAATCGCTTGGAAATGCCTCCTGGCACATACTCCAGCGCCCACTCGGGCCCATAAACACTGATTGCAAATAAGAGAGCGTTTTCCACCGTAGGTGCGAATATCTGCTCGAAGCTTTTGGCCAACGCGTTGTCGGGATTATGGAGGGTGTTGAAGTGCCAGCCAAATCCTGCTTCGCCAATGATGTCCAGGCTCACCCTTTGTGCCCAGCTACACACATCTGTCTCTCCGGATATCAAGGAGGAGCTATCTCTCTCTGGGCAGTTTTGCGAAAGTTCTCCAGCGATCCCCTTCACAAGGCCCATGGACTTCTCCCAGAAAAGAGGATAAAGCCCCCTTATATATTTAACTCCAAAACTATGCGCCATCTGCTTTCGCTGCTGTTTATGTACTTGACCCTCCGCGGTGATTAATCCACGGCCTAGGATCCTTCGAAGGAAATTGCGATCGCCGTCTGGCCACTCGAAATCATATGGCCGTTCAACGAGGGCTTCGTTCAGTGCCGCGGGGCTTGTCAGCAGCAGTTGCTCTGAGCCGAGTAGCCCGTGGAGATGGATGATTCCCATGTTGGCCGTTTCCTTCATGAAGCGGAGGTATTCGTTTCCTCGGGGCATTTTGAACTCGGCGAGGGCGTGGCCTAGGATGAGGTTTCCGCCCTGAGAAATGGGGATAGTGATGAGGATGAGCAGCTTGAGTTTGCTGGGAATAAGTGAGTGTACTTACGCGCGGTCTCGGAAGATGTCGAAGAGGGCTGAACCAGCGTGGGTAAATCACAATAGAGTAGAATACATAGCAAGCAAAGTTGATCGCCAGCGATGAAAGAAAGTACCATGAAAACGATGCCTTTTTCAAGAGCAGCACGGCCATAAGCGCTTGTATGGCCGCGGTCCCTGGCACGATATGTTTTGCAAAGGAAACGGGCATCTTTGGGTTGAACAACTCGGTATACGCTGCATTCGACGTCTGGGGCTAGGAATTGGCATCCTTAAGATTAATCGTGTATTCAGGGTTAATCCCAAGACACCGGTTTACGGCCACCTGATTATTCATGGGTTCTGGCTACTCACTCCACATTCCAGATCGATCGACCACCTTGCATACTCAAGAATGAAGGCTCAAACAAAACGAGGAGAACAGAAAATGATACGAAGGACCCACACCCTCCCTGCGTCTGATTTAACTTTTCAGGGAAGGGTTCAAATGTGAATTTTCAGCCTAATATGCTAGAGTAACTACAAGCTGACCTCTCCGTACTGGGGATAGCATGCTATTCAATATATTCTGATTCTCGCATCAGGCTTTGCGAGCTATGCTGCTCCACTTCATTCGCGTAGATCTGGCTAGTTATATCTCAAACTCGATGGTGTAATCAGCTTGGATATCCTCCTTTCGAAAGTACCGCTCGCCATGGTAGCTGGCCATAGTGATTAGCAACAAATCAAGTGTCATATCAATAAAATAGGAACTTGTAAACAGACCTCCAATGTATAAGCCCCATCGCGACGTCTTTGCAACCATCAATGAAAACATCTGTCAGGAGCTGCCGTACTTCGTGATTTTTGTTCGTATCTTCCGGGCATCGATTCTCCAGTACACGAATACGCCTGGCTCTATCCTGTGCCAGCTGGAAGCTCCATTTCATGGCCGTGGCGCAATCGAGCCCGTAGTTCATCATCAGCACGGGCACCAGTCCTTCAATTTGACCATCTCTCTATTTGATGAGTGTCAACTGGGGTTTCGGAGAAGATATGGGGAGGGGTCTCTCTAGGTACTCACGGCCTCTTTTGGCATGGAGAGCATGTCGTTCGTGCTGCCGTAGGTTTCTCAGCCTATATCAATAGCACTCGTTCCGAAGAGACGTAGGGTACTCACATATGCACAATGTAGGACGTATGTTTCCACAGGTTTGCGAGATTCGCGTTTCGTAGGCTCGTAACGGGAGTGCTGGCGCCGTGGATAAAGCTTTGATGGGAGTTTAGTCCGGACTCATCTCCCCGCAAAAAAAAAAAAAAAAAAAAAAAAAAAGCAGTACTCACAAGAGCGTAGCTATCACCGGATAGACGGCTGCTGTGAGGTCGCGGCGTTGCCAATATTGCGCCACGGTAGGAACACTGTCCTCCACGTAAATCGAATCAACTGTGTCGACACTTTCGACAAATGGCAACATAGTCTGCAGAAGAATGGCGCAAACATCTGTCCGGTCATTTTCAGATAAGCCGAGGTCTGGCATTGAGGTAGAAAACTTCCTCATGGACGCACCTTTGCTACAGCACTCGCGGATATGGTCTCCCACCTCATCCCAGCAGAGCAGGGCCTTTTGCTGTCCCTTTGTGAAACCCGACAGGTCTGGACGGCTGCCTTTTCGCAATAGGGCGTGCTCGAAGTACTCTTTACTCTTGTTCTGATATGCCGCTCGGCCTTGCCCATTGTGGGTCAGAGAACCGCAGTCGAATTCTGTAATCCAGTCTGGTGGTCAATGCCTCCAGTTTTGCGTGAGAGGTAAATATGCCTTACGGTCATCCCATATGAAATACTATGTTGCAGGGGAGAAAAAAGGAGAGGGATTAGTTCTTTAGCAGAATGATAACGGTGCATTACATACCCAAGCAAAATACTTCGCTACAGTGCACAGCTTCTCGAATGACGCATCCGCGCAGACAATAGCGGCGAATATCGTAAAGTTTGCGGCCTGGAGTTTGGCGCAGGTTTGTAGTTCATCAACCCAGCTGTGCCTGTAAGTAGGTATTCCACAGGCAAGATATTCATTCACTGGTCTCTCACCGTTCCAGCCAACCGTCTAAGACCTCGTCGCGGGCCTTCTGCCAGTCTGGATGAAACCGCGGCACCCACTCTGGGAACAAGCAATACAAATTTGGGATAGTGGCTTGCTGGCCCTGCAACGAGTTACGAAAGGCCTGGTGAGGGACGCTTGTCTCCACGATGCTGTTTGTTGCTATGGATGGCGACATGCTGGACTTTGCTTTGTTGGCTTTGGTGGTGAAGGACTTGGGTAGATAGATATATAATTTGACCTCGCTAGTGCATATTAGCTTCTGCTTCAACACTACACTATACGTGTTTTGCACTGTGCTCTGCCTTGGCATTTCTGGAGTCCTTCTTCCTCCCGTGCCAGCTGTACACCTTGCTGATGGGAGCTGTCATCCCCATTACCACGGGAGGGGACAGGGACCACTTCTCGACCAAGACCAGCATGCTTGGCAGATTGGGTCAAATCAATTCATTCTTGGTTGCCTTGCTTCCGACAATCGCTCCGGAATTGCTTCATCATGTGACTGTGATATGATGAGCTTCCCAGGAGTTTACTGCTTTGGCCCATCGTAGAATCCAATATTAAGGTTAACCTTGGATCGGCGGTACAGATCTTGCATACGATGATGCGCACCGCTACATATATCCAATGTGAGGGGTCTACCTTACTTCCTGCTCGCCCAAACCAAGGGCCAGACTCTTGCAGACATGCTATAAACTTTCCTCACGTTAGTTAACCCTACATTAGGTAGTGGTGACCTTGGCGCCCGATCGGACCTGTCTTCCATCTTCCAACTCCCCGTTGACCGAGCTACGCTATTAAACGCCATCCATTCCTGACCACCACATACGAGGAGTTCCAGGGTGCATCCCACTCTTGATATCGCCACCAGGGCCCGTCCACCCGTGGAGTGGCTGCGCCCCAGCCCTTACTTCCTATTTCGGCTACAGCCCTAGGAAGGGTGGGACTACGGCTTGCTGCTAACCAAGGTTTTAACCTACTAAATGACATCTCAGGCACGTACATTCTAGCCTTTGCGCGAAAGGCCCTAGTGGGACGCCCGCTCATGTTGGTTGGGCCACTCTCGTCCGTGGCACACCGCTATACGCCACAATAGATTATAATGATGCATGGGAAACAACTGTAATGACAGTATATACAACCGCCTGAATAAATCCGAATCTATTTACTCTGATGTAATACTTCATGCAATCGGTTCAATAATGGTACGCATGTATTCAAAAGGTCATCCTCCGGGGCCACGGAGTTATTGGACTTGAAGAAAGAGCACTGAACTGACACTCCAAGTTCGAATCCATATCAGTTGGAACCCCCTGGAGCAAACGGACATTTTGAACATTCCATGGAGATTGAGACAAATCCTGAATTATTTCAATATGATTTTTCTGATTGTGAGTTTCTTCATAGTACCATAGCCCACCCAAGCCTGCTAAATTCTTTAGGCTTCCGCCATATGTATATACTGGATCGCCTCCAGGGTGTTCTCGGATCCCCTAAAGCAGGTTACAGCGGCTCCAGGATCCAAAGTCTTTCCGGTAACCCTCTTGATCTACCTACGCTCTCACTCCGAGATTGTCTCACAGTCCTAGGTATGGGTCTTATCTACGCTATCCAACAGACAGTGGCACCTGAGCCTTAATCGGCTTCATCGTCAGAAGGGTATGATGTCCTCACGACGGAAAAACAGGCACATGCTGACTGTAGCTTCTCAGGTGATATCGTTCGAATTGGCCCAAAGGAGGTCTCCTTTTCCACATCCACCGCTTACCACGCAATCTACGATCAACCCGAAGAGCGGTTCCCCAGTACAGGATCCTACGGGGCACAGGCCATTTACCTCTTCCTGGGAATTGCCAACATCTTTACCGTCAATGACGAGGCCGCGCACCGCAAGTTGAGGAAGAATGTCCAGTCGGCTTTGGCGAGGGTTCGTCCGCACGAGGACGAGATCAACATCCGGTTTCTTGAACAGCTGGAAGCGAAGGTTGAAGCCGCTTGTGATAGTGGGGAGACCATTGACCTCACTACAATGCTCAGTGAGATGACTTGGGAGATTGTCGGTGGGCGGTACTTTGTCGCGCCCATTGGCTTCAACGCTAAACGTAAGTCTTGTATACGAGAAAGACACGAGTAAGGAGCTAATTATTAGCAGGGAAAATCGACTACTACAAGGTGTTTGGCTCCTGGCTCGGGCCTGCTCTCGAAATCCTGCTAATGGGAATGAACCTGCCTGTCTTGAACATATTCATCATCACGGTAATCAGAGCATTTGCCAAGTTGACGTTTCTGCTCAACGCAGACGGTCTGAACCCTGACGAGGCAATTCGCCGGTGAGGAACGATGCAATAAGTTATTGATATTTCCACACCACTGATAACGAAATTTGCAGATTCGTCATCACCCAGGACAAGAGCCAAGATACGGTTGCAAACTATGTCACGGGCGATGTGCCTGGGAACCGAAGCTGTCAGGATCTCACAAAGAACGAATTGCTGATAAACATGGTGACCTTGGTGCAAGTGCAAAGTCTCGTCTCCTATATCCCGCCAGCATTTCTCACTGACAATACGCCTATCCAGCTTCGCAAACTACCTGACCCTCTCCGAGTTCCTCCCCTCCTGCTTCAGCCTCATGCTGCGTGAAGAGGGACAGCAGGAGCTGCTCCAAAAGGAACTGGACAACGCCTTCACCGACGCCAAAGCCATGAACGAGAATACCTTGAAGCAGCTTCCGTTCATGAACGCCTGTATCAAGGAAGCCCTCCGGATGGCCCCAACCATCAACACCCGGTTCCTGTCACGCACCTCGCCCGGGACGGAGATTGACGGTGTATACATTCCGAGCGGCGTAAGTGCCCCTTAGCAAAGCAGGGATGTTCTCAAACACTAACAACAGCTGTAACTCAGGTCAAAATATCCGTCGACACATACTCCATGCAACGCAACCCCGCCTACTGGAAGAACCCAGACACCTTTCATCCCCAGCGCTGGTGTGACCCGGACAGCACCGACAACCACGAAGCCTGGCGTCCGTTTTCGAGCGGCAGACATGTGTGTCCTGGCGCTGACTATGCCAACCGCGTCTCACAACTGGTTATTGCCAGGCTGGCGTACAAGTACTCGTTCCGACTGGCGGATCCTAATTTCCAATTTGAGCAACGCGCGCTGTCTGGGATGCTTTGGTCTTATCCGAAGGCTATTGTCTATGCTAAGAGGCGTCGTTAGATCGTGGCAATTGGCTTCACCTTTAGGGGCTCTTGAGGGACCGAGGGCCTACACGGAACACGATGGGAAATTCTGTATTTTGGGGGCTGTTGGTAGAATCTGATCTGCCGGTCGAAGATTTCGAGGCTGAAAGTCCGATTAGTTTGAATTGGGGTTATAAATGAATTCAATTACTTTTAATGGTGTTTGCATGTCCCGTGCAATAGTAGCATAAGATTGTCTCATCCTGCTTTAACGGCTCAGCTTCTTACGCACATAAGCTGGACTCGTGGCACATTTTTGATGGGTGGAAGCCTTATATCGTCTATACGATCAGCGCAAAAACTGCTAGCTGTTTGATTACCCTACGGGATCATACCTCGGGCTCCTGAGCCTACATATGTACTTATGACATTTACTACACTGGTATACGCCTTCTGCGTTCCATTTATGCTCACCAGCTACGCCGACTACCATCACTCTCGGCAGCGCGGCAAAGCCAAAGTGATATGTTGCAGTTTTGTAGCTACACTCTGCCAAGGTGGCTCAGGCTCTTGCTCGGAAGGCGTCGAAGACTGGCTGAATACCACAATTAGTTTCATTCTGTCCACCGGATACGGAGTGCCCTCACACAAGGAATAGGTAGTATGTGTATGACACTGCAGAATTGTACTGCATGACTCGCCCATCTTCTCCCTGCATATTACATATCAACGCAGTAGCTCGGGGATCGACGCCTTGAAGCCGCCTTACCTGGCTTGTCGAAATCCATCGTGCGTAAATCCCTTCTTGCAAATGAGTTTATGCATTGCTGGAGAAGGTTGCATGCGCCCAAAGGTATGCCAAGCCATAGCGATCTCATAGTTACTTGATGATTTTAGACGTGTCGATCTCGAGAAATGCATGTGGCTGCATAGCCATGAAAGTATCATTACATGGCTCGACCTAAGTGAATTGAATCTCTCTACACCTCCATTTGAAGGTACCAATCTGACATTGAATGTATGTGGAATTGAATGATGCCTTGCTTGAGCCACCTGATGCCTCTCGAGTGGGCAACGCAAGGAAATTATAACGGTCAGAACACCTTGAATATGGGACTCGTTTTCGCAGCCGTGAGTTAAGTCTGGCCTCAATACTTTCAACCCTTTTGCCGATAGTTTCTTAACAACCTTTGACTGCCATGGCGGCCGCCGAGCACCGTTTCTGCCTGATTATAGGGGCAGGGTTTGGTGGAATCATACAAGCCTGCACGTTCCTACGCGAGGGCATTCTATCATCTCATAACATCGAGATCATCGACCGTTATGGTGGCTTTGGTGGGGTCTGGTGGAAAAATACCTACCCGGGTGCAGCGTGTGATATCGCCAGCGAGGTTTACACGATCAGCTGGGCTCCCAACCCCTGTGAGTGCAATTGTGAAGACGACTATCTGGCGATCTAGAAATAGCGCTGATATTTGGAATTGTGTCTGTGCTAGATTGGACTAGACGGTTAGCCTCACAACCGGAGATCCAACAGTACCTGGAAAATGTGGCTCTTCAGTACCACTTGGACGCATGTACCACGTTTAACAGCGAAGTACTGGAGGCAGTATGGGACGAGAAACAATTACTTTGGACTGTCCAGACGAAGAATCTCGAAACAGGGCTCGTCAAAAGGTGGAGTTGCAACATCGTATGTTTTACAATCCCCCCGGATCTGGCTTGGAGTAGAGCCACATGTTTACGCTCGAATATAGTTGGTAAGCGCCACCGGCCAATACAGCATTCCTAAAAAGCTGGATATCCCAGGAATCGACACCTTCAGCGGGCGACAGTGGCACACGGTAGATTGGCCTAAGGACCCCGATCTGAAAGGGAAGCGCGTTGGGATAATCGGAACCGGCCCATCGGCTGCGCAGCTTGTTCCTAATATCACTGGGGATGTCAGCCAACTGATCATGTACAAACGGGGCTCTACCTTCTGCGTGCCGCGGTTTGATCCTGAGACGAGCATGCTGAGACGGTGGCTTTTTGCGACATTTCCTGTCCTGGGGCGATTGTTCCGGACCTGGAGTATGAAGATGGTGTGTTGGTGATGCTCTCCCTATTGCAGATCAGGGCTAACAACGCTCGAGACCCGATCCATCCACTGGAACGTAACTAGAGAAGGGAGCTGGTGGCAGAAAGCTGTGGTAGCAGTTGCGCACTACCATTTGAACACACAGGTCCATGACGAGAAAACAAGAGAAAAGCTCAGAGCAAAAGACAAGTTTGGCTGCAAGCAAGTGCTGGTGCTCAGTGATTACTATCCAGTGTTCAATGAGCCCCATGTTGAGCTTATCACGGATCCTATTACTGCACTGGACGGGAGTAGTATAGTCTCTCGAAATGCGGCCACTGGCAAGGAAGAACATCGGGAAGTTGATGTGCTAATCTGGGGTACCGGTACGTTATCGTCTGCTGTTACCCAAGTAGCAGTCATTAAAAGAAAATCAGGGTACAAGTCAGAAGAATTCGGAGCTGCTGTACCAACGCGCGGACGCGAAGGACAGTTGCTGTCAGAAAAATACCAGCCGGAGATGTTTTCGCTCTATGGTCAGTCTGGCCTCTCAACGCATGTCGATTTCTGATATTAGCTGACTGCAGACAATAGGCCTTGCCGTTGATGGTTTTCCCAGTTTCTTTAACCTCCTGGGTCCCAACAGCCTCGGGTTCGACATCCACATTGTTGATCTCCTGGAGCTCCAGGCAGAGTACATCGCAAGGGTATCGCAATATCTCTGCAAAAAGCAAGACGAAGAGCATGATGGTTGTCAATACGCCGTGATGGCTAAAGGAGATCGTCTCCGTGAGTGGACTCTCTCTCTACGAGAAGGCCAGGCGAAGCATCCTGCTGCCGTTGCAACTTGCCACAGCCACTACAAGGTTGGTATCATCACTTGGAGTCTCAAATTCAAAGCTAATGCTGTTATAGTCTAAAGACGGGCAGGTCTACTTTTATCCTTATGGTTACGCACAGTACAAAAGGTTTGTATCGAATGTTGACTTCGGCCGGGACTGGATGCTGCTTTCCAAAATTGCAGGCAAACCTCAGACTACTGTTGCCGATATCCCTTGGTCGGACTGTACCTAGTATAAATTATAGCTCAAACAACTAGCTGAACCCTGTGGGACACAATACGTGGCAAGTCTGAAAGGTATATAGTGTGTGGTCTGAAAGCCACCGAGGCGTTTCTGGACATCCTTGCATCATTATTTGCAAAATGCACGACCCAATATGCCTTTGAATGTACATTGCAGATATGCCACATTTCCTTCTATGTGCAAGTAGATGCGAGCGTACACCGCCACTTGGGTAGTTTTACCTGGAGCAGTGAACTCCGGAACTATTATGTATGTAATTAATAGTTTCTGGATTACTATATTCTCTCCCAGTTTGCTGGCTTTCTATCAATTCCGCCCATATTTTAGGGATAATACCCTTTTTTTGATGTTGCCTCGCTGTATGTCATCTGTTCGACAAGCACAATGCAAAAGTCCACGATATCTGAGGCGCCCTGCAACCCACTTCAAGACTCAAACCGCCTTTCCCATGCAATTCCCTCCCAATACCCATGGCTCGGGAATACCAGCCACGCACTTGCGAGCAGCAAACCTGCCGAATGGCTGACCGAGACCTCAGAAATCACACTCTCAAATGCTCTCTCGTCCGAAGATCTGCGCCCTCTGGCTTGCGCTGCGTGGGCTACAGTCCTGGCACAATACACTGGGAGAAAGGATGCTTGCTTCGGGATCCTTTCTCGTGGTGGAAAGGGTCAGAGCTTAACAGAAGCCCTCATGATCAACTGTGAGAGCACACTAACTGTGAGCGGCTTGGTCAAATGTGCCAAAGGTCTGTTGAAGGGGATGTACAAGAATGCACCTACTCATTGCCGTGATATTGGAGTCTTACACAACTACCTGGCTTTCACTCCGCACCCCTCAGAAGAGACCATCAATATGGATAATCTCTGCTTGTCACCGCCCGATGGAAGCGCGTTGATCCTGTGCATTACCCTGAAAGAACAGCTTATTCTTCTACGATCCGACTTTGATTCTACTGTTGTCGCACGAGAGGAGATTAGGCGTGTCATGGGCCACTTTTCGCAGGTCAGTTCACGACGACCCCCGTCTGTGTCGCCAATCGCTAACCCTATGCCAGGCACTCCACCATGTCATTTCCCCCAAGCTCCAGAGTTCAGCCATTGGGGGCATGGACCTCCTCACGTCAGAGGACAAGGCCCAGCTACGAGAATGGAATTCTCATGATGCCGAGCCTGTCAACAGCCTCCTTCATACTCTTTTCGCGGAGACCGCAAAAGCAAACCCAGAAAAGCCGGCCTTGCTGTACTGCGATGAAGTGATCACCTACAAAGAACTTGATATCATGTCGAGCAATCTGGCTCTCCACATCCTGCAGGCTGATGATTCACTTGGTGATTATATCCCCATCTGCATCGAGAAGTCGCCCGAGATGATTATTGCGATGATCGCTGTCCTTAAAGCAAACAGGGCCTTTGTTCCTGTTGACCCAGCGTACCCGAAGGCACGCCGTGATTATATTTTGACGTCTTTGCCATCAAAAGCCGTCCTTGTGTCGGAAGATGTACATGACCGTCTGCTATTTGGTTCAGGGGTGAAGGAACTGATAGTTAGCGCATCGACTCTCAAAACGAAAAGAAGGCGCCAGACTACGCATCTTCGAGCGGGCATTTACCCTACACAGCCTGCATGCGTCCTGTTTACCTCCGGCAGCACCGGCAGTCCAAAAGGCGTTGTCGTCGAGCATCGAAACATATGCGCGTCCATGAAAGAACTCGGGCGACAATTCGATCTAAACAGCGATACTAGGATGTTCCAATACACTTCTTTTACATTCGACCCATCCATTCTGGAGATCTTCGGGACACTCATACACGGAGGATGCGTCTGCGTTCCCACAGAGCGAGAACGACTAAACGACATCCCGAAAGCGATGAACGAAATGCAAGTGACCACTGCCGTCTTTGTCCCGAGTGTCCTGAAGTTACTGCGCCCCGAGGAGGTTCCAACAGTGAAGAAGCTAATAATCGGAGGGGAGAAGTTGACCCCGTTACTCATTGACCTCTGGGCGGATAGGACGCAGCTCATCAACGCTTATGGGCCCACGGAGACATGCGTCTGCTCACTTGCCAACTTAAAAGTCTCACCTGGAAGATTCGGGGGCAATATTGGGAATTCGATTGCCTGTCGCGCTTGGGTTGTTAATCCGAACAATAAACAACAACTAGCGCCCATTGGCGCTATTGGAGAGCTTTGGATCCAGGGTCCAACCGTTGCTCGAGGGTATATCGGCGACGAAGCGGCGACGAAAGAGAGCTTTGCGTCTTCCTTGCCATGGACTAACAATGGGGGCATTGATAGAGCCTATCGAACCGGCGATCTGGTGAGATATCTCTCGAATGGAAAGATTCTTTTCCTCGGCCGCAAGGACAAGCAGGTTAAGTTCAATGGCCACAGGGTTGAATTGGAAGAAGTAGAGGTGGCTATATGCCGCTCTCCACTCGTCGCTGATGCAAGCGTGCAACTTCTGGATTTTGGTGAGGCGGCCATTTTGGCTGCCTTCCTGATACCGGAATGTATGACAAGGCAGGCTGAGGACCGTTGCTATCCCCTCGGTGGGTCTGAAAACATTGTCCTTCCTCTTCGTGATGACCTTCGAGAACAGCTGCCGGCTCATATGGTTCCCCAGTACCTCATACCTGTCAGTTCTATCCCAAGGATGACGTCTGGCAAGGTGGACCAGCGCTATTTAGCAGCTATTCTTGAGCAGGCTCGCCTCAATCGATATCAATCTGGACATGGCGAGAGAGACGAGGTAGACCAAGAGGCCCCGGAGAGGTACAGGGCAATGAGAAATCTCTGGGCGGAAGTACTAGGGATTTCCTCCTCCTCCATCTCCTCCAGCGACCGATTCCTGCACCTAGGCGGCAACTCGATTAAGGCAATGAAGCTCGTTGCGGCTGCCCGTAGCAGTCGTATAGTATTGACCGTAGACGATGTACTCAAGAACTGCACCCTTGGTGAACTCAACCGGAGTCGAAATGCGAAGCCTGCAACTTTCAAGACAGCTAGACCCAAGTCCCAATTCCAATCTCTCTCGCCGCGGACATATACACCAACATGGATCCAGATGGTCTCCCTGACCACCGTTGGGGCGTTCCCAGAAGGCAATTATACGCGTATCGTCATTGACCTCAGAGGACATTTGGATCTACCTCGTCTCGGCGAGGCATGCCGATCTCTAACTAGGCAGAATGAGATCCTTCGCACACAATACACGTTGCGAGACACTACGGTCGAAGCCACCATAACGGACGAGGTGGAGGCGCCGCTCCTGCGCTTCAATTCTCGATCCGAAGCACTGGCGCACTGGGAATCCATTCCGCCAAGCTGTTTCGATCAGCAGCTTGTGGAATTTTCTTACGTTGTCATGAATGAAACTTCGACGCACTTTGCACTAGGCTTGCAGCACAGCCAATACGACGCATGGACGGTTCCACTGCTTCTTCGCCAGCTTCAAGGTATCTACCACGGTCATCCGGTCTCCCTCGGCCCACGTTTCTCTGCGTATGCAGAAAGACTGGCTCTCGAGACAAACCCGGAAGCAGAAATATTCTGGAAAGAGAAGCTAGCAGACCTGCCCATGACCCTACTTAGCAATGGATCTGCTGGAGGCGACGAGCCAGACGGACACTTGCGGCAATCTCTCAGGCTGTCGCCATCACAATTCACATTTGCCACGATGATCTATACCGCGTGGGCCCTCATCTTGTCAAAACGTGCAGATACACGGAGGGTTGTCTTTGGCGGAGCCGTCAGCGGCAGGAACATCGACATGGAAGGCATTCTCGATGTCGCGGGACCGTGTATCAACATGATCCCGTTCGTCGTCGACGTCGCAGAATGCGTAACATATCTAGACGCCTTACAGACGGTACAAGATGCCATGATGGCCACAGTCCCCTACGAAGCTATGCCGTTGCCGGATATCATAACGCGCTGCACAAAATGGAACCCAACGGATTTGTTCGGCTCTATCGTCCAGCACCTCGATATTGGCTTTGATATTCCACCTCTCCCACAAGCACAACCGAGCAGGGATCCGGACACGCTGGAGTGGAAGTATTTGGAGACGAGGAAACGGTATGGAAGGTGTCGGGCTACAGATATCTATATATTTTCGACAACGTCGCGGGACGGTGGTGCGGATGTACAGCTCAAGTTTAATCCGTCGCGTGTTCGGCCGGACTTGGCGGAGGTCTTATTTAGTGAGCTTTGTGGCCATATTCTCGCCGCCCTGCAGAGTCCAGAGCAGGGCATATTGCGATACATATGAGGTAGCTTCAGCGTGTGGACTCTGGACATTGAACAGCAGATATGGCATTGCCATGGGCGAACCGGAACCATCGCCCTGCTATTGTTCAGCACATCTTCGCTCACTTTGACATAAGAGTAGAGAACCTAATTGTGACGGTTCATTGTTTCGAAGTTTGGTCAGCGCAGAGTATACAACTATTCCTTGGTCTGGCTCTTATCCATGTTAACCAAACAGCCAATTGACCTCGTAGTTTTTACTTTGTTTTCTTGGGCGCACTGAGTTCGCACGGAATCAAATCAAAAATATGCCGGGAGAAGTCATTAATAGACCAAACCCTGAGGCACTTCTGTCTCATATCCCAGACTCGGCGAGTAAGCTTGAAGCCCACGGCTGCTCGTGTCTATCTACCGCCGGACGCAAACACCTTCGTGTCGACATTTCATCACTGTTTGAAATCAGCCAACTATATTAACCTTATAGTTCGGTCTCGCGAATCTCCGTCTAGCCCCGGATGGTGAGAGCAATAGGGAACAGCTGCTTATCACTGGCGTCCTACAGTCCGCAAGATATAGACGGGATGGTCCGATTGTAGACGAAGCTCATGTATGCCTCTGCCTCCCCCCTGTATCCCATGGGTTGGGGGTGCGGGTGCCTGCGTTGCCTGTGGTCTACGGAGTACATTGGAAAGCAAGGGGCGTGTTGTAGCGATTACCATTCATCTGCTTCAAGCTAAGTCAGGGGACTACAGATTAGCCGTAGTTATTAGTTATTCCATGCTTATTCTAATATACTTGATCTATAAGGCTGATGCCATTAACCGACAGGGGGCGGAATTATAGCGCAATCTGGACTGATAGGTTCGGTTCTTCTTGGATAGCGGAATCTCATGTCGGTGTAAACGTTCGAATGACAGATAAGAATCCTTTTTACGCCGTATTTTACTGGCTGGCAGCTCTTTAGGCTCTCCCCAGGCTGCAGGCTGATATGGCCCACCCCCGTCGCATCCGGATGCGATTGGCGGACCAGCCTCGATCATCCTTCTCCCCCGCAGTCTTGGGTGTCAAAAGAAGACATTCCTGAGATGTGGGCGAAATGAGCTTGTGATTCTGATAGCGGCCTAGTGCTACTTCTGCCCTCTTTGTAAGATAGTGCTGTAGAGTGTGTACCATAGCAAGGTGTGGGTTCCTGATTCGTCCGCACTACGTACATCATTCTGGGCAAAGAGACCGCGTGTTTGATAAGGAACGCCACGAACTCTGTCTACGGTCTATGTCTATTGCCAGTAAGGATGCAAGTATTTGGGACTACTTGGTAGTCCCCGCCTTGCCTGTATACATTAACCACGCCCGCACCCTTCCCATGTCGCTTAACACGCTAACTCCAGTCGTATCTTCTACCAGATACCTGTCCACACTTGAATCCATCTTTGGCGCTAGTATATCATGGAGCCCGAGGAGAAAAAGACATCACCCCGGGCGGCTGTTCCTTCAGACGAGATTGAGGCCAGCAAAAGCCACTATGAAGGGGAATCGTTTGAGCTCAAGGTACCGATCTGGCAGATATATACAAACACGGTGTCCGAATTAACCCCCTACTAGAAAGGCTTTTCGCGTCTCACCATCCTCTCAATGACCGTCATTCTGATGGCAACATGGGAGGCACTCTCAAGGTGGGTGCATGTCCTTTTCATATAATGGCACACACTGACTGCTTGGAAGCACAATGGTGTCAGGGCTTGTTAGTGGAGGTCCAGTGTCGTTGGTATACGGTTTTCTATGTTGGTTGAATCCTCCCCGTTGACTCCAGGGCAATCCCTCTGACTGGATGATAGTGGCGATAACTGGAGCCCTGACAACTGCCGCATCTTTGGGCGAGCTTGCATCGATGTACGCGACCCAGCTATCACCATAATCATAGTGCTAACCAGACCAGGTACCCAACTGCCGGCGGCCAGTATCATTTCACAGCAAAGCTTGCCCCAGAACGGATGAAGAATGCTCTTAGCTGGGCCATCGGATGGATAGGTGAGTGACCACTGCGCAGGGGTTATGGAATGATCGATAACAAGGTCTTCGTTTCAGGCACATTCGGGTGGATTGCATTCGCAGCCAGCGCCCCCTTTCTATCGGCCACGATGATCCAGGGCGCCGTCGCTCTGCACCATGAATCATATGGGATGGAACGATGGCAAGGAACACTCATCTACTGGGCACTTATTGGCATGGGGACCTCCATCAATATCTGGGGAAGCCGTCTTCTGTCGGTCGTGGAGACCATTTCTCTAGTTGTTCACATTTGTGCATTCATCGCCATCTTTACTGTAATGTGGGCCTGCGCTCCTGCTAAACACTCCGCCGACTTTGTCTTTGCAACTTTTCTCAACAGTTCTGGCTGGTCGAGCAGTGGGGTGGCGTGGTCTATCGGGATGCTTTCGAGTTGCTATGTTCTGGCTGGTACGTTGTCGATTCTGCAGTCGTCGATTTAGTAGCTAACTTCAAACAGGATACGACGGAGCGATTCATCTTGGAGAGGAAATGAGTAACCCAGGCGTTGCAGTGCCGTACTGCATGCTGGGATCGCTCGCCATCAATGGCACTATGGGCTTTGCCTTCCTGCTGGCCCTGCTCTTCTGTATGGGCGACCTCGAGACGACGCTCGACAGCCCTACCGGATTCCCAGTCATTGAAATATTCCGTAGTATAACAGACTCTCGAGCCGCAAGCGCTGTCATGACTTCTTTTCTTATTCTTACTGCGTGGTTGGCTACCATTGCGCTCCTGGCATCGGCGGCCCGGATGGTCTGGTCCCTCGCGAGGGACAAGGGTATGTCTCCATTCTTCTGTATAGGATGCCTGCAGCTAATGAGAATAGCCATTCCTGGCTATAAATACCTTGCGAAACTGGACGCAAAGACTCAGCTGCCGACCAGATCGATCCTGGCAACCAGCACTGTCCTTGTTATACTAGGCTTTGTTAATATCGGATCCACGACGGCATTCAATGCCATTATTTCTCTTGCTGTTCTAGGGCTACATGTATCATACCTGGTACCGGTGGCTCTGATGCTCTGGCACCGACTTTCAAGTCGAAGAACGTCTCTCGTCTACGGCCCCTGGCAGCTCGGGCGCCTAGGAGTCCCAGTCAACATAGTCTCGGTGGTGTATCTTAGTTACACGACTATATTCATGGTGTTCCCGCCGTACCAGCCGGTCACTGCGGAGAACATGAATTATTCGTCTCTGATTCTCGGGGCAGTCTTGATTTTCAGTGCGGTGTACTGGGTGTGGAGGGGGAGGAGGGAGTATACAGGGCCCAACATTGAGATGCGACACATCTAGGCACGCAGTAACTAGTTGGTCTGTTGTTATGCAATATATACCCTAATTTATCGCTTGTGAACAAGATTCGGATCTCCCCGATCCTTGAGATAACATGATGAACGTAAGATAAGCACTGCCCAGTCTGGGTGGGCCGGACCAGAAATCCTTTAAGTTTAGGGTACGCCCAGACGCGGAATAAGACCGACTTCAACCGTGCGGAGAAGTCTTGGTCTTGTCTGTCTTTAATCGTAATTCTGGGGAACAGTGGAAGATCATAGTCATATACCAGCTTCACCATGCCTGACCAGCGCCCAGTGCCACGCAACCGTCTCAAATCTCGCAGTATGTATCCTGATCTCTATGAAACTGTATAAACCGCCGGGCTAACGATTATAGCCGGCTGCCAGCGCTGTAAACAGAGGGTCGGTCGAGCGCGGAATTTACCTGATATCAGCCCTGCTAACTGTAAACTAGAGAATTAAATGCGACGAGACATATCCCCACTGCAGCCAGTGCACCCGGAAGGCCTTCGACTGTCCTGGATATAAGCGCCCGTTAAAATGGTCTTCCAAGTATGAAATCGCGTCCAGCAGCAACTCTACAAGGGGTACCAACTCGCCCAATGCAACCATTTTGACAGCAGAAAACGCAGCCGATGCTTTCCAAATCCCATCGCCGTCGTCTCTTCCTCGGGTTTATCCAATGACGAATCTAGATTTCCACGACTCAGAGGGCCTCCAAACTACAAGCCCAGATGGAAGCATCCCTGTTGAGACTCTGATAGCTATGGAGAGACAGGATGACTCTTCCCCTAAGAATCAACATAATATCGACTCTATTAGTGCTATTCTTGATATGGAAGTTTCGGGGCAATTCAACCACGAGCCAGAGAGCGAGACCGGGTGGCCTGAATGGACAGACTTCTCTCTTCCACTCTCTATACCTCAGCCCCTCGAAGACCAGGGAACGGGTATATCACGGCATTACTTTGTGCAGGTTTGTCGAATAAACTCATGCTTTGATTCTGATACGAACTTCTTGCGCGTTGAACTGGGAAACCTCATGGCGTCTTCTCCTCTCATCTATCACTGTGTTCTCTCCATGTCTGCTGCTCACCTTGCAGAGCTGAAAAGTAGTATTATATCTTCTGCCAGGGATTATCGAGCGAAAGCCCTGTCGCGTTTACAGTCAGATATCACGTCGCTCAGGGATGCAAGCCAGAGACGCAGTCCGGTAGTGGATAGAGTAGCGGAGGCGCTACTGGGGAGTATTCTAATCGGCATGACCGATGTGCGTACAATCCGATAATTATCAGTAGGATATTTCTGACATTGCTAGGCCTGGCACAATCCATCCTTTCTCGGGACGACACATCTTCACGGAGCTCGAGTCCTCTTCAACCGGTGGCTATCCAACAACCAGAACGAGAGATATCTCAATACGCCCTTTCTAACCCCATCATCATCGCGGCTGCGCAGCTTCATGACCGGTATCATGGTCTATTGGGAGGCCATGGCATCCTTCCTCATAAACCAACCACTAGACGCCACGGCCTACCTTGATGCCTTTTGCGACCAGCCTTCATCCACGAAACTGCACCCCAACCCGTGGACAGGAATCTGTACTCCACTGTTTGTGTATCTTGCCAGAGCAGGGACTTTGGCACGACAGCGATTGCTGTTTAAACAACTATCAATTATGACATCCCGCGGGGATGCTGGCAATCAGCTCAAGGCTGATGTCCTCCAGTCGGCCAGGGATACGGAGAGGGCTCTGCTTTCTTATCAGGTTCCTAGCCAGGATATGGTCGAGGATGCTGCTGACCCGTTGACACCTTTGGCTGACTTACAGGCGGTAGCTAGGATCTACAGGCTTACGGGGTTGTTGGAGCTGTATAGAAACTTCCCAGAGTTGTTGGGCAGTTCGTCCGAAAGTTCTACAGGTATCTCTCAAATGGATATACATCAGCTGTCGTCATCGGAGAAAGTCGTTGCTATGGCCGTCTCGACCCTGGCCCTCATTTCTGGAATATCACAAACCTCGGGGGTGAACTGTCTGCTCTCAATCCCACTTATTGTCGCGGGCAGCACGCTACAGTCGACGTACAATGCTCCTCAACGACAGACTTCAAGCAATTTCTCCTGGGACACCTTATCCGCAGAGATCATATCCATTTCCAGTCATGATAGCGTTCAGCTACACTGGCGAGACTTTGTCCGAACACGTTTAGACGCCGTACGTGGATATGTCGGACTCGCATCAGTTTCCAGGGCACGGGAGATCTTGGACAAGGTATGGGCAAGGAGTGATGTCCAGTCGGCGGTACAATTGCCGCGTACTGGAGGCCCTCCGCAGTTCGTGCAGTGGACTGAGGTCATGGTGGAGGAGAAATTGGAGACTGTCCTCGGTTAGGCCTGTATCAACAGGGCTATTTTACCTTCTGTACGATTTATTGCTTATCTCTGCACTTAATAATCATGACATCCTACGTTATCAAGATGTTGCCTCGGACTATTCTCGAGAAGGACTCGCGGGTTCTTGGGTACTTCCCAATTCGGCAAAAAAGTGCATCTATCGCCAGTGTGCGATTGGGCTTCAAGTCAGCCGTAATTCCGCTATCTGGGGATAAATTCCGATATATGAGTCTAATTTAAAGCAAACAGATAGCTCCGTTATCTAATCCATATCATTTCTAAACAGCTCGCTTTAATGCAAAATGCCGTTCCAGGTCAAGGACAAGACCGAGCGCTTCAAGCTCCCTGCATTCCCAGGAGTCCCAAATGTGTTCTTCAGTAGGTCTTACGCCTCCCCATGTCAATGCCGTCCGTGCTTACTTTAAACTAGATGACTTGATCGGGACTGAAAGGAAGGATGTCGCTGATCCCATCGTCGGTGCCTGGTTCCGCATGGAGAAGGGGCCGGAGTCGACACCGCCAACATATCAATACGATGAGTTTGGCGTTGTGATTGACGGTATCCAGATTTTTATCAGAGTCAATACTGCCCATGCGCTAATGTGATCTATAGGAGAATTCAACTTCCGCGACGAGACAGGAAAATCAACCACAGTGAAGACAGGCGACGTGTTCTTCTTCACCAGGGGAAGCACGATTACCTTTTCTTCAGACAGTTATGGGCTTGCAGTGAAGTGTCGGACTGAGCGGTTTGCGAAGCTGTAGCATCTTCCAATTTAGACTTCTAGATTTGTATGGTTCGGCTGTAGTGAGCATAGCCAGTGGTATACAGCCTGCCCAATATCAGAATGTCTATCGTTCCTTCCTGCATTATATTGAGCATGTCGTACTTTCCTATTGAGTCCACCGCACTTTCCTAAATATTATCAGAAATACAAGGAAAGAGCAACCGACGTCATACTCGGTGGCTCCTTCCAATCGGACATTACAGGTGGCTTCTCCCCCAAGTAATATCAAGGCAATGCCCTGCTTCAGACCTATTCCTTATCGTATCCTCATCATTCCTCCGCATTATTTGGTATTACTGCGGGCTTAGTGAGCAGAGAAAGCATAGCTGTCCCAAATAGGCAAAAAAGTGCGGTGGCCAATGCCCCCAATTCCCCAGTTCTTGGCCTCCTCTGCCAATCGCAATCTCCAGTACTGCTCTCCAGATGGGCCCATGGTCTGTTGTTTCGGGCATTCCAAATTAGTTCCGCGTTATTCAACAGTGATGCGGTAATATATTCATAGCCAGGGCCACCCGCAAGAGCATTCCATTATTGCAGCACGGCGGAATAACAGCCATGTCTCGCTCCAGAGAAGGATATCTATGGACACCAGCTGAGGCAACTGAGGGTCTTGAAACTGCTGCGGTCCAATCCAGTTCTCCCAAGATCAAGAAACACTACGATGTTATTGTCATCGGTGCCGGGTTCGCCGGTCTCATAGCCGCCCGCGACTTATCTCGAAAATACAACCTCAGTGTCCTCCTCGTGGAAGCGCGCGACCGAATCGGCGGTCGTACTTGGACGGCAAAGGTATTGGGCGAGGATCTCGAGATGGGAGGAACATGGGTGCATTGGGCGCAGCCACATCTGTATGCTGAGCTTCAGCGGTATAGGCTACATCGGAACCTAAAGGCGTCGGCTGGGACTTCTGCTCCTGTGAGCCAGTCGTTTACCCCGGCGTCAGGGGGGGTAGAGGAAGTTTCGATTCCTGACTGCGGCTCGGCCCTTGAACGGGTTGCTGCGAAGGTATTCTCTATCGATGGCCTGGATAGCAGAGCTTTGATGTCATACCCGCATGACCCGCTACGGGAACCGGCCCTTTGGACAAAGTACGATCATCTTACTGTGAAGGACCGGCTTAATGCGTTACATGATATTCCCCAGCGAGACAAGGAGCTGTTCGAGTCCAACACCAATACATTTGGCAGTGCACCGGGCAAGGATATCGGCTTTGTGGATGCGTTACGGTGGTATGCACTCGGCGGGCATACATTCGCTGGGGTTATGGAGATGGCTGGTATCTACAAGATGGGGAATGGAGGCATGACTGCGTTTGCGCGTGCCATCCTCGAGGAATATACTGGTGATCGACTCTTCAACACAGCGGTCTCTGCAATCCGCAATACGTCGAGGGGCGTCGAGGTCACCAGTCTGCATGGACAGACGTTTACAGCAAAGGCCCTCATCTCAACTATCCCACTGTGAGTTGCTATCACACTATTGATCATTCGGTTCTAACGGGTGTCGTTCTAGTAACTGTCTCGGTGATATCAAGTTCGACCCTCCTTTATCTCCTTTACGTCAAGAAGCTGTCGCAAATGGACACATCAACAAGGGCGCAAAGATTCACTTCAAGCTTCGCGAAACCCTTCCAGGCTGGTTCTGGACCGGCGATGGCTACGGCGACTCCAGCTTTCTGTTTGCATTCTCTGACCACAATGGAACGCTGACATCAGGACCATCAGGGACTTGGTGCATCGGGTTTGGATATAACGGGAAGCTCACCGATAAGAAGGACTCAAGGCACATTCTCGAGGAGTTCAAGAAGAATATAAAGCCTGGTGCTGATATTGAGGGATATGCAACACACGACTGGATGAATGATCCTTACGCCAAAGGGGTCTGGGCATGCTGGGGCCCGAATAGTGCATCGAAGTATCTGCAGGAACTACAGCGGCATCATGGACGGATTGTCTTTGCGAGTGCAGACTGGGCAGATGGATGGAGAGGGTTTGTCGATGGGGCGATTGAACAGGGCCAGACTGCTGTGCGAGAGGCTTTGAATTTGGTGGAGCAGCCGAGGCCAAAGCTATGATTTATAAGTATATTCTGGCGTGGTAACGAATGAAGTGAATATATCAGCCATTTTCCATGTTATTAAAGGAGCTGGGATGAGGCTATCCATCAAAAGTTCAGTCTCTTACGTCCGTTGCTGTAACAGGGCTTTGTGTTTATTTATCTGCAGCTCATTGAGGGTCGGACATCGTTCGATTCCTGGGATGAACTTAATGTATTTGACACTGGGTCAATATACAATCAGTTATCTCATGTTGTAAGCTCCGTACGTCGACTCACGCACTGCCCTAACCAGTACATTGATACCCTCAACTTATACTAATACTAGCTGATGTATACAGGCTCGATAAACAGCGAGAAAATTCCAGACTAGATCTTCCAGTCACAATCAGAGGCCGGTTCATTGGACACTATTAAGAATTTAATGACTGGTACTCTCCCTTCCTCAAGCAGGCTTCCCTCGCCTTAAATATATCGACATCCCTATCGACTTCCTCCTGATGATGGGATATCAAGCTCACCCATGCAGATCTAAACAGGGCAAGACCATTATCACTCTACAGCTCTGTTCGAATACTTGCTGTAGTAAAAGACTTCAACACTGGAAGTGAGTGGCTCGGCAGTTGAGCCGGCAGTGGGAGTCCGACTGTGGCGACCACGAACCTTGGAATGCAGATTGGCATTTCTCTGCTTTGATTCGCCAGATCAGACCCCAGTTACCGATTGCCCCCCGCATTCCACCACTCCAGCTCCGCGCTTTTCAATCCGCCGTGGCGGTATTCGCAGCGTCTTAATGCGATCATCCACCACCAGATATCCCAGTATTCACCATGGACGCCGGACAATTTCAATGTCGCGTCTGCTCTAAACGATACAAACGCAGAGAACACCTCCAGCGCCACAGCAGTTCACATACGTCCGATCGGCCCCATCGCTGCGCGTCATGCGACAGCACTTTCCAGCGAACGGACGTCCTCAGGCGCCATATACGAACATGCGCTGGAAAGGAAACGGACAATTGCCAAGTCGCGGGACGACGACGCTCCTGTAGTCGCTGCATCCGGCTCAAGAAAGCCTGCAATTCAGCGCAGCCATGCCAGCGCTGCTTGTCGCAAGGCGCCCACTGCCAATACTCCGCCGCCACAGCCACCTCTGGCAGGAAACAGTCGGACGCCTCCAGCTCGACGATTGACCTTCCCAATCCTGCTGATATAGACTCCGATTTTGCCAGTTTCGAACGCAGTTTCATGCCGGCTACGGCCTTCACTCTGGATCTGCCCGGTCCGCAGCTGGGCTTGATGCCCAGCCCATCAGACACTCCATTCTTCCCTTCAGGCCTTGACTATTCAAGCCTTAGCTGGCAGGACTTCTTGACGATGACAAGTGAAAGTGAAACCCTCCGGACTCCGCCAATGATGGACACCGACTGCATCCGATCGCTGCGTTTCCTGGAGAAGTTCACCAGCAATACAGGCTTCGTCGCCAGTTTCGACTGTGGGACTGAATCCCAGAGAGCAAGCATTTTATCACCGACGCTTCTAGGCTCAGCAGGTTGGCTGGATAACTCCCTATCTCTCAAGACGCATCAAATACTCTTACTGGTGAAGGAGGTGGTCACTATAAAGCCTCGCAACAGTGCTGTCTCGCTGGACTGGTCCCCTGTTTTGGAGCAGATGTGCCTTGAATTCTTTTCGCCTCCCAATCTTCGCAAATACCTCGAGTGCTACTGGTCCATATGGCATCCAAATGTCAACATTGTTCACCGGCCTAGCTTTGACCCCGTCCAGGCGAAGCCGGCTGCTCTAGCCACAATGGCTCTGATCGGTAGGATCCCTCATTTGTCTTCCTTGTAGCTATATCTGATCCCGACAGGAGCTTGTGTTTCCCCCGATTCGTCGGATAACCAAAACGCCCAGACGTGGTTCAACTGTGTTGAAGAGTTGGTCTTTATTGACGAAGACTTCAACAGCGACGTCTCCTTCTCGTCAGGTAGTCTGGGCGCTCACCGAAACAAGATCCAGGCCCTTCAGGCAGCATACATGGTCTGTCTGTATCAAACATGGGAAGGAAATGATGCCAGTAAGCGCAGAGTTCGTCGCAATCGATTTGCAACTCTTGTCTCTGTAAGCCAATTGCCCATGTTCGCATTTTCGTGCTAACAATTGTGAAGACAGCACGAGATATTGGGATCCCCATGGCCAGGCATATAAACTATAGCCAGCAAACGAGATGTGAATTCGACTGGATGCAGTTTGCTGTTCGCGAGGAATTCGTCAGGTGCGAATCATCTCAATAGTCTTATTGCGATTGACTGATTTATTCAACCAGGCTACTTACGTGGATATTCCTGCTCGATACCGCGTTTACGATATTCAACAACCTCCCTCCTCGGATGGTGATCAAGGAAATGAAGATCCATACGGCCGTCCCAGAGGCCTGCTTCCAGGCTATGACTGCCGATGAGTGCTACGAGCAGATCCAGCTTTGTCTGCCGTCTGAAAGTCTCTACTGGAAGATCTCGCTCTGTAGCGCCTTTCAGACCCTCTGTAAAGACACATTGGAAGTTAGAATACGTGATGGTCTGGCAGCCTTGGGACCGTTGAACTTATTCGCCTTGACCTCAGGTCAGTCTCTACTATCGAAACTGTCTAACAAGTGGTGCTAATCAAGACCAGCTATTCACTCGCTTATATTTCAGTACCGGAATTCCTGGGGGAGTCTCCAGCTCCTATCCCCAGTCCACCACGCCGTGAACAACTGGAAGACTGTCTGGCAACAGTTTGCCTCGTCCCTGGTTCCGGGAATGTCGCCTCACGTAACGGTCAATCACGACGATCTACAGCCTGAAACCCTGTGGAAGCGGGTTGGGTTCTGCAGTTACTGTCCCGAATACTGGCTGTTGGCCAACCTCATGACGGACAAGCTCACGGCACGGAGTTCAACCGGTACTCCTGGGATGAATGAGCTGGAACGGCTGGATGATGGGCCGCTGGACTCGATTTTGGATAAATATGACCAGACGAGCATGCGCCAGGTGAATGATTTGATTCTCAGCCTGTCTGATTTCCGAATAGCGGGATGATTCCCTGCTTTGCGGCATCATGTATCTTTGCTAGAATATGCAACGAGGTGTTGTAACCAATTAGCACTCCGAATTACATATCTTTAATGTGTAATAGCTTTTCACATGGCGATTATCATGTTCGTCAAGGTTTGTCCTCCCACCTCCACTCCGCTGCGTCTCCCACAGTCTCCCACCTCCGTCTCCGACTCACCTTCTACACCTGGGGTACACTATGACGATCCAAAAATTCGCTAGTTAAATTCTTTGGATGAAGCTTAATTGTAGGTCTCGAGGTGAACACATAAATATGAGCAACGGCCCCCGTCGCTGCCCACCAGTCGGATCCCGGAGCTCTTCATATCAGACTCTACGATACCCAAACCCAACCTCCCCTTGATACCATATAATATTTTGAGATGCTTCCCATTACCCCAATCCTTGTGGCGGTTGCCACGACTGCCCTCATTTACCGGCTTCTTCAAATCGGTCGCCGTCCCAAGAACTACCCTCCGGGCCCTCCAACCCTACCTATACTCGGCAACATCCACCAGGTTCGATGTCTGCCCCAGTATATCCTACTGTATCTAACGTCCGTAGATGCCCAGCCAGGACGCTCACCTCCAGTTCGAGAAATGGGCGCGCGAATACGGTCCCATCTACAGTCTCATGCTCGGCACTCAGTGCATGATTGTTCTATCAAGCGATATGGCTGTCAAGGAGCTCCTTGATCGTCGCAGTGGAATCTACTCCTCCAGGCAGGATATGTATATTGGCCAGCAGCTGTGCAGTGGCTCGCTCCGGATGCTGATGATGGTAAGTCTATCAGGATGAAAACGACGACCCTTATGCTGACCGTATATACAGAAATACGGACCAACATGGCGAATGGTGAGCCAGCAAAATCAATAATAAACATAGCGAACAATAACTAACGATTATTTTAGTTCCGCAAAATGGTTCACGGTCTCCTCAACGTCGTCACATCGAAAAGCTACATCCCCTACCAGATGCTCGAGAACAAGCAATTGCTCTACCAGTTCCTCACCGAGCCAGACGACTTCCTCAAGCACATCCGCCGATACTCCAACGCTCTCACAACAACCATGGTCTTTGGCTGGCGCACACCTACCTACGATGACCCCAAGATGATGCAGCTCTTCGACGGCTTCAACGAGTTCGCGGACTTAAACCAAACCGGCCCAGCTGCATTCGTCGACTTCTTCCCCTTCTTCCAGAAACTCCCTTCCTTCCTGCTCCCCGCGAAGAAGAAGGCAATGGAGCTCCATAAACATGAGAAAGCCCTGTACAAGGGCCACTGGCTAAAAGCAAAAGAGGACATCCGCAACGATAACATCAAGCCGTGCTTCTGTATTGGCATGAACAAGGCGCAGAAGAAAGACGGGTTCAGCGATGACCAGGCTTCTTATATCTCGGGGACTTTGCTGGAGGCTGGCTCGGATACGACGTCGAGTACCCTGTATGCATTCGTCCAGGCGATGCTCCTTTACCCAGATGTCCAGCGCAAGGCACAAGAAGAGATTGACCGCGTGATCGGGACTGAAAGACTTCCTGTGATGGAGGACCTGGATGATCTGCAATACATCCGCGGCTGTATGAAGGAAACGCTGCGCTGGATGCCGACGACTATCATGGGTGCCGTCCCGCATGCAGTTACCCAGGACGATGAGTACATGGGGTACTTCATCCCCAAGGGTGCTGGGGTGCTGCATAACGTCTGGGCTATTGGCATGGACCCCGAGCGTCATCCCAACCCGAGACAGTTCAACCCGGACCGGTTCAAGGACGATCGCCAGAGTCTTGGTGACGCTGCTGCGAACCCTGATGGCACCAAGAGAGATGCGTTTACGTTTGGTGCTGGGCGCCGCATCTGTCCTGGGATTCACGTTGCCGAGCGCAGTCTGTTCTTGGGTATATCCAGGATTCTGTGGTCGTTTGATATCAGACCGGCGAAGGATGCGGATGGGAAGGATATTATTCCGGATCAGGAGCGCTTGACGCAGGGGTTTGTCTGTATGCCGGAGGAGTTTCCGGCGAGTATCACGCCGCGGTCGAAGGAGAGGGCTGATATGGTTCGAAAGGAGTGGGAGGAGGCCCAGAAGGAGTGTCTGGATCCGGAGTCGAGGCAGTGGTTGCAGTCACCGGTGGATTCGAAGAAGGCTTTACGGGGGATGTCTTAGTTTAGAATCAATTTACTTGTCTTCAAATATATCTGTCTTCAATGAAATATTAAAGTATTCTCGATTCTTGGCCATAATCTGTACTAGTTGTCGAGCGTAGTGTACTTGATACTGCTAAGGTTCCACGTAGCAACAGATGAATAGCCTCCAGGTCGATTACTTTCTTGACCATGGTCGCCCACTCGCTAAGCCAGTGAAAAGCCAGTAAAGGCCAGTTGTCTCTGATTATGAAGCTATCCCACAGCCTCATCCCACCCTTCATCCCACCCCCACCGACCTCCGCCAAAGCTTCTCGGTAGATCGGCCCCACCCATTGCCGGCAGCCCAAGTTAATATCAAGCCCGTTGCCTGAGTATCTTTGTCAAGACAGTATTACACTATGGCAGCTGAAAAGTCCCCCCGCGCCCTCGTCTCATACGGCCCGCTCAAAGCCGGAGGATGGAAGCTGGAGAATGTCTCGCTACGCCCGCTGCGAGAGAAGGAGCTCCTCGTTGAAATGGTCGCGTCGGGGATCTGTCAGACGGATCTCCATTTTGCAGGTGCCGAAACGGGCTTTGGCATGCACTATCCTCGGGTTATGGGTCATGAAGGTCTATACTCTTCTCTTTATTTCTGAGGGTATTGCTGATGAAGACGCAGGCGCTGGATATGTCCGAGCTGTTGGCCCTGGCACGAATGTAGCGAGTGTTGGGGACTCGGTTATTATGTCGTTCTCGTCGTGCAAGGCCTGTGAGCCCTGTGAGAGGAGTCATCCTGCTCATTGTGCTGAGTTCAATGCGATTAATTTTGTGGCTGGGCCGGACGACTATGTCTTCAAGGAGGCTTCGTCGGAATCTACCTCGAATCCAGACATCTATGGCAGGTTCTTCGGGCAGTCGAGCTTTGCGAGCTTGTCAGTTGTTCAGGAGGACTCGATTGTCAATGTATCCGGGCTCGTGGAGGAGCAAGATCTGGCCTTGCTGTCGCCGCTGGGGTGCGGTATTCAAACAGGTAGCGGTGCAATCATCAATGCAGCTGCTGCAGGTCCTGGTGATCGAGTAGCAGTCATCGGTCTCGGGGGCGTTGGTCTGAGTGCGGTTATGGGTGCGAAGATTGCTGGTTGTAAACAGATTATCGGGATTGACCGACATGAGTCGAGGCTGGAGCTTGCAAAGGAACTGGGTGCCACGCATGTGGTCAGAGTTGATCCAACTATGGCCTTGCAGGATGTCACTGCTGCGGTCGTTGCGATTACCGGTGGTTTAGGGACGAATATCACGCTGGATACAACTGGTGTGCCACCTTTGATCGCTGAAGGTGTCAAGATGACGGGATTCAAAGGGAAGATTCTACAGGTTGGGACAGCGCCTGAGACAGCTGCTCTGGCAATACCTATCCACGAGTTTATGGTCTCAGGGAAACAATTCATGGGCGTCGTGGAGGGCGATGTTGTGCCCCAGGAGTATATACCCAAGTTGATATCCTGGGTGAAGGAAGGCAGATTACCCTTGGAAAGGGTTGTGAAGTATTATCAGGCCGAGGACTTTGAGACTGCAATCCGTGATATGCAGTCGGGACAGACAGTGAAGCCTATTATCTTATGGTGATGTGTTATTTATTTAATCCAATTGATCATGTATCAATAGCTCTTCGCCTTCAGCACACTTCCATCTACCCAGGCCTAGTTGCGATACGTAGGACCTTATAGAGACAAAATGCTGTCCAATCCTTCCTTCTCGAGCGTAGCCTTCACTGTCACCCTCCTCTCAATATTCTCCACGAGCCGTGCATACTTTGAATACGACGTCAAGACAAGGCCACTGGACTTGGCCCACCGATACATGGCATACAAAAGGCCATCAACTGCAGTAAGGTCATGGCCCACTGCAAACGCCACTTCATCTCTCAACCGGCTCTCTATGTATTCAAAACACCCAATGGCGTTCTCTTTGGCCTTCTCCTTAATTCCGTTGTGGATTTCAGGGTCGTCCGACGTTGTCCATCGCCAAGGGCGAAACAGGTGCCCGAATGCACTTGCGTGGACGGTTCCCGAGAGGTAATTCAGCCACTCGTATACTCGGACGGTCTCAAGTGGTGTTTGTCCCATGAACTTCTTCTCTTTGGAGAGCTGAGATATGATGGTGCAGACGGCAGGGAGTTCGGTGATGACTTCATCGCCGACAAGTATAACTGGCACGCGCATCTTGGGGTTCACACCGCGGTAGTCTTGCGGGAATACCACTTCATTCCCCCTAGCCTCGACCTTCAAGGGTGTAAAATCGAGGCCAGCTTCATGCAGGAGGATATGTGGTGCTAAGGAGCAGGAGCCTGGCCAGAAAAAGAGTTTGATATCTGTCATGGTGGCTGCTTGATTATGCGATTTTGACGGAAATCAATAATTGGCAGATACACCGGTTGCTCTCTTATAGGATGGATCTCATCGTCTCTTAATAATCCAGACATGCATCTGGTGCATCTGGTTGCTCTGCATCCCGCACAGCCGATCCCGTCGGCGCTGATGCTGACCGGCCAACATTCACATGCTGATTCAATCCAGCCTCCCACCGGCAGCTACAGCTGTAGTCGCGCTTTCCTGTTATGCTGGTTGTTGGTTGCTCTTTCCTGTCGAGCCGATATCTGTCTCGCAGGAAGGCACGAAGTCGCCACAAAGTAGGAAGCTGCAACTGGCCCTGGTCCTGGTATGGAAAGAGCGTCAAATGTTCAGTGGGTTTGAGGTATTCCAGACAAGTGTCAGTCTTTACCATCGTGTGTAACTACTTGTACCCAAACCAGTGGACGCCTACGGGCGTCTCGTTCCGTGCAGCAAACACTTCCTGCGACAACCTTTCTATCTGATCCCAACGTCGGTCCCGTCGAACAGACTCATGGTTCTTCCAGTAGGCATACACTTCACGGGCTGTGTGCCAGCCTTCATCGTGCTCTTCTCTGACTGGATCAGTACGTAGGTTCCGTAGTAAACACACCATTGCGTCCCATTCGATGTATGTCTGAAAAAGCCAAAGCCATTGCTTCCCCTCTTCATATCTTCGGAGTTCTCCGGCATCCTGCAAGATCTTTATGCACCCTTGCCGGGCATCTTCTGCCGTTTGATCGATAGCTGCTAATCTAAGCTTGTCAAGGATGAGTCGTATTGACCATATGGTGACCTTATCTATAGGGATACTATCATCGCAATGTGAGAGATACTCGTTCTCGATGCGCTCCTGGAAGAGATCAATCGCGTGGCGCTTTTGCTTCGTCGACAACGATATATACGCGTTGGCCTGATCGAATCCATCAGAAAAGACCATCTGTCGGGCAAAGTAACTGCCCTCAAAGCGCACAAGGCTATATAATATCTCCGTTCGGTTTTGTCCACAAACTGGGGGGCTGCTCATCTGAGGATGAAGGTCGGCATCCCCTATATTTGATGGCAACCGCGTATTGAACGAAGACTCCAGAATACAAGGCTCCGACTGGCGGTCTTCCGCAGCCCGGATATCCAGAATGAAGAGCTGCCACCAGAGTCGCCGGCGCATTTCCACTTCGAATGGCGGCTGTGCGAGGGCTTCTCCGTCTTGGTTCAGTCCCATCTTGAGAGCCATCCCAGAAGCGAGCCCAACCAGCGCGTAGACGTCGGGACCATCTTGGTCGCATCTCCCAATTATCTAAACGTTTAGAAAGTCAACATTAGGTGGGTCGCGGGACTTACCAGGTAAAGAGTGAATGCTTGCAGCACAGTCATGTCGGTCGAGTTCAAAAGGTCCAAATGAGAAAGCAGATACTCGACTCCAATTCGATACCTATGTAGTTTAGCAACAGAAAAGATTTCTGTATCTGATATGGGTTTACCTCTTCAGCAGGATCCCTCTTTCACCCTCCAGCTGTGTTTTACAGGCTGACGGAGACATCGCTGCAACAGCGGCGTAGTATATCGCGAACAGCAAACATTCTGCGGCAATATCCAGATTTTCTCGGCTGCAATTCGCCCTCACAACCAGCTGCTGTACCGACGGAGTATGGAAAATCTTGAGGAGGGGATCCACAACGTCCAAGTACTGCTGCCAAATGAGCATGGCCGATGCCAACGACGGGCGGAAAGCCGTGAGATCAATGGCCGCTTGTGGTCTGAGAAGACTTGACGAGCGGTTTGCAGCAGGAGAGTGCGATGAGCCTGCCATTAGACTCTGGAATGAGCCTTGCAATGGAGGCACTTCGACGTTCTCGATGTCTGGAGCTTGATAGCCTCCATTCCCTCCTCGCGAGGAAATCGCTCCAGCTGGGGAGGGGCATTTCTCAGCAGCTGCAGTGTTTAACCCCAGAGATGCCCCGCGTCTATCAACATCATGGCCGTGAGAGGGCCGTGGCGGAGGGTATTGACAGTGGATGTGGACCTTGATGCAGTAGGAGCACGGATGCGACCGGTCGCATTTGATCTTGCGGCGGCGGCATTCAAGGCAAGACCGCCCAGGGGCGATCTCTCGACGATGCATTTCTCCGCAAAACCAATTCGCAATCGAGTGAGGATTTGAGGTTTTCTATCGTGATTCATGATAAGCGGAGGACGGAGAGCGGAGGACGGAGACACAGACAGAAAGAGAAATTGGTCAGGAAATGGAGATCTTTTATTGGCTGGAGCGGAGGACGGAGGACGGAGCGGAGCATAAGAGCATTTGCAAGCATAATTATTACAATTAATCTGTCTGTACAATTAATCACCCAGTATGCTACTGCAAAGGTATATAAGGGCTCTCCAGCATGGAATTCAGTGACAATTCAACAGCATCACTCTTTTCTACAGCTCCAGACTCTTCTATAACCACATCCAAGTCTTCTACAACACAACACAACAATGACTTCTTCATTGAAGAACATCGCCATCGTCGGAGTAAGTAGCTCTACCTAGTCTATACATCCATGCTAACTGCAGACAGGCCAGCGGCAGCATTGGCAAGATTATTCTTTCAGGTCTTCTGAAATCCAAGAACTTCAATATCACCGTCTTGACTCGCTCCAGCGAAGCAACCTTCCCTGCCGGTGTCACTGTCCGCAAGTCCGACTTCTCCAGCGGCGACCTGCAGAAAGCCTTTGAAGGACAGGACGCTGTGATCTCCGCAGTGGGCGCAACCGGATTTGCAGACCAGAAGAAGCTCATCGACGCCGCTATTCATGCTGGTGTTTCCAGGTTCCTGCCCTCCGAGTTCTCGGCAGACAGCCTGAACGACGCTGTCCTTGGCCTGCTTCCTCTCTTCGGTCAAAAGAAAGAGGTCATCGAGTACCTTAAGTCCAAGCAGTCCGATTCCTTTACTTGGACTGGAGTGGCCACTGCTCCCTTGTTCGACTGGGTAAGCTTCGTCAGTAGCTCGCATGCCGCTATATACTGATGTTGATAGGGCATTAACAATGGCTTTCTTGGCTATGACATTGCCTCTCGGTCGGCCACAATCTGGAATTCTGGTGACAAGAGATTCACTGCCACCAATGAGAAGCAGTTGGGCGATGCTGTGGTCGCGGTCTTGAAGCGTCCTCAGGCTACTGCCAACCAGTATCTCTACATCTCCTCGGTCGATACAACCCAGAAGGAGATTCTGGCTGCTTTGGAGAAAGCCACGGGAGCTCCGTGGAGTACCCAGAATACCACTACCGAGTCCGAAGTCAGCGAAGGCACCAAGAAACTCCAGGCGAGTGATTTCAGCGGTGCTCTCACCCTGGTCCGCGCCACCACTTACGGGGACATCCCCGGCTTGGGCTCTAACTATGCAACTGATAGGGTCCTCGCAAATTTGTTACTGGGTTTGAAGGAGGAAAGCGTCGAAGACACTCTTCAGAGAGTTGTTTCTGAATATAAGTCTGTTTAAATCTTTGGTCAACAGTTCATTGGTAGCAAACGACACAATATATATTCCGCTAGAATAGACAATTTTCAACGTTTTGGGAAAACACATGTTTATTCAGTACCAGTATTAGCAAGATATCAAGACTTTAGTTTCTAAAGCCTACTTTGCGCCTTCATTTATTTATTATTCTTTTGAATGAAATTCAGTGTGGAAGACGTACTAAATGATGCCTGAGGCGCAAATTACAGATAGCCAATCGGAATCGACGGGAGAAAGATGTGCCGCTCCGGTTGATGATCACGTGCCCCCGCTTTGTTGTGATGGAATCTTCTCCGGCTTCAAGCACGAGGTTGCTTGCTCATGTCTGAGCTGCCAATTACTGCTCCTATATTTGAACATCCCTTCTGTGTCTAAATAATTGTCATGGACGGATGATGCACGCTAACCGCCTTTCATAGTGAGGCTACCACTGCCAGCTGTTCTCCCTTGCAACAAACCTGTCGCTATGCATTGGGACCCTCGTACTACTGATCTCGAACGACAGTGAAACCATCGGTAGCCCGACTACCGTGGTCCTTGTCGAAATCACCGTCTCTCCGTCCGAGTAGCGCACCCACACCTCGAAGCACTGGATACGCGTTCAAGGAAATAACTGGAATAAGAGAATGGATGAAGCGCGCACACTGGAACGGGATGTATACTCATGCGACCTCCACTTGACTGGCTGAGTGGCGCTGGATCAGCCTGAGGGACCCTTGGACCCAAGTGCCTGTCGTTTCTAGAGTCCTGGTCCATTGCGTCGACTCTACTTGGTGGTTAAAACTGCCTTCTTGAAGCACGCTTCTTATACCAGGGGACGAGGAAAATGTAGGATCTGTTGGTAGCAAACAAACTACAACGGTATTGTTTCAGCTGTTATTACGCAGCTAGATTGCGGTATTCGATACTAGCGACTGGACTATGCTTACGCCCTTGGGTTATTACTAGGAAGATTATATCCTCCACTACTGGAAATTATCTTGAACGCATTCTGGAAGAAATCAAAGATACCCTGACCTAGCCACTGTGGCATGATCTCGCTTCGACTGCCCTCCATTTCCTTGCGGTGCGGACCAGCGACCTTCAGACTGTTAGCTTCGATATTTTGGAGGATGAGAAAGACAACATACCAGCGTACAGCTACCGCTAGCGCCCTCGACCGAGTTCTGCGCAATGGCCAGCCCGACGTCGTCCGTTGTGTTCGGTTTCAGACCATCTGCCTGCCACTGCGTCCCCGCTTTGGCCGTGATATTTGTGTATGTGAAGAAGGGCGCTATGCCCGTGACTGTGATTCCATGTTGTTTTGCTGTGACATGCGAGCTTCGGAGCAGGCCGATGATGGCGTGCTTTGAGGATACGTATGCGGACACCCCAGTGCCGCCGAAGTAGCCGGACGTCGAAGCGACGAGAACGATTGATTTGCGCCCAGCGCTATTGTTGGTAGATGATTTCATGTAATGCATAGCGAGTCGTAGTGCTAGGTCACGCTGTTAGTGTTTGCTTGTTCCAGAAACAGGATGTCAACGTACTGTTTAATGTACCCTTCACATTTACGTCGATAACCTTGAATGCACCGGTGGACTCGAGCAGATTCCCCTGGTCGTCTGTGCTGTCGATATCCAGCGTCTCTGTCTTCTCCATGATGCCTGCATTTGCGACGACAGTGTCGATGGACCCGAACCGATCTACGGTCCCGCGGAACAGATCCAGCATCTGCTCCCAGTTGAGGATGTCGACGGGCGTGAAAACGGCTTTCTCAGGATACGGGAAGCTCGCAATCAGCTTCTGGGCAGCCTCCTGCGAGCCGGGAATATCGGCAATCACCACATTGGCGCCATTGGCGTTGAAAACTTTGGCTGTGGCTGCACCGATTCCGCCTGCGCCTCCGGTGACTATGACTGTCTTTGATGCCAGCTGGGCTAGGACATTGGACTGTTGAGACTCGGAAGAACCCATGGTGTTTGATATCCGTCTTGGTTGTAAGGTAGGGGTGGACAGTGTCGGTGGTCACTATGCCTGTCCGCAACAGGGATACGCGCTATGAGGTTTGAATAAGATTGTCTTCAGTTTCAAATGGCAGATGCATACCTCGGAGAGCCGCCGAGACGTTGTGAACCCTCAGATCGACGTGGTGGGTATATACCTCGTCTCGGTGCACTCAGGATACTCTGGACCCGGAGGAGAGTCCGGGCTCCGAAGCCCCGCTTGATTCATGCACAATTATGATGCACACATTCTGGTCCTCTTGCACCACTACTGCACCCCAAACAGGCTTTGGATCGAGTCAAATGCCACATGGCGCGTATTATTGCTCCTTTGGCACCTTGGCGACGGAACTTGTGCGCACTGACTGATTGTTACTGCCTGACTCGGTCCTATCCCGGACAACACCAATTGCTCCGTCAGAGTCCGTAGATCCCCGCTGTCCCAGTATTACTGGTGTGATATGCACAGCTCTCGTCGTTCTCCAACTGACTCAGTATCGCTCTATAAAATCCTCGCAGAAAAGGCCGAGTGCTTGGACTCCAACCACCCTCCAGGCTCCAACCCATACTGAGCGCTAGGACCTCCAACCCCCAGACCACAAGACAATGGACGCCCTCTTCCAGAGTCTCGAGCAGAAGTTCGAGGCTGCCGGCTTCGACTCCAACCGCTGGTACATCCTCGCAATTACAACGCTAACCGCCAGCACGCAGCCGTACGAAGCCCATCAACTGTACAACTACCTCATCAACAAGCCCGAGAATGCCACATCTGACGCCCGCAAGGCCATTATCCGGCGTCTGCGCGAGGCCCTCGTAAAGTCCATCTCGATCGTGGGCGTGCCAAAACCCATCGAGTCGATCCTGGCCATTGCCAAAGTCGAGAGGCCCGAGGACAGGGACTACGCGACCACGCGTGAGAACTGGCAGGCCGACAGGGCTAACCATGAGCGGGCGATGGGGTGGTATGATAAGATCTATGCGCGGAATGCCAGTGACACGCTGGGTCTGTTTGATGCGCACAGGGACTTTACGTGGATTAGCACGGAGATCACGTATGGGTTTTATCTGTCGGATCGGCAGGTGCTCGATGATTTGGACACGCAGTTGGTGGTCCTCCCTGGGATCATGATTCAGAATCTGAAGCTGGAGACGCATTGGCATATTCGCGGGACGCGGAGGCTGGGCGTTAGTAGTGAGAAGGTGCAGGCTATCTGGGAGGGTGTCAAGCTGGTCGCGGCGTTCTTTGAGATGAAGCTGGATAGAGTGCCGACTGTTCAGGAGGTTGAGTATGATGTTTAGACATGCGTATTATTAGTGCTAGAAGTCTAAGAATGCCTGGTGTAAATATCGACGATGCTGGCTAAATGATGCAACGACAAGTTGATAATGACAATGACAGAGAAAGAGAAAGAGACAGATAATGATAAGACTAAGTAACCCACGGTATCTCACCAGTTCCCTGGATCTTCTTGTTCAGTCGACGGTAGTATAACGCCAACGAGAGAGCCAGCCCTGTAGCAACGGCACTCATGCCCGCATTGACTCCATGTCCTAGGCGGTACGCCGGGGCATCCTGCGTCCTGTAGATCCAAACACCGATGATCTGACCTGGCCCCGAGAATGCAATGTTCAAGGCGATGGTGAGCGAGTTTGCTGTCGTGGTGCGGACGTTGTCGCCAACCCAGGCGTTGAGCGATGGGAGGCCTGCAAAGACGCTGGTTGTGGCGATGATCAGGAACGCGTACCGGGCACGGAAGGCATCTTCAGGAAGGGCAGCTAGATCAATTAGCAGGCAGTCCCTAGGAGTAATATATGGTGCTGTGTGTCATACCCTGGATGATGAATGAGATGCATGCGCAGCCACAGGCGATGGTGGCAATGATGCCCCGGTCTTTGTAGTGATCGGAGAGCCAGGCTGCCAGCAGAGTAATGGGATACGCGACGGCATATGGCGGCACTGTGAACAGCTGTGCATCAAGGCCATCGTAGCCAAGTCCGCTGACGATGGTTGGGGCGAAGTAGGCCATCGAGGCAACCCCAGTGCCGATAGTCAGGTAGGTCATGTAGTGCAGGTAAAGGCGGACCGAGGTGAGCGTGTCTTTGGCATCAGGCCAGTTGATCTTGTCGTCCCTGGTTGGTGTAAGCTACATTATACGAATATTGAGATATGGGATCGTACCCTGAAGAGCGATATGGGCCCAGACGACGCGCCTGCAGCTCTTTCTCTTCGGGCGACAACCACCCAGCCTTTTCAGGATAACTGGGCATGAAGACGAAGACGAGGAGGCCGACAGCAACTGAGAGGTCAGTATTGTACAGAATACAGAGGTCGAGACACTTACTGCTTGGTACGCCCTCGATGATGAACAGCCATCTCCAGCCCTCCAGGCCCTGACGGCCATTCAAATGCCCAACACCGTATGAAATCGCACTGAGAAGTCAGATTCATATCTCGTCGACCATGTAAACAGCAACTTACCCTCCGAATGCACCAGACAGCGTGGCGCTGCACATAAAGAAGGCAATCCGAATCGCGCGCTCGCTGGGTTTATACCAGAAGGTGAAGTAGAAGATCATTCCTTCGCCAGTCAGAATACTGAGTTCAATAAGGTATAAGAGCAGCCATACCAGGAAACACGCCCGCCTCAGCAGCTCCCAGGAAGAAGCGCAGCACCGCCAACTCGTTGAATGTATGCGTAAAGCCAATGCCAGTGCAGAAGGCGCCGAACGCGACGACCAGGAACCCGAGCCAGCGATGCGGCTGGACCAGCTTGAGAGCGATATTGCTGGGGGCTTCGAAGATGGAATAGGCGACCAGGAAGACCATCATGCCGATTGTGTATTCGCGGTCGGTGATGTTGTTGGTCTGCATCAGGGCGTCACCCGTCTCGACGTTCATGATTTTAGCATTTCCTGCAGGGGTTAATCGGTGATAAATATTCATAGGAGGCGTTGCGTACCAACGTTCGATCTATCCAGATAGCACAGGAGATAGATGATGGCCGTGGGCAGAAGCATGCGCCGGTCGATGCGGCGGACGAGTCTGGATAGGGGCACGGTCAGCCAGGGAATACACGACAACAACAGCGAAACAGGGGCTGGAACACCTTTTCTCGGCATCTACATCCTCCATGCTCAGTTCCCGGATATCAGCGTTCTGGTCCGACCGGCGCTTGCTGTCCAGATCGGCCTCGAGGTTGTCGCTGGCGGCCATCGTTCTGTGGCGTAGAAATTCCAGAAAAACTCAACTCAACGCGACACGAGCGCTTGTGGCTGGGAGGAACACCGAACAAGGGGATTGTCGCTGCACGACAGAAAGCGTCTTTAAAGGGGGAAACCCAGGAGTGTTGCTGTTGCTGCAACTCCTCGCATGTCCAGTGGCCTCGACGCTCGTACCCCGGACTTCATACTCGAACACGGAAAGGTGCGCCCCAGCGACCAAACGTACGGCTTTGGAGGAAACAACGGACTCGACAGTGGGGAGAAGGGCCCAATCAAAGTCCCTAGTAAGAATTGATCGGAACCATGACTCGCGGGGGGTTGCTGATCGCCGGGCTTGCGTTATCCACGTCCAGCCACATTGCACCAACAAGACACGCCGAATCCACTGCTGATGGAGCACCCCGGAGCCCTCCGGATGCTCCAGACTAGATTTCCACCCTCGTAGGACGGATATACTGCGAATCTTGCGGGGAATGCGGGGAGTGATTGTTTTCCTGGAGCTGGAGCTTGAAGCCATGGCGGGATTTGGTTCCGCTATAAAGGCTTGTCTGTCGTGAGTCTTTACAATCTATAGAGCTTGTCCGTCAAGTATAGATCATAATCATGACCGTCTCCCAAGCCAATGGCCCCGTCAATGTACCTCTTGGGAAGTTCCCAGCGACTGCACCGTCGAGTCTATCGCCCTCAGACGCAGATGCACTGGCCCAGGGCGTAGTAAATAGAGTCAATGACGCCCTGGCAAAGCGAGACTTCAAGGCCGTCGCGGCACTGTTCTTTACAGACGGCTACTGGAGAGACCACCTGTGCCTCTCTTGGGATCTTCACACAGCAAAAGGGCGAGACAGCATTGCCAGCTTCCTCGACGTCAATTGCAGTCGATCGTTGCAGCTGGACATTGATCGATCCTCAGACTTTCGACGCCCGGTTGCTTGTGCCCTCGATGGACTGGGAAACTCCCACGGCATCCAATTCTTCACGACGATCGACCTGGAATGCGGCAGGGGCCGTGGAGTCGTGCGACTTGCCCAGGAGGACGGGGAGTGGAAGATCCTGACATTCTTCGCCTCGTTGCTGGAGCTCAAGGGGCACGAGGAGCCACTCAATGGGCGTCGCAGCAAGGGGGTTGAGCACGGCGGTCGTCCTGACCGAAAGAACTGGCAGGAGAGACGCGAGACTGACGCTGAATTCGGCGAAAAGGAGCCTGCTGTGCTGGTTATTGGTATGTCATATCGCCATCTGTCCTATCATCTATACTATCGTCTGTACTGAATATAACTGGCACCGACAGGCGCCGGCCAAGGAGGCTTGACGGCCGCTGCCAGGCTGAAGATGCTCGATGTCAACACTCTTGTCATTGACCAGAACGACCGGATTGGCGATAACTGGCGCCAGCGATACCACCAGCTTGTCCTGCACGATCCGGTGTGGTATGACCATATGCCCTACATCAACTTCCCGCCGCACTGGCCGGTCTTCACCCCCAAGGACAAGCTCGCCGAGTTCTTTGAAGCTTACGCCAAGCTGCTGGAGCTGAATGTCTGGACTCGCACGACACTCAAGTCGCCAAGCTGGAATGGGAAGCAGTGGACTGCCGTTCTGGAGCGTCGGAATGCCGACAACACTGTGTCGACGAGGACTGTACATCCCCGGCATATCGTCCAGGCTACGGGGCATTCAGGCGAGAAGTACATTCCGCCCCTGGCCGGTCTTGACAGCTTCAAGGGCGATCGCATCTGTCACAGTTCCGATTTTAAAGGTGCCTTGCATGCAAATAAAGGGAAGAAAGCTGTCGTGATCGGGTCGTGCAACTCTGGCCACGATATTGCCCAGGATTTCTACGAGAAGGGATATGATGTTACGATGGTCCAGCGCAGCACGACGTGTGTGATTTCGTCCGAAGCGATCACTGATATTGGCCTCAAGGGCCTCTATGACGAGGATGCTCCTCCCACGGAGGATGCAGACTTGTGGTTCTGGGGCATGCCCGCTGAGCTGCTCAAGACGCAGCAGATCGGTGTGACTGCCATCCAGAATGACCATGATCGAGAAAAGATTACAGGGCTCGAGAAAGCAGGGTTCAAAGTAGACAACGGACCTAACGGGGCAGGGCTGTTGCTCAAGTACTTCCAGCGCGGAGGAGGATACTACATCGACGTCGGAGCCAGCCAGCTTATTATCGACGGGCATATCAAGATCAAGCAGGGAGTAGAAATCAGCCAAGTCCTCGCTCATGGCCTGAAATTCGCCGATGGGACTGAGCTCCAGGCCGACGAGGTTATTCTTGCAACGGGCTACCAGAACATGCGCACGCAGACACGACGTCTCTTTGGCGACGAGACAGCCGACTCGGTTGGCGATGTCTGGGGGTTCGACGAGAACAGCGAGATGAGAGGCATCTGGAGGCCATCAGGACACCGGGGACTGTGGTTTATGGGAGGGAATCTGGCAGTGTCGCGGTATTACTCGCGGATTCTGGGCCTGCAGATCAAGGCGGCCGAGCTTGGTTATAGATAGAAGTAGATACATGCGGAGTACATAGATTATAGAATGGGGCCACACAGTATCTACAGTCTCTCTGCCTATAGTCTGTCTGTACACTACCAGTCTACTGAAAGCTCCAGAGTCCAGACATTTACGCAGGTGGACCCGTGGATCCGGAGCAGAGTTAGTCTCCGGATATGCCCCAGCAGCCACGCAGCAGACCGGATTATTGGCCCAATATCGGCTTCACGAGGGCAGCCAGTGGATCCTCGCTGGAGAACAGCCTTTGCCGGGCGCTCCGGGAGTCCAGGCCCGGACTGCGAGGGTGGCAGCAGGCTGGCCGTACTTTCGAGCTCCGGACTCCGGGACCAGCTCCTCCCCCTGGGCCTCTGCCACGCCGGGCTCTGCCTGTTTGATTCGCGATTCTGCTTCAATCCACTTTGCTTCCATATCAGCCCACCATGGCTAGTCACACCAGCGAGGAACTGGGTCCGGACCACCGCAACGAGCCGCCGGGGGGAAAGAAGCGGCGCCACGACGTCGCCAGGCAGGTATGCTGTGTGATGTGTATCGCCGCTATGGACTCGCTAATATGCAAGTAATCATCACCAGGCCTGTGAGCGCTGTCGCGTGAAGAAGACTCGCTGCGACGAGCAGTTCCCTTGTGGGCTGTGCCGGGGAATGGGGATCGAGTGTGTCTACAGCTACCGCAAGCAAACTCGGTAGGTCTTTTTAATTCTTTATTTTATTTTAACAGAGAAAAATCTGACGAGGTCAGTAGCGAGATCTCCTCGAACGCCCTGCTCCGAATGCTGGGACGCCTGGAATGCAAGCTTGATAATATTTCCGCAAAGACGCCTACTGGCTACTCCTCCCATGCTGGCAATATCCCACACCCAGGCACGCCCTGGACAGCAGACAACCCTCCACCACCGACCTATGTTTCCCCTCCAGCGCATGATGTCGTCGAGAGTGCGCCCAGCTTCCCTCCGTCCGCTGTCGTCCCCTGGAGTGCGCACCAGGTCATCCTGTGGAGGCCAATCCTCCCGATGCTGCCGGACGCGATCAAGGCGATTGTCAACGAGCACGGCGTAGATTACTCGACAGCGCTGGAGATGAAGAGACCCCGTCTGCCAATAGGACCGCGACCAGGCAGCAGGAACGACACGGACTTGCTGGGGAATCTCAGCGTGTCGATGGTGAAGGAGCTGTGTGAATCGTACTTTTCCACATTCCACCTCACATACCCGATGATGGACCGCACATTCTTCCTGCGCCATACGCTGCCTGCTGCTATCAAGGGCGAGTTTGGATACGACGTCGAGAGTTGTGTTGTGCTGGCTGTGATGGCGCTGGGCTGCTGGTCCAAGCGGGCTCTGGGGGAGTTCCACGAGTATCGTTCCCAGGGCCAGCGCAAGCTATCAGGGAGCGATATGAGCTATGAGTACATGGGGCCTGGTGTTGAAGCGAATATACCTGGGCTGGCCTTCTTTAATGAGTCCAGGAAACGCATTGGGTGGCTGATCAACGACAATGACATACAGAGCTGCCAGTACTATCTGTTGTCGAGGTATTTACCATTGAGATCGTTCCAGCGAGGCATCACTGACGCTTGATAGTATGTTCTATGCACAACTGGTGCGGCCTGTCGACTGGTGGACAATGGCCAACCGAGCCAGCACTTGCTGTCGCATGTTCTGGGAGAAGTAAGACCTCGATCTGTTGTACCAAACATAACTAATATATAACTAACGGCGTAGTGTTCCCACGCCCTGTGACGAGTGGATTGTAGATATGTGGTCGCGTCTGTTCTGGAACACCGTCATGTTCGATGCCATCCTGGCGCAGGAGCTGAAGCTCCCTGGAGGCCAGCTCGACGAGCTCTCGCAGCGAGTGCCCTTACCCACGTTTGTCAAGCTGAAGCAGCCTGCATTCCTACCGATGGAGTCGGATGCTGAAGAGGACGATTCGTTCTTCCATTATCATTTTCTGGCGCAGGTCGCCCACCGGATCCTCTTGACGAGGACCAAGTCTAGTATATTTTTTACCAGTATGCCTTTTCTCTTTCTTTAAAGCTGTATGCCAATTCTGACGACATGACAGGTGAATATTCATCACCTTCAGTACAGGAAGAACTGCATCAGCAGCTCGAGAGATGGCGGAACCAACTGCCCACGGGTCTTCAATTCGACGACGACCATCTGGCTCCATTGCCTGACTCCCCCAGTGAGATTCTCGTCGTCTCCTGGCTTCGTTTCCGGTACATCATAGCCAAGTTCCACTTTGGGAGACCCTTACTGTAAGAAAGACCTCTTCTATCTCTTTTCCTAGCTAACCTGTCGCAGCCACAAAGTCATCAGCCGGCCAGAGGACACGACAGATGCTGAGCTGCGCAGATGTGCAGAAGTGTTTGACCAGATCTTCCAGTGGGAGCCCATTATCAGAGTCATCGCAGTGATGCCGAGCTGTATGCCGTTGAAGTTCCAAATATCCTCACAGTATGTTCTTTCCCTGCCCCAGGGTGCCAACAGGGCTGATCACCAGCTATAGACTCTTCAGCCACATAATCCTTGTATGGTGCTTCCGACACTGCGCCGATCCCAGAGTACAACAGGTTGTACCCTCGCGATATCGATCGTGGTGTAACTTTGCGCTTGGATTCCTGCAGGAGACTGCGTATTCCGGGCCCACGCTGGCGAAGGACGCAGAGATTGCAACGATTTTATGCCAGGACTTGATCTACTAGATCTAACTTAATAGCTAATGACTGACGGCCCACTTTCCAGACATTCTCTTCTATACGTATATACGTACTAGTCCTGCAGTAGTCGACAGTGGCGCGTCTGGAGCAGTTCCACACGGTTTGATAGACAAATTGTAGATACATCACCATGTCCAGCGATCTAATCTCTGCCGAGACGACCCGCCAGAACCAGCAGATCCAGAGTCCCATTTGGCATATACGTAGTTAGTATATACGATGGTCGTGGATGCAGCTCCACCAGCTCGGAGGGATTCCGCACTCCCGGAGCTCGCTCCAGCACGTCCGGACATGCAAGATTGGCATTTCTTGGAATTCTTTTTTTTTTTTCTGGATAACGTCTGAATCGGACAGGCTCCGAACTGGGCTTTGATCCAAAATTTGGGATTTGGGATGCCAGGCCGCGTCGCGTGGCCACGATTCTTGAAGAGCTGTCAGACTTAAGACCCTGGCCTGGTCGCATTTCTATACTGTACTGCACCATATCGCCTACTTTCTATCGATAATTCGCCATCGACGCTATCATGTCCTTCGCTACATACCCCGACCTTAAGGACAAGGTCGCCCTCGTCATGGGCGTCGGCCAGACTCGCATCCCCGGCTCAGACACCTGGGGCAACGGCGCTGCCATGGCGCGACTCCTCGCCTACAGCGGCGCAAAGATTGTCGGATGCGACCTCTCACTACCAGCGGCAGAGTACACAGCGAGTCGAATTCGAGAGGAGGGCGGGGTCTGCGATGTCATGCAGGCAGACGTCACCTCGTCCAGCGACGTGCAGAAGGTCGCCGACGCTGTCGTGGCGCAGCACGGGCGAATCGATATCCTGATTAACAATGTCGGGGCCACTGCGACGGGCGATCCGGCGACGATGCCTGAGGAGCTCTGGGAGAAGCAGCTGCAGATTAACCTTACGAGTGTCTATCTGGCTTGCCATGTTGTGCTGCCGATTATGGAGAAGCAGGGGTCCGGGGTTGTCATTAACAATGCGTCCATCGCGGGCTTGCGGTATATTGGAAAGCCGCAGGTTGCGTATTCGTCTGCAAAGGCTGCTGTGATTCATTTTACAAAGGTCACTGCGGTCATGTATGCGCCCAAGGGCGTGCGGTTGAACTCGATCGCCCCGGGGCTCATGTACACGCCGCTGGTCGAGAGCCTGAAGACGAGCGGGCAAGAGGAGGCTTATAACAAGATCATGCAACAGCCCATTCCACTGGGGAGAATGGGCGACGCCATTGATGTCGCCAATGCGACTGCATTCCTGGCCAGCGATGCGGCCAAGTATATTACGGGGCACAACTTGGTCATAGATGGGGGCTTTACCAGCAGTGCTGTGTCGGTGTTATAATGCCATGAGCGATGATATTTGATTTATGAATAGACCTATTTATCGATACCAACTACTTATTCGTCTGTGATGTCCACCTGCTTCTTATCTGTTGATGTTAGCGTGTGCAAGGGAGCTTGACAGCAGCAACCCACTAAAGGCAACATGGTCCTTGATATTGATAGCGGCGTCATATGGCTCTTTGTAGTACCAAACTGCATTCTCATTTGTTTTTCCTGACACTCCATCAGCTGGGTGGTGCTTGTGACGAAACATGGCTTACCGTTGACAACTATGCTCCAGTACGAAGCGTAGCCCTTCCATGGGCAAAATGTGGAAAGATCCGAGGATTGAAGAATGCTCTTATCCTTGATCGAAGACTCTGGGAACTGTATCCACATTAGCAAGGTCTTATGGGAAGATACTGGAACATACGTAGATATTGCCCTCTACCGTCTCCCACGAGTCCGTCTCAGCGATGACATGGTCGCCTACCTTTGCTATGGCGTGGGGCATTGCTAGAATTATTTTCTTACTGTACTTTGTATGAACTGACACAGATATCCTGACCCGACGAATATCCGATGGGACCCCGCGTGGTGGTTATATACGAGCAGATGCGGGGGGAGGATTACTAATTCTAATGGAAGGCGTCATAAGCTGATATTCTGTTATACTGGTTACTGGTTTATACTAGTTTATACTAATTTATATTGCTATAATTGGTTACTGTTATCTTCCAGAATGTTTTGCTCTGCTTGAGATGTCTAACCATGGCCGGTCCAACGAACTCACCAAATACCGACAAAATGAACTGAACTCGGATATGCACTGAACTCGGATATGATAGGTCAGATAGGAAAAGGAGCTTAATTAACCGGATCTGTTCGTATTAATATTGTGGCAGGAGCTGTGGCTGGTCGACTTTCTCAGCGCTTCCTGCATTGGCCAGCAATACTATCTGCTAAGAGACAATCCCGTTACTTTACAATCAAGCCAAAGTAAACATTAGCAGCTTATTATCTTTGAGTAAGATGAACAGCCTTCGCGGGTTAAGGACTGAGGACTGACGGTGGCCTTCGGAGGCCGACGCAAGGGCAGGGATATTGCAGCAAGGAGAATCCAGTTCAGTTCGTCTCCGGCTGACAGAATCTGAGAATCAAGGCTGTGTAACACGAGTCTACGGCCTGGCCGGCTCTTATCATCAAGGCGCTGAGAATTCTACCAGCCTCGCTGTGACTTAATGTCTGGAATGATCCAAGTCCATATTCAACCATCATCGACGACAGTCTCTTCCACAGAACGCAACCTCAACTGGCAGGATCTTACTAGCGGTAAAATGAAAGTTATTATCGTGGGAGCTGGAATTGCTGGTCTTGCTGCTGGAATTGGTCTCCGCCGCAAGGGCCACGACGTCAAGGTGGGGGTCTTGATAGCGAGAATACATCGCCATAGAGCTAACGCTTGACAGATATTTGAACGCTCAAGCTTGCTCCGCGAGGTTGGGGCAGCAATTAATGTTTGCCCTAATGCCTCCCTGGTTCTTGCGCAGTGGGACTTTGATGTGAAGAGAGCGCGAATGGTCGAGGCACGTCGGCATATGTTGATATCAGGCACATCGCTCGACATCATTTCTGGACTGCAATATCCCGACTTTACTGGACTGTACGGTGGTCCCTGGCTTCTCGCACATCGAGTCGATCTGCATTCAGAGTTGCGACGCGTAGCCACTGATACTGCAGGATTGGGAAAGCCTGTAGATATTATCCTGCGTGCAGAAGTTGTTGACTACGATACTGACAAGGGGTCTATTACACTCGCAAATGGCTCGAGTCACCAGGCTGATCTCATTGTGGCAGCAGATGGTGTGCATTCTTCTGCTCTCCGTCATGTTACCGGCCAGGCAACCCCTGTAGCATCTACAGGCTGGGCTGTCTTTCGGTTTTTGTTGGCCGTTGAAGAGCTGCGAGCGGATCCTGATATAGCTCCCCTGCTTGAAGACGGTGCCACGAAAATTGAGGACGGCCTGATGAAGATATTCGCCGTCGGGGGACACATGAGACGCCTGGTTTGGTATCCTTATGCCGAGTAGGGGCTTCCATATATCGTTCTTGTTCAGCGCTGATGATCAATAGTAACACTATCCAGAACTTCGTCGCTGTGCACGAAGACAGAGAGACAGGAGACCATGAACGCGAAGGTAGGGCATCCTCTCTTTTCACTGCTCAACTAACAATGATCAGACTGGCATCGTTCTGCTGAGGTTGAGGACGTGCTCTCCTACTTTGGCGACTTTCACCCTGATGTTTTGAAGATTATCAGGTAGCCTACTTATTCCCCTCTCTATACCATTGCTAAACAAGCGTAGAAAAGCGACGAGCATCACGCGGTGGCCACTGTTGTACCGCGATCCCATTTCAACGTTGAGCAAAGGCTCTCTGCTGCTCATCGGCGACGCAGCGCACCCCATGCTTCCTCGTGAGCTTGTAACTATACAGCTGCCATATTATGTACTGACCCATGTCAGATCAAGGCCAAGGGGGAGCTCAAGCGATCGAGGATGCGGCAGCACTGGGTGAGATATTCGCAGACCTTCCAACCGATCCAGCGAGAGACGAAATATGCAGGAGACTTGAACTGTTCGAGAAGATACGCCTCAAACGGGTCTCAGCAATGCAAATGCTGTCACTCGCCGGACAGGATCAGGCATTTAGGGTGCGTGAACAGGCGCAGCAGTATATGCCTGACGGTGTCAGTGTGCCGACAAACCAGCCGGAGTTTTGGGACCATAACTTTGGCTACGACGTGATTGAGGACAGTCAGCGGCAGTTGCAGACTTATCTGAAGAGTAAGCCTAATCTTGCTTCGTTATAAGCAGTATGGCTATGATATCTACTCTTATTCTCAAAATCCAATTCGTGTGGACAGGCCAACCCTATACCACCATATCTAGGCTGGTTTTTCCTCAACTAGAATATGCGTTAAATCAAGTAATTGGCATTTGAAGATAACCTATTCAAGACCAGTATTGCGCCAGAGTCGCAGGCACACAAACCACGCTGTATCAACACACTCGGTCACCTTATCCGATGCAAAGAAACTGGTCCGGAACAGATAACACGAAGTCTGGCGGTAAGAGGGTTCATCTTCCCAGTTAACAACACTATCAGTAGTCGAAATGTCCAGCTGCTCCTGGTTGGACAATGGGCGCGACAGTTTCATGCTCGCACCCACCAGGGTTGTATGTGTGTCCTGGCCATAAGGTGTTATAAATGGGTCAAAAGTCGTTGTCATCTTATTTCCTGTACATCCGGCTTTATCCCATATGGTGATAGAGAGTGGCATATACTGTAGAGTTGTGGTTGTCAGAATCATCCAATAAATTCCAGTGTGTACTTACGAGATCTGGAGTAGGAGAAGCCACAGCTCCTAACAGAAAAACAATCCACAGCATCGTGGAAGACCAGCTTCGTGTAAACATGTTGAGAGAATAGATTGTGCCAAATGAAATGAAGGAATTATGTTCTATCGTAAGAGATAAACAACGGATATATAGAACGGTAACAAAGGATCCGCCTGCCTAAGTCTCAGTATGGCTTGAATGAAGCTATAAAGGATATGATATAAAGACAAATGATATATTTAAGATACATAAAGCCTTCCAGGTCTAGCCTCCTTTGGCAATGCATCATCAGAGTAATTGTTTCGATCATGGTCATATATCAGAAATAACTGGCAGGCGTAATCTAGTTCAGCGTGAATGAAACGAGCGAAACTCCTTCATGCAGACGCAGTATATCATCGCCAATAACCTCCACATTAGCAGATTCAATACGCCTATTCACCACCTTGATCTGCATGGGTGTAGCAATGCTGCCCTGTATAACCTGAGCAGTAGCCCCCTCATCTGTGTCGCGGATTCTCAGGGCAGTCTTAATCTCTCCAGGATACTCGTAATCTGCAATCTGAGCTGTCGTGTCCATTCCCTCCGCCCAGTTCACTAGCAGTATCACGTCCTTGCTCCAGTCGTAAACTACACTGCCCAAGTCCGTGCTCAAGCTGCGGAATATAGCATAGCCCGGACGCAGGAGCACAGGCAGGGAGAAGAAATCGTGCTTCTCGGTCAGATATTCACCGCCAGTGCGAATCTTTCCATCTAGAATACCATACCAGTCTCCCTTGGGGAGATAGTATTGGATGTCGCCCTCCGCATTGAAGACCGGTGCAACCAGGAGGCTATTGCCCAGGAAATACTGCATATCCTGATACCAGGCTATGGGATCGTTTGGGTACTCGATGAATAGTGCACGCAACATGGGGACACCGGTTTTGTGTGTTTCAATAGCGCTGGAGTAGAGATATGGCATGAGAGAGTGCTTAGCGTGCACGAAGTATTTCAAGACTCTGTCTGCTTCTCCAGTCTCATCAATCAGCCAGGGGACCTAATTCCTAGTTAGTGTTTTCCAACATGTCGGAGACACGATTCTATCTTACTCGGAAACTACCACTCCCATGTAACCTGGAATGGCTGGAGAATAGCCCAAATGCAATCCACCGCTTGAACAGAGCAGGGTCAGGTTTGCCTTCAAAGCCACCGATGTCATGAGCCCAGTAGCCAAAGCCAGACAGTGCCAGGCTCATCCCCCCGCGCAGGGTTTCGGCCATGGCCTCGAACGTGCTGTACGGATCGCCGCCCCAGTGTATGGGGAATCGCTGGCAACTGGCTGTGGCAGAGCGAGCAAAGAGAGCTGCTTTGTGCGCGCCAAAGTTTCTCTCTAGAACTTCGAAGGTGATCTTGTTGTAGAGGAAGGAGTAGTAATTGTGCATCTTCTCGGGGCTGGACCCATCATAGTATACGACGTCGCCAGTAGGGATGCGCTCGCCAAAGTCAGTCTGTCAGTCTGATTAGAGAACACACTTGCTGGTCATGGCAGTTAAATCACCTTGAAGGAGTCGACACCAATCTCCACTAGTGCTTGGAGCTTGCCCTGATACCACTCACAGGCTTCTGGGTTTGTGAAATCGATAAATCCCATGCCGGCTTGCTACATCTCCAGTGTTAGCCGTAGCTATATAAGTCTTGTAAAGGTGAATCCTTACCCAAAAGTCGTATTGCCACACGCTGCCATCTGTTCTCTTGAGAAAATAGCCCTTGTCTGCAGCCTCGTCGAATATGGAGCTCTCCTGAGCAATGTACGGGTTGATCCATACACAGATCTACATAGTCAGTACTAGCTGGAATATTTAGGAAGCAATAACAACCTACATGGATTCCACGATTTTTAATCCGCTGCAGCTGCCCCTTCGCATCTGGGAAGTAATCTTTGTCAAACTCATAATCGCACCACTTGAACCCGGGCATCCAGAAACAGTCGAAATGGAACACGCTGACCGGAATATCGCGATCTGCCATTCCATCCAGAAACGATGTGACTGTGCCTTCGTCATACTCGGTTGTAAAGCTGGTGCTAAGCCAGAGCCCGAATGTCCACGCAGGAGGGAGTGCCGGTTTGCCCGTGATTGTTGTATAGCGCTCTACAATTGACTTTGGGTCTGGGCCGTAGATCAGATACATTGCCAGGGACTCTCCAGGCACTGATATATTGACTCGCGTTGTCCGCTCGGATTGGATTTCGAAAGAGATGAAGTTTGAGGTAGGGATGAAGACACCGTAGCCTGCAGAAGTGACGAAGAAGGGGATGTTTTTGTATGTCAGCTCTGAGCCAGTGCCACCGTCTTCGTTCCAGATTTCAATGCTCTATGAGAATTAGCAGAATATAGCACTCTATTAGGGGTAGTTCATACCTGTCCATTCTTGACAAAAGGCCCAAAACGCTCGCCTAGACCGTAGACCTTGTCGCCAACCCCGAGCTCCAGCTGGTAAGTCACCCACCTCTGGCCCTTGTTGGGATCGAGATAGCTTGCTCGAGGGTGCAGGGCCGTTGTACCTTGCTTGACATACCCAATCGAGCGCCAGCCCAGCTTGGTCAAGAGTCTGCCATCTGCATAGAAGCTGATATCGAACGACTTTGGGCGCGTATCCACAGACGCAGACAGACTGCCATCTTTGAGGCTCAGGCCCTCCGCCGTTTTGCTGGTATGTACAGCAGATGCGCGGTTTGGCTTCCCTCCAGGGAACAACTCGAAGTGCGGCCCTTGAGCGACGCTTTTCTGTCTCATCCAATGGGTAGATGATAGATGGAGGACATGGTCAGCTGGGGAGCTCAAGGAGTGAGTCAGCGTCGGATTGTTCAACGTATCACCTCGGTGATTAATTGGTTTGGAGGACTGAACAGAAATGTCAGTTCACGATCTATATGCACCAGTTCATGTCCGTTTATACCGTGACAAAATGCAGTTCCTCGTCGCGAGACTCAGCGACAACTGTCTCAACGGCCCAGTCGATGAGGGTGTCTGGCGCTGGATGCCAGCAGCCATGCGAGAACTTTACCATATTGGGTTCGGCGATTTAACAGCTAGCCAGCCGAGATTATATCTATGCGTGGACTGTGATCTAAATGTATGTCGAGGACATTCTCCGGCTGTCGGCTACCAGACCACAGGGCATTGGGCATCACGGCTTATTTTAGGCGACGGATATTTACATGAGACTTCTCTTTAGCCGATCGTCCAGTCAAAAATGAGTTTACTGGGCTATCTTTGTGCTTGACTCCAACTTTCGGTCCTTCTGACAGAATACCAAGACCCCCGCATGGGGTACTGGCCTTGGATCTGGGGTTCTGGGGTGCGCCATAGGGGAACTCTTGGTATTCGTGCCGGTTATCTACATAAATATAGACTCCCACGCCAATATACAGAGTCATCTTTCCTGTTTATCGGTACTTGAAGTGGACAGTTACAATGGCAGCAAATCATCTAAGCATCAACGCCTACACCTGGGCCTGCGGTCTTTTTGCGGCGGTATACACTCCTTAATCTACTTTAAAGCTTTATACTTTTCAATCTTATGATGTTAATTGTCATGGTATGCCTAGGTTGGCTCCCTATTATATGGTATTGACTCGGGCATTGTATCGACGGTCATCGCCCAGCCAGAGTTTCTGGACTATTTTGCACCATTTACGCGTCAGTCCGCCTCTATCACTCAGGTACTACGTCTAACAGGCTGCTAGCAAGTATCAAAGGAGCCGTCGTGAGCACATTTGGAGCAGGCACTGTCTTCGGCGTGTTCTTCGCAGGCTGGAGTGCCGATGCCCTGGGACGGAAGAAGACCATCGCGATCGGAGCGGTGATCGCGCTGATTGCTGGAATAATTCAGGCCGCCACCGTCCACGTTGGAATGCTGATCGCCGGACGGATTGTGGGCGGGTTTGCTGTTGGCATCATGAGTGCGTGTGATGGTGGTGATATAGCAGCAGGCTGCAGTAACTGATTAATGCAGACATGACGATTCCAATCTACAACTCGGAGATCGCTCCGTCACATAAACGCGGTCTGATTGCTGGTCTGCATGCGCAGTTTGTGGGGTTTGGATTTGCTCTTGCAAATGTTTGTTAACCCAGTCTCCTCTTACTCGTGTATCTGACTTTGGCAGTGGGTAGGGTTTGGCTGCTCGTATGCAACGGGCGAGTTCCAATGGCGGTTTCCCCTTGCATTCCGTACGGAGTCTATCCAGAATGTTGCATAATGGTGCTGATATGTTTTAGAATGTCTTCCGGCCCTGGTCATTCTTGTGGGTATTTTCTGGCTGCCATACTCGCCCCGCTGGCTGCTCGAACAAGATCGCGACGATGAGGCCCTTGCAGTCATCAAACGCCTCCATGGGCAAAACCCTGCAGACGATTCATCCATCCGAGCAGAGTTCTATCAGATACGAGAGCAATTGCATTTCGAAAAGACCCAGTACGTTGCTGGGTGGGCGGACCTCTTCAACCGGCCCAGCAACCGAAAGCGTCTGGTCCTCGCTGTTCTTGTTCAGGCTTTCACACAGCTATCGGGAATCAATGTTATAAACTACTATCAGACAGACCTTTATAAGGGGCTGGGAATGGAAGGGCACAATGTCACATTGCTCGCGGGGTATTGCTCGCCCTGCTTTCTTGATTGTCTAGTGCACTGACAGCGTCGTAGTATCTATGGCCTGGTCGGACCACTGGCCAACTTGGTCTGTCTGTATTACGTTGACACCTGGGGTCGCAAGAAGACTCTTTGGATTACGGGCATAGCGATGTCGCTTGACATGGCGCTCGTCATGGGTCTCTCCGGCGGCTTCGTGGATAGTGACAACATGGTTGCCAAAGGGTTCACCATTGCGTTTATCTTCTGCTTCACGATGATGTATGCTTCAGTATGACGATGAGGTCCGTGATAGCTAACTATTGGCAGATACTCCCTTGGATACAACTCGATTCACTATATTTATGTCCCTGAAATCATGTCGATGGCCATCCGGGCAAAGGGCTCGTCCATTTCGGTCGTCTGCAACGTCCTCATCAACATCATCTTTAACCAGGTCTCGCCAGTTGCGTTTGACAACGTCGGGTATAGATACTATGCACTGTTTGTATGTACGAATATTGTAGGGGCGATCACGGTGTTCGGCTACTTCCCGGAGACCAAGGGCAAGACGCTGGAGGAGATCGGCAAGATCTTTGGGGACGATGTGGTGGTGACTGATCTCCAGCAAGTGCGAGAGAAGATTGAGGCTAGTGAAGCAATTGAAAGAGTGGAGGAGCAAGTGGAGGAGCGAAAGTGATGCCGACTGTGTGGACTGTATGTAAACGAGCACGTCCTAGACTCATACAGGGAGGCGAGCACGCGAACCGGATCATCGCACATCGCCCCCACGCCTAGAATCACACCATTCACATTGAATTATGAATGCAGATATTCGATCTGGGCCCTGACTTTAATTTTGGTCTCGGGCCTGACTCGAGCTGGAATGCACGGGGTTAGTGCACGAGAGAGTGCCCCAGTGCCCCTGAACGTGTGCGAGCACAGCCACAGTCATTGCGCTATTTCTGACTGAGATTCCGGCGGCACTGACAGGTCATAACCGCTGATGCCGCATCAATTGTAAAATCAAGCTCGTGCTCGTGCCGATCATGTTGGTTGAGGGGGGCCGTCAAACGGGATAGGGCTGCCATCGCGACATCGAGCCATCGATGAGATCTTCTCGTCCGTGCAGGGTCCAACTGTGTGATTGACATTTCTCGGCTAGACCCTTTTTCTGTCAGTGTCAGACGGGCACCGCCGATGCCGTTTCCTGACTTCGATCGGCTACGGGCCGGTGGTGGGAGAGACTCAGGAGGATATCATGGTCGGCCGCGAACCAATACAGGACACTGATATCTCCACGGAGTCCACAGCAATGGTGTCTCCGCCGCAATATACTAATTTCTCGAATAACCATTTGGAACCAGAGCACTGGGATCGCAGTCGTCACGTTACGCCCCGCGGCAGTCCGAGGAGGAAGAAAAAGCAAGCAAGCGCCAGCGGTGGAGCGTTTGACGGTCTATCACAACTGCTGCTGATGGCGTAATAGCGCTCCAGATCGCACAATTGCTGCTAAGTACAATCCTGCCTCTTTGCTTTTCTCTATCACTTGCGCCATCGCAGCCATCTTGCCATCATGCCTCTCGCCAGCTTGCGGCCACTTCTCGCAATAGATATGCGACATCTGCACGCCTCATGGATCTCGTCGGACCCTTGATCTGGGCACAGAATCCAAGACATCTCAGCCATCCTCTGGGCCCTGCCACAACACCAAGCTCACGATGAGGCTGTCTGAGTACCAGCTGCACCAACTGTCCATTGCTGGGCGGACGGCCTCTGCGCTGTCGCTCCTGGGCGTGGCCACCATCTTTGTGACCTTTTGCTATTCCCCGAACTTCCGCAGCCCGACGCATCGGATCATGCTCATCAATGCATTCTACAACCTGTTCGACTTTATCGCCACGATGATATCCGTCAGCGGGCCAATCGCCGGGGATGAGTCGGGGCTGTGCCGCTTCCAGGCGTTCTGCCTGCAGATGTATGCTTCCTGTATAGTATCCAGGGAACTGGATAACGGTCTAACAAAGCAGGTTCCCCGTTGCCGATGTCCTCTGGACGCTCGCCATGACCATCGACGTGGTCCTCGTCGTCTTCCACCACTACGAGCCCGAGGCACTCCGCAGGCTGGAGAAGAAATACTTTGCAATCATCACGACATTGACCTTCGTTCCGGCACTTGCCTTCCTTTTCGTCCGCAGTGCAGAAAGGGGTCCCTTGTACGGGAGTGTGACGGTTAGTACAGTCGTTGATTCTGTGATCAGTCAAGTGCTGAATGCTATCCATAGTTCTGGTGCTCGATCTCTCCCAACTGGGTGCTTTTCCGCGTAATATTCTACTATGGGCCGATATGGTAGGACTCCAGCCCGGTAAAACTAAACATCAATAGCTGACCGAGTCAGGCTCGTTATTATTCTTGTCTTCGTGCTGTATCTTGTCATCGCTCGCGAGATCTTTAAACTGAGGCATGAGTTGATGCTCACTCGCAACGACTGTCTGGTCCTGTCGTCTACGGCCTCTGCAAGCAATGGTTCTATCGTACGGACTCAGGGTGATAATGATGCGAAGAGTTTTGAGAGTAAGATCACCAGGAGTATAGCTCTCTCGACACCCACTAACAGCACTCCAGCTCCTATAGTCCGTCGTCACCAGTCAGGCGTATCATTGCGAAAATTCCTCCTCATGCCTTTCCTCTTCTTCCTCGCGCTGTTAACGACATGGGTTGCAGCAACAATTAATCGTATCTACGCATTCAGGTATCCTGGGCAGGAACCCTATGGACTGATGGTGAGCGTCGCTGCGCTTAATTCTCTACGAGGGTTCTGGAACGGCATCATCTTCGTCACAATGCGCTCGAAAGGGCGGCGATAGTGTGTATAACATGGTGGTTTATGATATTTAAATACAAGGGCTGGCTGGATGCGGTTTGGACATGGTTCGGCGAGGCGTTTGGGACTATATAAATAATGAATTATGGATAACCTTCTCACAATTTGTCTCTCGTTCAGGAACTACAGACTCGATACAACTGACTACGACTTGGGAATATCAGTATAAGCAGTCGCGCCCTTCTCGCTCTCTTCCCCATGCTGCGCCGAAACCAACTCGACCACCTTCTCTGTCGCCGCTTGGCCACCGATAATCGCTTCATCGCCATCAAAGTACTTGGCAATCTCCTCCAGCGGCGTGTTCCTGGTCTCGATGTAGAACTTCCAGACAACAAACAGCTCAAACACCAGCCAGACACAGTACACAATGCAGTACTTCCAGCCAATGTCCTCGATGGCGATTGGGTTGACGTACTGGTTGAAAAAGAGACTGAGCGACACGCAGAAGAACATCAGGGTCAGGCCTTTGGCGCGGAGGCTGTAGGGGAGGATCTCGGAGGAGTAGCCCACGAGCAGACCGCTGAATCCGATGTTGTAGCAGATGTAGTAGAAGAAGATGAAGACGATCACTGCGTTTCCGGCATTGTTGTCTTCGCCACCGGGGCCTTCGGGGTAGCGTCCGAGAGCGATGGTCATGGCAGTGAAGGACAGGAGCATGCCAATGCAGGAGGTCAAGAAGAGGCGGCGACGCCCAAACTTGTCGACGAAGAAGCAGATACCGGTGGCGGAGACGACGTTTATAGCGTTGAGGATGGAGTTGATCGTCAGCACCGTGTGGCTGTCTGTTACTCCGATGAGCTCGAGGAACTGTTCCTGTCAGCTATATGCTACTGCACAGAGGGATATATCACATACCTTGGGCAAGAAGTAAGAGACAATTCCGTTCCCAGACCATTGCGAGAAGAACCCGATAGAGATCAGGATGATGGACCGGTGTCGGTTGCCAGGCGTCGACCACAGTTGAGACCACCCATTGCCCTCGAGTTGCTTCTCGAGCGAGATTGTTTGCTGGATCTCGTCGAACTCTACATTAACCAGCTCGTCATTCTCATCGCCCTGAGCGTGGACATATGCCAGGATCTTCTTCGCCTGGTTCAGCTTGCCCTTTGAAATCAGCCAGCGAGGCGATTCGGGCACCAGCCTGATGCGGTCAGCTTGCGTTCTCGTATATAAACCGGATCCAATGGAATTACCAGATAAAAACAAGTTGGCAAATTGACGGGACGCCTTGCAAGAGACAGGGTACACGCCAGGACCAGTCGCTTCCAGCAATCTGGTTCGTGCCTGTGTCTGTTATTATCACCGCCGTTGATGACAGCTCCAAGTGACTTACCAAGTGCGACACATGCACCGATCAGACTACCTACATACCACAAGGAGTTGTAGATGGTGCTGTAGACCGCGCGGTGCTGGGGATGGACGAGTTCGGTGACCAGCAGGGGCGAGCATTCCTATAGACTGTCAACCTCGCTCCCTAAAGAACATCTTAGGTACAGACCTGTGCAATTCCGAGCCCAAACCCCAGGATAATACGACCGAACACAAACAGCTCGATCTTGTATCCGATTGAGACCATTGCGACGCCAAACAGCATGATCGTGCAGCCCAGGACGACTCCGAAGCGACGGCCGAGAAGGTCAGCGACGTAGGGCACAATGGGAATGGCAACAACGGTGCCGATGGACATGGACGCAGCGAGGAGACCGAGGGTTGCTCCTGTAGGGTAATTGTATGCTGCACTTGATTAGTCTCGTTGCTCAACTACTCTCGACTTGACTTGTTTACACGCATTCCAGGTCTCGAGTGCCTCCAGACCGTTCATCAGCGAGCCATCATAACCTGCAGACTCGTCAGTCCCGTCGGATATAAACCAGAAGACCGAGTGTAGGCTCACCGTTTGTCGCAGAGGTAATCATAGCTGCCCAGAGAGTGAGATAGACGAAGCGCATGCCCTTCATCCTCCACCATTTCACCTTGGGCCACTCGCGGCCAGCGAGAGTAAAAGTGTCTTTCCCCATGACAGGTCCGAACACGACTGGTCAAAGGGTATCAATAGAGAAGAGTAGAAATATATCACTGCTTCATCGGGGTAGACTCGCTGAATCCCAGCGGGCAGACAGGTGGAGATATAGACCCCGGCTGTCCATCGCCAACACTGAAATCGCCTCACGCGATCCTGGCAAAACGGATAAATCGCAGGTTCAAGGGTTTAACAATGGGGCGAATAAGCTTGTTCTCGACTCTGGATGCAACAGCAGGGGGTGCGTGCAGCGGGGGATCAGAGCGAGATACGGGGTCTGGCGCAGATGATTGGAAGGACGACCAAGAAGTTACTAAAAAGGCTTCATCTGATTTATCCGGGGGAAGGGGGTCTGAGGCACTTGAGACCTCCGTGATGCTTTGAGAGAGCCCTCCTCCTCTTTCTCCTCCTCCACAGTCCCCGGACGGTCCAGACGAGTCGCACCAGCCTAGACGTGGACGGAAGTAAAATCCAACACCGCGAGGCAGAGGCTGATTGGCAGCAGAAGGGCGCTACGATGCAAGCGCAAAGCCTCAGGAATTAGGGCCGAAACAAGCCTGTAGCGTTCTCTCAAACATCATGGGGGGCAAGACACTCCGGGGTGAAAGAGGAAACGTCCATTCGGCCGTGGCAAGTAGAGACACCAAACAGCCTACAGGAGTAACATTTCTGGAACAGCTCATTCAATAGCCTGGGCCGGCTATCAGGATGCCCGAGCGGACCAGAGTATGGCTTTTTTAGACCCAACAGAATGGTTAACGATTCCTACTATTATTTCCCATATGGCCGGTTCGTTGGATCGGGCATGCATTATGGCTGAATAGACACAATGAGCCGACATCACTTTGAAGGCCTTCGAACGATACTACATAGTTCCTATGTCCGAACAAACATTGCCGTTCTATTATTAGTTCTCTATCTAGCAATACATGTTACATGGTCTAATTTACAGCCAACCCTTGGGTCCTCCCCACTTGCCACTCAGCATCGACTCGTAGTACACCCACGGGAAGAAGTGCTTCTTGAGCAGGTAGAACTCCTTTCGCGGGATCGCCTGGTCGATACCGAACCAGTTGCCGAATGTCTCCTTCGGGACTCCGCCGTACTTGAATTCTGCGAGGAGGACCTTGCCGTACTCTGTCGTGAGCGGGCACGAGGTGTACCCATCGTATGCCGCGTCGGGCTCCTTGCCGTCGATGGAGCGGAGCAAGTTCTGGACGAGGACGGGCGCCTCAGCTGTGACTGCAGCGGCCGTCTTGGAAGTAGGCAGACTGGATGCGTCACCAGCGGACCAGACGTTGCCGTACTTCTTGTGGCGGGTGGTAGCGTCGTCAACGTCGACATAGCCGGCCGGGTTGGCGAGGGCGCTGTTCTTGACAAACCCGTGGGGCCCCATCTTTGGCACAACGTGCAGGAGGTCAAATTCCCTGGTGACACTGGATTCTCCGTTTGGTCGAGCAAAGGTGGCCTTCTTACCATCGATGGCGACCAGGTCATGTTGGAAGAGCCCTTCAACGCCACGCTCCTTGCGTAGCTCCTCAAGTTTAGCACTGTACTTGGGAACACCGAACATGGTTGGGGTGCCAGTAGCGAACGAGATCTTGATGGGTGAAGCAGCAGGGTTGCTGGGGTTGTACAGGCCGGCCTTCTTCCAGTAGTCGAGAGCGAGCCACATGATCTTCTGGGGAGCACCAGCGCACTTGATGACACCGGCGGGCTGGGTGAAGATGGCAGAGCCCTTCTGCAGCTTCTCAATAGATGGGAATACACTGGCACAGGTATCGTATGAGTAGACGGTCGAAACAGAAGAGTCCGGGGCTGCCAGCGCCTCAGACAAGCCCTTGGTGCTCCCAAAGTCGAGGGCGATACCCGGAGCAACAACGAGATGATCGTAGTTGATCTTGTTGCTGTTGCCCAACGTGATGTAGTTTTCCTCCGGGGAAAATGTGCCAACACTCTCGTTGTAGAACTTGAGCTTGGGGTCGATCAGGCCATGCAGCGGCTGGCGCAACTGCTCTCGGGTCTTCACACCACCACCGACCAGCGTCCAACCGGGCTGGTAGTGATGCCAGATGGCAGGATCAACAACGGCAATGTCATCTTTGACAAAACGACCGGAGCGCAGCAGCTGATGACTGATGGCCAGACCAGCAGTGCCTCCGCCAATGACCACGACTTTGTGGTTGCGCGCCGCAGAGGTGACGGGGGACGCCGTCGCAAAGCCCCGGTTAACTGAACGGGCAGCCCGAAGTGCAGATGCCAATTGAGGGCGCATCATTGTGATCGATGGTCGTATACACCGTCTCCTTGCGGCGAGAAAAATCGACGCGTGATGCGAAATCGGGATCCTTCAGTGGCGGGGGCGGCTGTTTAGTCAGCACATTGCATGATCTGTTGACTAAGCAGGGCTCCGATCGCGGCTACCCCGCCAATCACGGGACCTTCCCAAAGCAGCAGCAAGTCACCTGATCATGTAAACAAATTTCCAGCCTTCACAAAGGAAACTGCTGGTTATTCCATTGTCTTCGCTTGTGGAACTATGCAGAGAAAGTGCTATTCAGAAACTGTAACCAAATCGTCCTCTGCGCGTCGCGTCCACTCCATCCAGCTCCCATCGTACAGCCTGCGCTCCATCTCATACCCACTCAGCTGCAACGCCAGGTCCAACGCGGCCGCAGTCACACCGGAATTACACGTTAGAATCACAGGTCGTCGCCCGTCTACTCCTGCCGTTCGGAACCGGCTCTTCAGCTCCTCTGGCGACATTATAACCTTGTCCTCCCCGAGGATCGACGCCAGTGGGACGTTCAGCGCCGAAGGCATGTGGCCTGACCGCAGGGACGGATTGAGCTCAGGATCAGCTCCGGAAAACCGACCGGGAATTCTAGCGTCGATTATCTGGGTTTCCTCGTTTATCTTGTTTGACAGAACGAGGTCGTGTAGCTCGTCGTAGGATATTACCTCCCTTGGATCTTTCTCGTTAACGGGATAGTCCGGTTGACAACGGGGAAGTACAGCCAAAGGGCCCGTAGCAACAGGGAATCCGTCTCTGATGTAGCGCGGGAAATTGTTCAAGACGTGAACGCCTCGCTGTCCAAAGTGGCGACAGGCCCATGCCACGCGAGGCGAGGAGTACAGTCCCACCTCCAGTGTATCGTAGACCACCAGGATATCGTCCGGATGAAGGCCCAGCTCGGTCATGCATTTAGCGAAGCGTGAAGCAGATGGCAGCATTTGTGGGTATGGAGATTCAACGTCTTTTATCTCGTCCATGTTGAAGAATCTGTTTACCGAGTTAATGCATTTTACGTTGGTACTGGTGGAATATATATTTACATTGACCCCGGTATGTGCTGGCTTTGGTACGAGGCGAGGTGGGATGCTGACCCAGCGGCGACCGGAATGATGCGCCGTGTGGACGAACCCGTCAAAGCCGAGTGAAGCTGATCTGGAGAGACCAGCAGAGAGGGAAACGGGGTCGAAGTGTCCATCGTGCCTGTCGTTGTGGTGTTTGTCGCTGCTGCAAATTCGGAAATTCGAGGATGGATTTGTTGGTAACATACGGTACCGGCAAATTACGGGAACCTCATCCGATACCAAATAAGAGTCGTACTCTACCATAATTACGTGTCACACCTATACAGAAAAACAGAATGATCTCAGTTTTCTGTGCAATACCGTAGCCTCTGCTATCTTGTAAGTTCAATTCCACCAGCTCTCGTGCCAGTTCCGCCAAATGAGTTCGCTCTCGATTGCCCTCACAAAGTCCACCGGCTCTGACAGCGTCTGGCCAGTCCCGGGCCTGGCTGGGTCATTTCCCCCGGTTTCAGGGTCCCAGTCAAGGGCGATCTGATGTTGAAGCTCAAAGGGAATGCCGAATGTGTCGTCAAATTGGTTCTCTGCTTGCAAGGGAGCGCCCGCCGAGAGACTCTGCATTGACTCAAATGGCGGAAGAGGCTGGAGACCCGGGTTTGGTTGGGAAGGGACTTGGGCATCACCTTGCTCACGACTGTCGGACGAGCCAGGATCTAGACTCGCTGTAGGCTGCGGCCCCTGGAAGACCACCGTGAGGCCCTGTGCAGGCGCTCGACCAGAGTGTACTGCTCGTGAGACATCATTCAATGCCCCCAGAGCATTCGCAATTGGGGCGAAGTCGGGCCGGACAGAAGATTTAACTGTGATGATTCCCACGAGAGCCTCCAGACTGCAGATATCGCTTTCACACTCGCCAAGGTCGGTCGACGACAGGATATGGTAGTAGAGCGTGAAGAAAGCGCAGAACGGATAGAACGAGAGGAAGCTTTGTTATGTTAAGTGCTATAAGTAAGAGAGCTGGCCTTGGAAGTAGGACTTACTGCGTATTAAGACGCTCTCCGTATGGTGCGAGATCCTTCCTCGACCACTCGTGGATGATGCTGATGATTGCCCGAGCAGACTGGACTGCCTGTGGGTGCGTTGCCTGGCCTGCTGGCGTTATCCTGCGCCGCATAGTGATGATGATGCTGTGGAAGGTAATGGCGGTCTCTGCGTACATCCAGCATTCGAACTGGCTTATTCTGAGCGACCGAGCCACCGACAACAGATCCCAGTCGTCATGAAGCTCTATTAACTGGTTACAGTAGTGGTCTATCCGTCGGACAAGGTCTCCCTCCTCTAGGGTCTCGACGGCGTTGAAGTAGTCGTCAAGGATGAAGAGCGTCCGCGACCACAGGATGAAGAGTGCGCAGTCACCACGTTTTGGCTGCGCAGTTGCTGGCGAGATGATCGCAGGCAGACGGACTTGAGTTGGTGGACACCGGAGAGCCCTGGGCTTGTCGTACCACACCCTGAAAAGGAAATCGATTTCAACCAAGAACCAGTGCAGTCGCCGCTGCGTTTCTTTTGCAGCCTCTTCCTCGGGCGAGCGAGCCGGGCTTAGGTCTACGTTGTGAATCCCCAGCAAGTCGCCGAATCGACAGGCCTCGCGGTGGAACTGCCATGCTAGGTGGTAGTCAAAGTTGTTGATAGCCATCCACGCCTGGACCGATCATTAGTAGGGGTCTAGGGTCATTCTGGATGGACGAGCATACAACCAAAGAGGCAGCAAGAAGGTCCAGCTGCGTCCCTTTTGCGGACTCCAGCCATTTGGGCACCGACTGAAGACACAGGTAGTAGGTTCTGGTTCCCAGTCTTTCCTCGCCGTCGGTCCCGATAGTCTGGCCAAAGTAGATGGCGCTGTAGTAGATCACTCGCATTACGGGGTCAACCTGGGCGTATGGGGAGTCGATTATATGAGGCATTGCTCTCAGGAATTCGGGATCAACGACGGCGGAGAATGAGTGAAATATGGTGAAATGCTGTAGAACCATATCCAGAAAGGCTACGACAGTCAGCACAGTGGTTGTCTTGCTTAGGGACAAGCATACTGTCTATATATCGTTTCACGTCGTCAGACAGCAGATAGCCTCTGCGGTTGTCCACCACATTTCTGTCCGGACGAGGGCTCGGAGCAGCCAGCTGGTCTAATGCCGTGTCCAGCCGAGTGATTGCATTGTTGAACGGGGGCTTCGAGGCCAATCGAGTTTGGTTAGTGAGGGATTCGATGCTGTCCTTTGCACCGCTAACCATTTTATATAAGAAAGCTGCCACTGTCAACGTCCGGCCGAATAAGTGGCACTGCACGTCTGCGTACTCTCATGTCCTGGTTCCGATTCGAGATTTGGAGCTATCTCACTCGGCTGGCCGCTGCTGCCCTGAGTTGTAGGCGAGTCTGTCTTCAGGCGTTCCTCCAGAGCCTCCAGCCGGTGGTCTAGACGGTGGATTTCGGCTCTATGTCTGAGCCATGGGATTAGATTGTGAACATGCCGGAGGGAGGTTACTCACCGCGGTCCTCGGGCTTTCCGCTTCTCGGGATACACGCACTGCACACCACAGCCCTGGCATCTTCTGCATTCTGGTTCTCCTCGATCGCATTTCAGCTAGAGAAGTGTCAGTACATCGCTGCTCTAGGTAATATCGGGGCGCGCAGACCTTTCGATCTCTGCACCTAGCGCACTATAAAAGCATTAGTTCCGCCCACATCTCCCACTAAAGCGGGAACAGGTAGTCTATTACCGAGAGCTTCATGCGAAAAGAGGCAGCGTGTGACTGCATTTCACGGGCGAGAAACGGAGTCGGGCTGTCTATTGATTCAGCAAGAGGGCATCGGACTGATATCAGACCGCTTGTCCGTGAAGAGCAGCCTCTGCCCACCCAAGAATACTCGGACTTTCGGGCTTTCGGGTTTTGGACTTGGCAAATTCTGGCAAGTTTACTGGCTAATAAATCTCGAATGGATTGCAAACGATCGGGAATACGTGGGCTGAGGGCTGTTCGGTACCCGCGGATCCCGGCCAGATGCCCGGCGAGACCAGACGCATTCACCAGGTAGGGCTGGACTTTTGCGGACATTTAAGGCGCGAAACACCGGGGCCGCGGACCCCAGCTGACGTGAGGACTCTATATAATAAAATCGACATCTTCGCAGCCTGTTGTGTCGCAATGTCATGACCCTCAACATGGATTCCACTTCCACCGCAGACCGCGGCTTCAGCTCCGGCAGTCGCACTCGCGCCAACAGCTGCGACTCAGACTCTGAGGGAATGGCGACATTGACTGAGACCGACACCCAAGTGCAAGGCAACCGCGAAGTGGCCGACTTGGCCCGTTCCTGGAGTGTACGCTCGAAGCAGTCCCATCACCAGTCCCCCTTCGCAACAGGCAAAGACGATGCGCTCGACCCTCAGAACCCCAAATTCAACGCCAGAGCCTGGGCGAAGGCCTTTTATAATGTTCGATACAGCTCAAATGGCGCGCCTCCACCTCGCGTTACAGGCTTTGCGGTCAAGGACTTGAATGTGGTGGGATATGGAAGCCCGGTCGACTACCAGATGAGTGTTGGAAACGCATTTCTGAAGCTCCCAACCCTCGCCCGGCAATGGCTCGGTGGGAAAAAGCAGCGAATTGACATTCTTCAAGGCGTCGATGCGCTGCTGCTCCCGGGCGAGCAACTATGTGTTTTGGGACCGCCCGGTTCTGGCTGTTCAACCCTCCTGAAGACGATTGCGCAGGAAACTCATGGCTTCGAAGTAGACCCGTCATCGTACATCAACTACCAGGGCATCACTCCAAAGCAGATGGCCGCGCACTTTCGCGGCGAGGCCATTTACACTGCGGAGGTGGACGCTCACTACCCCCAGCTGGCCGTCGGAGACACCCTCTATTTTGCAGCTCTTTCGCGCACGCCTCGCCAGATCCCCGGGGGCATGAGTCGGCAGGAATATGCCTCGCATCTACGGGACGTCATCATGTCTACATTTGGCATCGGCCACACGATCAACACCAAGGTTGGCAATGACTTCGTCCGGGGAGTCAGTGGAGGAGAGAGGAAGCGAGTCACGATTGCAGAGGCGGCCCTCAGCTACGCCCCATTGCAGTGCTGGGACAACAGTACTCGAGGGCTTGACAGTGCAAACGCTGTCGAGTTCTGCAGGACCCTGCGGACTCAAGGCGATGTCTTCGGAGTGACTTCGTGTGTCGCTATCTACCAAGCTCCCCAGGCTGCCTATGAAGTGAGTCCAACCACCGTTGGTTTTATAGTATACTGACAAGCTCTAGATCTTCGATAAAGTCACGGTCCTTTATGAAGGGAAGCAGATTTACTTTGGCCCGGCGCAGGGAGCCAAGGAATACTTCATACAACTGGGATTTATATGTCCCGAGGCCCAAACCACTCCGGATTTCCTCACCTCCATGTCAAGCCCTATAGAACGCATTATCAGACCGGGCTTCGAGAATCTGGTGCCCAGGACATCTGACGACTTTGCGAAACGATGGAAAGAAAGTGCTGAGCGCCAGGCACTGCTGGGCGAAATCGAGCGGTACAACACCGAACACCCGTTTAATGCAGGCGATCTTGATACCTTCGCTTCATCCCGACAAGCTGAGAAGTCAAAGAAACAGCGAGCAAAATCCCCATATACCCTGTCATATTTGGGACAGATCCGCCTCTGCCTATGGAGGGACTTCCAACGGTTGAAGAACGACCCCAGCGTAACGTTGGCCATGCTGATTGGGAACTTCTTCGAGGCCCTGATTATCGCAAGCGTCTTCTATAACCTCCCCGGTGACACCTCGTCGTTCTTCTCTCGTGGCGCCCTGCTGTTCATGATGGTGCTTTTAAATGCCTTCTCCAGCATGCTCGAGATCCTCTCGCTGTACGAGAAACGAACAATCGTCGAAAAGCATAACCGGTATGCCCTCTACCATCCGAGCGCCGAGGCCATCTCGTCCATGATTATGGACATGCCATACAAGATCACAAACTCCCTGCTCACCAACCTGGCTCTCTACTTTATGGGCAATCTCCGGCGTGAGCCAGGCGCATTCTTCTTTATGTTCCTGGTGTCCTTTTCAATGATGATGGGCATGTCCATGTTCTTCCGCTTCTTTGCCTCTTTGACAAAGTCCATTGAGCAGGCACTAGCTCCCTCCTCGATCATCCTGATGGGGCTGGTGTTATACACAGGATTTGCCATACCGGTAAACTACATGCGAGGCTGGGCCTCATGGATCCGATGGCTGAATCCGGTATCATACGGATTTGAAGCGGTCATGGTGAATGAATTCCACGGTCGTCCGTTTCCCTGCGTTTCGTTTGTCCCCTCGGGTCCCGGCTACGAGAATGTGTCTCTCCAGGAGAAGGTCTGTTCGACGGTGGGAGCGATGCCGGGATCGGATGTCGTTCAGGGCACCGACTTTGTGCGGTCTTCGTATGGGTACGAGAACAGCCATCGCTGGCGCAACTTTGGAATCATCGTGGCTCTCGCTGTCTTCCTGGCGGTTTGTCACTTGATTGCGTCCGAAATAGTATCATCTCAACGCTCCAAGGGCGAAGTGCTCGTCTTCCGCCGTGGAAAGGCCCAGAAGGCCCGGACGAAACGGCATCAAGATGACGAAGAGCAGGTGGCACCAGCTGTCCAGAATGAAAAGGATACCGGTGCGGAAGCAGGTACGGTAGCTGGTGTTGAGAAGCAATCTTCGATCTTCCATTGGGAAGACGTGACCTATGATATCAAAATTAAAGGCGAACCAAGGCGTATCCTCGACCACGTTGATGGTTGGATTCGGCCGGGGACCCTGACAGCTCTGATGGTAAGGACAGCCTTCTCGCAGTTGATTGCAATCCAACTGATCATACTATATAGGGCGTTTCTGGCGCTGGAAAGACAACTCTGCTAGACGTACTGGCGAGTCGCACGACAGTTGGTGTTGTTGGAGGCAACATGCTCGTTGATGGGAGACCGCGCGATGAGTCCTTCCAGCGGAAAACAGGCTACGTCCAGCAGCAGGATCTTCATCTCCATACTTCAACTGTACGCGAGGCACTGGAGTTCAGTGCCATTCTCCGACAGCCTCCGCAGTACAGCCGTGCTGAGAAACTGGCTTATGTTGAGACCGTCATTGACCTGTTGAACATGCGAGAGTACGCCGATGCGATAGTCGGCGTCCCTGGCGAGGGTCTCAATGTCGAGCAACGAAAGCGATTGACAATCGGTGTTGAACTGGCAGCTCGCCCAAAGCTGTTGCTATTCCTTGATGAACCTACTTCTGGTCTCGACAGTCAAACTTCATGGTCAATCTGCAATCTCATGGAGACCCTGACCAAGAACGGACAGGCGATTCTCTGCACCATCCATCAGCCGTCTGCAATGTTATTCCAACGCTTTGATAGACTCCTGCTGCTTGCAAAGGGTGGCAAAACCGTGTATTTTGGAGAGGTTGGTCAAGGAGCAGGGACGCTAATGGATTACTTTGTCCGCAATGGTGGCTCTGCCTGTCCCCAAGGCGCGAACCCTGCAGAGCACATGCTGGAGGTGATAGGCGCTGCACCAGGAGCGCAGACGGACATTGACTGGCCAGCTGTATGGAGGAGCAGCGCTGAGTATCAAGAGGTACAGAGTGAACTTGCAAAGCTAAGAGAGCTGGCCAACAAGCCTTCACCGATCTCGGATCCAAACGACAAATCTAGCTATGCTGAATTCGCAGCGCCCTTTTCTGAGCAACTCGTCCAGGTTGGGCGTCGTGTGTTCCAGCAGTACTGGCGGAGTCCATCCTACATTTATTCAAAGGCCTTGCTGACGGTTGGCTGTGTAAGTGCTCGTTTGTCCAGTGCTGTTTGAGTATAACGAGTGTAACTAATGGCATCTGAACAGGCGCTCTTCATTGGATTCTCCTTCTTCAAAGCAGACAATACTCGACAGGGCCTCCAGAACCAGATGTTTGGCATCTTTGTATTCCTCTTCGTGGTTGTCCAGCTCATCCTGCAAATTGTCCCATCGTTCGTTACGCAGCGAATGCTCTACGAATCGCGCGAGCGGCAGTCGAAGACTTACGCATGGCAAGCATTCATTCTCTCCAACATTGCCGTCGAGTTTGTTTGGAACACGGTATGTGTCACTGTCTACATTCCACATATTCTTACTGATGTCTAGCATAGGTAATGGCGGTCTTCTGCTTCCTAGTTTGGTTCTACCCCGTAGGCCTGTACCAGAACGCACAGTATACCGACACAGTGCATTACCGGAGCACTTTAACAATGCTCATCATCTGGGCGGCCTTCCTTTTTGCCAGTTCATTCGCACACATGTTGATCGCCGGCATGGATAGTGCTGAGATCGCATCAGCCTTCTCCAATATCCTATTCATTATGATGTACGCTTTCTGCGGCATTCTCGCCGGCCCCGATGCCCTTCCCAGATTCTGGATCTTCATGTATCGGGTCAACCCAATGACTTATCTGGTGTCGTCTTTGCTGTCCGCGACTCTCGGGGATGCTCCCATGCATTGTGCCGATAACGAGGTCTTGTCTTTCTCGACCCCGCCTGGAATGACCTGCGGCGAGTATATGGAAGGCTACCGAGCCGCCAACGGGGGGTATGTGCTCAATCCAGATGCTCTGGGTGGCGAAGCATGCAACTTCTGTGCTCTGGAGCATACCAACGACTTCCTCAGCGGCGTCAGCATTGAATTCGGCAACCGGTGGCGCGATTTCGGGCTCCTGTGGGTATATATCGCCTTCAACACCGTTGCGGCCATTGCTTTCTACAAGCTTTTCCGGGTGCCCAGGGCGAAGAAGGCAGAGTAGGAGATTCCCACGGGATATATTTCATATACTGTTTCTGTGGCATGTAGTAAGATCTGCAAGGAACGTGCACATGCACAGCCACTGTTAATATAGAGAGTAATTAGAGTTAGAAATTGTTTTTAATCATCACAATACAGCATATTCCCCTTCTCGGCTGCTAAATAGCACCTGCAAGCCTTAAAAGCCATCCATCCGTTATATCAGCACATATCAAGTTGTCTGGAGGGAATGTATCCGTGAGAGAATTGTTACATGACTGCAATATACACCCCAAATGATCAAGGCGACATTCACTATATCTATTACTCATCGAGAAATGTGAATCCCCAAAAAGCCATATAAACCATCTCGACCGGGTCAGTCTTCCATACACCTTTGTATAAAGCAGCTGCTGTACCGCTGAGTCATCCACATAATTTATGCACCCCCTGGCCACGTTCACCGCAACAGCAACAACAACACCAGAACAACAACCAATCCTCCTCCACCGTCTTAACAATCTACAAAATGCGCGTCCCAGCCCTCACTACGATCGTTGCCCTCGCCCTCGCGGGCTTCACTCATGCCGCCGACCTCGGCATTGAAACCACCCACGCCGTCGAGTGCAACCGCAAGACCGTGAAAGGCGACAACGTCAAGATGCACTACAGGGGCAAACTCGCCTCTGACGGATCCGAATTCGACGCGAGCTACAACAGGGGTACACCATTGGGTTTCAAGCTTGGCTCTGGGAGGGTCATTAAGGGGTAGGTCTTGCTTGGTCTGGATGCTGGAGGACTTGAACAGCTGACGCAGAGCAGATGGGACCAGGGTCTCCTGGATATGTGCGTTGGCGAGAAGAGACAGTTGACGATTCCTCCTGAGTATGGATACGGCGAGAGAGGCATTGGACCGATTCCGCCGAGCTCGACGTTGATCTTCGACACCGAGTTGGTTGAGATCGAGGGCGTTCCCAAGGACGAGCTTTGAACAACCAATCCACGGCTATACCCCGGTGCCTCGCCAGAATAAGGACAGGGGAGTGAAGGGGGGATGGTAACTCAATGAATGCTACGGTCGGACGTGTCACTTAAGGGCCCGATTTCGAGTTTGCGGTGACGACGCGGAATTCGACATGAAGATATCCATGACGCTGTTTATTGTATCTAAATGAGATCACGACGTCCAATTTATGCCATTATTATACAATTCAGATTAACACGATTTCTCAGACTTGGCCTGACGAAACCTTTGTTTTCCCCCGCTGATGCCAGAAATAGGACTGCAGATTCAATGCGAGAGCCAGCACCCACGATGCCGCGGCCAAAGCACAGATGGCCGTCAAGCCATGATGATACAGAGGTTTATCGCTGGTACGGAAGATTTGCGACCCAGAAATCCCAGCGCAGTTTGCGGCCATGACAACAAGTCTTGTTGGTGTTAGCATCCTCTTAAGAATGGAACGAATAGAAAGGAACTTACGCCATGGCGACGCTGCGTTCTTGCGGCGATTTGCAGTATACCGACAGCCAGCCGATATTTAGAACGCTGGAGACACTCAATTAGCGAGTCTGGTACGTTTTGCAACGACATTGGTGTTGGGTATTCACTTACTGCATACTAGCGTAGGAAACATTGGCGACTGCAATGACTCCATACCGATGCCACCGGTCTGAAGTGGCCGGTGTGACTCGCAGGCAGGCATATGAGATGACATTCCATGTAATGGCAATGAGGACGAAGGGACCTCGGTGGCCAAGTTTATCGCTTTCATCGCATCAGCTCAACACCCCGTGGTTGGGAACGGCAACGGAGTTTTTGGGCTTACCTGAGATACGACAGGATCAGAATCCATAACATGCCACAATACACCGGCACCGATGCCAAAGCATTCGCTCGCACTGCGCTGAAACCGAATGACTTGATCATGCTTGGAGTGTACTGTGTCAACCCCTGGAACCCAGACATAGCAACCAGGGTGATGAAAAAGTGTTGGATGATCCGTGGCTGTCGCACGGTATTCCAGATATCGCGCGCAGTAATCTTGATATGACCAGCATTTTTGCTTGGATCATCGAGGAGGACGCGCTGGATAGCGATATGAGACTCGCGAGGAGTGAAGTAACTCCAGCGACCAGCGCTGACGAGCGCTCGTCCGTCTCCGGCCTTGGGCGGCACCAAGAGGATGAAGATAACTCCAATACCGAGCGTAATGACTCCTTCAACTGATAATTTCGTTAACCCAGCCACCCATGAAATGGGAGGAGACTTACTGAGGAAAATCCACCTCCAGCCAGCGAGACCGCCTTTACCAGACAGTGTCAGGAGCCCAGCTGAGATTAGACTGGATGTTGCGCCTGAAAACATCTGCCCGAAAAAGAAGAGGGTGATTCGAAGACTGCTCTCTTCCCTCTTGTACCATGTTGACAGGTAGTAGAGCGCACCCGGGATAAAACCGCCTTCCAGGAGACCAAGCAGAAATCTTGTCACCAGATATGCCGGATAGGACTGGACGAATGCTTGGAATGTGGCCACCAAGCCCCAGGCAAATAGCTGTGCTGACAGCCATCTCTGCGGACCAACGCGCTGTAGGATCACGTTAGATGGAATCTCACTGATGACTATGCCGGCCGACAGCAATTGGGTGCCGACATTGATTTGGTTTGTGGTAATGTTGAGGTCCTCGGTGATGGTTGATGTGAGGGCAGCGCTGATGTTTCCTCTGTCGATTTGGAGAGCAAAGAAGGCGAGGCCCAGGATGGGCAAGAGGATCGTGTCGACTCTGTTACGCATCAGTAACTGCATGGAGGAGGCCAGCACCGGCCACGTACTTGAACTTGAGCCTCTTCTCCTCCTTGTCATCCCAGTCCTTTGAAATGGTACTGGACGCGACATCCAAGCCATTGTGGTAGCTATCTGCTATGGAAACACCACTCTTCTCGCTGTTGAGAACGTCGACGTCCAACTTGGGCTCCTTTATTGAAGTCATGGTCAAAAACTGATACAGTCTGACGGGACTTTTGCATTTCCGGCCAACGACGCGAGTTTATATATGCCGACATTATCTGTAGACTCTGCCGAGTTATCAGTGATTGCCAGGTACCGGGCGATGTTGTCGACAATGTATGGAGCTATGGCGCAATCATGGGCGACTCCATTGTCTCCTCGCTTAGCCTTAGCATGTTGGGGCCATTCTTGACTCGCGCTATTTTATCGTATAGACTAGCCTGTGGGTCTTCTACTGTGGTCTAGCCCTCGCTGTCATGTCTTGCTGCCATGAGATCCAAGATCTGTTTTTTGATACGGATGGGCATACACCGGACATCAACTGGACCAAGCATTATTCTTCTATGTACATTTTATGCAGATGTGCTCTATATCACGTCCAGACGTCCCAGTTCAACCCGTATCTCGAAAATGGCAGCGCCTTCTGTGGCCCTTCTAGCTCGGGAATGTATGCATGCTCACAGCGATCAAACGAGACTTTGGCCTGGCTAGTGTAGAACGCATCATACAGCGGATTCAGCGCATCCTGCAAGTTCTGCACATTGCCACCTGGGTGTAGGACATTCCATGGTTTTATGCAGGTGGTGCCTTTGCAGGATTTGAGGACGAGGAGGACGGAGTCTAGTCTGGTGATTACCTGAGAGAGACTACGCCCCAGGATACTGACTACGCTATCGTGCCCAGATTCCCTCGTGTGGAGGTTGTTTAACTGGTACGGATCGGTCTGGAAATAGTCAGCAGGCTAAATATGACGAGGCCACGCCTAGGTATCGCACCGTCAAGTCGTAAAGTTCGTGCTCGTTGGAGCACCATACGGAGTAGTAAAGGTTATACTCCTCGCTGATGATTCTAACGGATTTGTAGGTGTTGTTCGCGAAAACCGGCACTTTCTCTGGATTGCCTGGAGAGGGCTGTTAGCAATTGAATATAGAGTCGACCCTTGCTCGCGTACTTAAGGCGCCCTTCTCCCCCTCTAGATAAGCTTGTCCCCAGTACTCGACAGTAACATGCTCATGGCGTGGGTGGACGGTATCCGATGCACCAGGCAGCGGAATCGGCGTCCCGTCGAAGTCCTCTCGAAGTGGGATTCGCGCAAGGTCGAAGATGGTGGGCGCTAGATCGATGTGCGTAGTAACTGCATCTTCAATCTTATTGCTCGGTACACCAGGGCCGCGGATGAAGAAAGGCACGCGGATATCTTCTTCAAACCCGCAGGTTTTTCCCGGCGGCAAGCGATGCTGGCCAATATGGTAGCCGTTGTCGGAGGTGTAGATGATGTACGTATTGTCGAGCTGGCTGCTGGCCTCAAGACGCGTAACCAGCGCGTCAACAAGCTCGTCCACGCCTTGCAGAGCACGCAGTCGCTGGCGGTAGAAATGATCGTGGTATTCGATGGCCGCTTGATCCTGCTTGGGGAGGGTCTTGATCCAGTTGACTCCACTCGGCTGAGACAGTTAATTATTGACAACAGCGAGTGCTTTTGTGATTCTCACCTGGTCTGGGTTGAAATTCTCAGTGCGAGGGATCTTCACATCCCTGAACAATGACTTGTGACGATCCAGAGGGATGGGCTCGGTCATCACCGTAGGAGCTTCTTCTCGGAATCTGCCCACATCGACATTGGAATGAGGCGCGATCGGAGCAACAGTGAGAAAGAAGGGCCTGTCGCCATTAAGGCCATCGTCCAGAAATCCCAGCGCCTTCTCGGTGATGACATCGACGGTGTGGTGGCCCTCGTAGCTGACGGGGGCGTCGCGATTGCGCTGGTAGGTACTATTTAGATACGAGTAGGTGAAGGGGTCCAACAAGAAGTCGGAGCCATTGAAGCCGTTAACAAAAGGGCTGTGATAGTTATCGACAGTGTGGGCGTTGAACAGCTTGCCAGTATAGTACGTGTCGTACCCCGCGTCCTGCAGCCAAACCGGCAGGAAGTCGTCGTTGAAGCCGCGGTCAACGAACTTGGGATAGCCCCCTGGGAGAGAGTGAGCGAGAGTTCATGATCTGGATGGAGACACGCACCGTATGGTGGAGAGACGTCGGTGACGTTCGTGTTATGGGCTTGCTGGCCGGTCCACAGGCTGACGCGCGACGGGCAGCAGAGAGAGGTGGTGACAAAGTGGTTGCGGAAAAAGGTGCCTTTTTGCTTGAGATGCTTTAAGGTTGACGGCATGTAGTCGACCGAGTCGAGCTGCAGGTCCTGGTCGTCGGTGATGATGAAGATGAAGTTGGGCGCTGCTTGCGTTGGGCCTGGCCTCAGAATTTGCTGCAGCTCAGGAAAAAAGCCGGTCGCACGCGCTGTTGCAAGTAATGATAAGATGCATAATGTATGAGAAACCAGTTTCATGATGGAATTGGTTGATGGAGAGGTGATGGAGATGTGTTGGTGTGTTGGTGTGTTGGTGTGTGTTGTTGAAGTGAAGCTATTCCCACTTTATTCTGACGGTGGAGAATGTCGCCATTTTAGCCCGATTGATGCACTGACATCCATCCATCAACACTCCAACTCAGATGGCGTGCTTGAGATCCTTTGACTCACGCTTATCGCCGATGTCCGATGCTTTTGACAAAAGTTTTTCGTGCTAATGCTGTGACTATGGGTGTTACACGACTCTCTGCATCATGGCCGCCTCCGACGAGACAACGCCGCTGATTCGCGACACCACAAAGCAGCCAGCCTCTAGTCATGCTGTCGTCGACGAAGAGAACGATGCCGTACCACCGAGTCCGTCTAAGCCGCCAGTCGAGGCGTCGACCAGCGTGGGCAGCATCATTGCCGTGCTCCTTCTAGGTACCAGCGGCCTAAAAACAGTAGAGAACAGTATGCTGAGTCGTTGACCACCAGGCGAATTCATCTCCAATGCCGATTCGACGCTCATCATGACCGCGACGGCGCGCATTTCGTCTGAGTTCAATCGTTTGCAGGGCGCTGCCTGGCTGTCCACGGGGTATACGCTCGGAGTGTGTGTTGCGCAGCCGATGGTAAGTTATTGCCTTGTTATATGCTTCTTAAATCGCAGAATTACGCTGACATCTGCAGTACGGCAAACTGAGCGACGTCTATGGCCGGAAACCGCTCCTGCTTTGGTCGTACTTCTTCCTTGCCCTGGGATGTGTCGTCTGGTGAGTTTTTGACCAGGTTGAAGTGGTATGCATTCGGAAACTCATCGAGCCTGCAGTGGACTGGCAACAGATATGTGGATTGTCATCTTGGGCCGTGCTCTCAGTGGTATTGGGGGTGCTGGGGTGATGACCATGAGCTCCATCATCATCACCGGTAGGTTCCCTAGCCCTGTTGCTGCTATATATATTGACCCTCGCAGACATTGTGGCTAAACGAGAGGTCGCAAAGTGGCGGTCCTTTGTGAACGTGTCCATGACTCTCGGCCGCAGCATTGGAGGCCCCGTTGGCGGAGTCCTGACAGACACCATTGGATGGCGATGGTAAGTCTAAACCGATGAGATGGAGTCCATATACTGATCGCCAGCGCGCAGGGCATTTCTCTTGCAAGCCCCGTTACTCGGGCTCGCTGCCATTCTTGTTATCGTTCAGCTCAAGCTCACTCCGCCTGCTTCGTCAAATGCAGCGTCCAATGCATCCAGAATTGGCCGGATCGACTTCCGCGGTGCTTTCCTGTTGGCCACGAGCATTGCTGCCATCATCCTCCTTCTCGACCAGGGCGGGAAGTCATTTGCGTGGGCATCGCTTCCAACAGCAGTCCTTTCCAGCTGCGCAGCGTTGACGCTTGCCCTGTTCATCTACACTGAGCTCCATGTAGCAGTCGAGCCGATATTCAACATCCACATCCTCCGGCGCCCAAATGTCGCGGCCAGCTACCTGGTCAGTTCGCTCCAGGTTGCCGCTCAAGTGGGCATGATGTTTACTGTGCCGCTATACTTCCAAGTGACCGCGAGAGCATCTAGTACTGTTGCGGGGGCACATCTGATTCCTGCCGTTGCTGGTAATACCGTAGGTGGCCTGGCGTCTGGGAGGTTTATTCGAAAAACCGGCAATTACAAGCCAGTGCTGGTTGCTGCAGGACTCATCGCGTGTATTTCGTACGTACTGCAGGTTACTCGATGGAATGGACACACCGGGTTCTGGGAGTCTCTGTATATAGTCTTTGGGGGGCTGGGCAGTGGATCTGCGTCGTCGGCGGCATTCGTGAGCATGACAGCTTTTCTGGAGCCGGAGGAGATTGCAATGGCCACTGGAGGGTATCTTTTGCTGCTCAGCTTTTCTATTACCGCAGGGATCACGTCGAATTATACGCTGCTGGGAACGGTGTTCAGGAGACAACTACAGAGCCAGTTGCATGGGCCGGACGCACGGAAAGTGAGCTGAACCCGACGGAATACTGGTCATACTGATCATACTGACTCGTATCTAGATTATTCGCCGCGCGCTGTCAAGTATTGAATACATTGCGGGCCTGACAGGAACTCTGCGCGAGACGGTTGTTGGGAGCTACGTTGCCGGTTTGAAGCACGGCTACAGTAAGTCTATTGCATAGTACCAGCTGTAATTTTGGCTAACAAGGACAGTTTTCTCGTTTGTGTGTTCTCTGCTGGCGTCGGTAACTGCACTGACTGCAAGGAACCATCGGCTGTAGTGGATGATCGAGGTAACGAGTAAATGTTATTTCCTCATAGTGAAGGTCATACGGTGATATATATATATATATATATATGAAGATATAAGTAACTTGCAGCTTCACCATGTTAAATGTCTATAGTTTGAAATGTAAAACCAGTTACTATTATATTCTCGACTTCACTCATAAGAAAATACAAATAATAACAGCCAGAGTACTCTGGTTAGTGAATCTTTGGTGAATCTGTTATAGTGGTGCTGTGGCTGTGCTGTGCTGTGGCTGGTCTATTTTTGTCTTTATTTTCGTCTTTTTCTTCTTCTTTTCTTTTCTTTTGTTTTTCTTTCTCCAAACATGTCCAGTTTGTCCAAATCGCGCTGGGCCCCGGCCTCCAGCGACAGCCAGAAACCGCCAGACCGACGAGGCCTGCTTTCTGCGTCTGAAGAGCTCTCGCGCTTTATGAAAATTGTGGCGCGCCTGAAATGGAAGCTCCCATTCCTGGCGGAGGGCTATCGCCTGGCCACCACGCACGACCCGCTCATTGACATCGCCCACGCGGAGATCATGTTCAAACTGGACTTCCACGAGTACTATGCGCTTCTGGAACGCGCGCTGGTGCACTTGTTGGGCGTGTTTGGCGTCACAATCTCCGGGGCGTCGCGCTACCAGGACCGGGCTGGCTCGCACAGCTACCACGCGAACGTGCTCGGCGCGCTGGAAGCAAAAACAAGCCCCCTGCGTGATATCCTTGGGTCTGGCGAGAGACTCAGGCAGCTGAAACGCGCCAAGGAGCTGCGCAATCGCTGGAAGACGGCAGACCTGTCGCAGGAGGAGAAAGAACGCGAGGACCTGCGCTCAGCAATGAGAGGCGACCGAGTGATGCCCCTGGACAGCTACGATCTCGACAAAATCATCGCCGAGATTTTCGATGGCCTTGAGGATGGCTATCGCCTGGCTGAAACCCATGCAGCGCAGCATGACACCCTTCGCAACGGTCGGGGTTCGTCCGCCATGGACTGGGACTTTATCGTCGACGCGATGGATTGGGAGGCTGTCTGAGGCAGTCAAAGCCAGGTAATTGGTTACTTTACGCATTGTCTACGTTCTGACTGTACAAGACCTCGTTGGGCTTGTCAAGCACGACAAACCCACCGAGGAGACCAACCGTGTCTACAGCAGTCTCTTCGATGCGACCGGTGTACCAGACACAGTTGACGACACGCGAGCTCGGTCGGGTTTCACGCGTGGTTAGCAAGTATTGTCAACCGAATCGACGTGCATCAATGATACAGGCGGATCAACAATCAATTGTGGTCGACGTCAGTTGCCCAGGAACAGTCTGGGCTTCCAAGGAAGATCGAAGACGTCAGAGTGACACAGTACTCGCCGTACAAAACGACCACCACGGATCAATAAACACCATTTCTCTCCAACTTCACGCTACCCTACCCTCAACAATTTTCGAATATTAATAAATCACTCACAATGTTTAGTCGAATGTCAAGAACCGCCGCCCGTTGCGGCCGTTGCCAAGTGTACAACCCCAAAACCGGTCGCCCCAGCGCTCGTTTCCAGTCTACCTCTCCAGATCAGGCCTCGGGGGGAACCAATTCCGCTTTGGTCGGGGGGATTGCAGGCGGTGCAGTAGCCTTCGGTGCAGGCTACGTCTGGTATCAGGTCTCCGGAGCCAAAGCAGCCGTCAGGACTGTCAAGGATACCCAGGACTATGCCGACTCACTTAAACAAGGCATCATCAAGAATGCCCCCGAGCCCGATAAGGCTTTGCAGTGGTTCCGTGATACCACCAAGAGCTATGCCGCCTTCATTCCGGGCGCCCGCGGCCACATTGACGCTTTATTCGACGACCTGGAAACGGTCAAGGGAAAGCATGGGGGCGAGTTCGACTCCATCATCCGTGACGCATATGCTGAGATGAAGGATCTGTCCAAGAAGGGTGGTGCAGATGTTGACACTGCGTTCCAGGGACTTCAGATCATACAAAAACACCTCAACCGGCTGTTGGACCTGTCCGGCGACGCTGCGGGAGACATCATCGACAACCACCCGAAGCTCAAGGAGAAGTTTGGCGGTAGCTTTGATCAGCTGAAGGAGATGGGCGATGCCTATGGACCGCAGGCAAAGGAGGAGGCAAACCGGACTTGGCAGCAGATAACCGACATTATCAAGAGAGGCGCTGGCACGGAGTCTGTTGAAGAAATCCGGAAGCTGGTACAGGAGAAAAGAGACAAACTGCAGAAACTGGGCGACGAGGCGTGGCAGAAGGGCATGGATGAATACAAGCAGTACCTCGACAAGAACCCCAAGGTGAAAGAGCTGGTGGAGGACAACGCCGACGCTTTGAAGAAGGGCGATTTCTCGAAGCTGTGGGGGCTGGTCAAGGACAGCGCCTCATCTGGCAAGACAGACGAGGTGGAGAAATATGTCAAGGAGAAGGCAGGCCAGGCCAAGGACACGGCAGGAATTGATATCGACAAGTGGTCTAGCCTCGTCCCGGGTGGTTCAGACGTGCTCAACGAGCTGCAATCACTGCACACTGTCGGCGCAAAGAAGGGCAAGGATGCAGAGAGCGTTCTGCGAGACACCGTGGGTGAACTGCAGGAAGTGCTGAAGAAGCGAAAGGAACAACTGGAGAAGATTGGCGACGAAGCAAAGGAGGAAAGCAAGTGAAGATTCAAGCCAGAGTCCGTCCATAGACCCGAATAGCAGTTAATGAACACGGTCTTGCCATAGACCATTGAAATTGGAGCAGAGATCGATTTACACCTCACTAATCGCCTGAAGGATTAAATTGAATCCTTTAATCCTTCAATCTCGTGGCTCCATGAATCCTTAGGTCCAACGGCCCGGGTCCTCGCACCGACACTGGCAGCAGTGGGCTCGGTTGGATTACGATTGCTAATAAAAATGTTACATGTCCCTTGTGGTATGTTGTCGCCCAGTCGTGCATTTCCTAGAAAATAGATACTGATATACTATACTACAGCCTCACGCGGTTGGAACTTCAGCATCAGCGGCCCTACAGTGAACGTAAATGTATCCTTTGCATCTCGATCAAATGCCTCGCCAGTCTCACCAGGCGCAAATGAGATATCAAACTCAGACGCAATGCGTGCTATCACAAGCCGCATCTCCATAAGGGCCAGCTGCTTCCCTACACAGCCGTAACGACCTACAGACGATGAGCTCACTATCCCGGATATTGTTTGTGAATTTCTTACCTATCTGAAACGGGAAGAATGCTTCTTCATGCGTGATCAGTTTGTCCTTCGCCTCGAGCCACCGTTCAGGGATGAAGTCTGACCCGGATGGAAAATAGCGGTCATCGCGTTGGATCACGTACTGGGGGACTACGACAATTGTATTGCCTGGAATCCACATATCGTCGACTTGAAGCCCTTGAGGAGGTGTCTGCCTGGGCTGCCCGCTAGGGACAGCAGGCTTGAGGCGGAGGGTTTCGTTGATGACCGCCTCCAGGTATGGCAGACGGCGCAGAGCTTCATTACTGAAGTCCGAGGTTTGAGCACCCCTGGAGAAAGTTCTGTCGAGCTCGGCCTGTAGTCTCTGATACACTGCCGGATGCTTGGCCAGATAGTAGAACGCGTTTGCCAAAGCCACGCCGGTGGTATCGCTGCGCGAATATCAACATCAAGTTCACCCAGTTCAAGAAAGACAACGAAGAAGAGAGAGGTGAAGAGAGGGCAGACCTACCTCCCCGTGATGATCATGAGTCGACCATCCTCATTAAGGGACTGCTCCCCAGGAGGAGCTGACTGGTCCTTCTCGTCGATAGCCTTGAGCAGCCACGAAATCACGTCCTTGGGGACTTTACTCTCCGATGCCTTCCATTCCTGCACGGGTCAGAACGAATGCGCACTAGGGGTTTATGCATGTTGGATGACCCACAGCTTTCTTCTCTGCTATGCGGTCGGCACAGTATGTCATGAACTGTCCGTAGTTGCCAGCAAGCCCCTGAATGGCACCGAGGATTGTCAGGACCCAGGGCACAGGTTTCAGGATCCCAAGAATCAGCATTTGCCCGTGTAGCTCCTTGATCGCGGCGTGCTCAGTACCCTCCTCGAGCTGTCGGAAGTCCTTGGAGAACCCGACCAGACCCATGACATCAAAGGCCAGGTACATGGTCCACTGGGAGATATTCAAAGGCTCTTCGATACGGGATCGGATCTGTGAAATAAGAACGTCCACCTTGTGCTGAAGACGAGGCTCGTATATGGGCAATGCTGCGCGGCTAGGATTAGCTGTGAGACGGATAATCACGAAAACATCAATCAAATCTTGTTACCTTTCATGCTAAATCCCCGGTCCCATGCTCTCCGGCGCCGACGATGTACATCAGGGTCGCGGGTTGAGTTGAGCGAGATCTGGGTATTATCATCGGACACATGGCTATACCAGGTCGGCTTCGTGCAGGACGACTGGGGCCCGCCCATGAGATTAACTGCCGATGGCCGATTTATGGATAATTCTCTCGGTCCTGTACGCACAAAGTCCCCATACTTGCGATGCATCGTCTCCAGGTCGATATGGTACTGCGTCCGCTCTGTGGCCTGCGCCACCGCGAAGAGGCGGGTCACCTTGGCCGTCCATGGTCCAGGAAAGCGGCGAAGACGGTGGAAGAAAGATCGATAGAGAAAGATGCTAGCTGCGAGTCCACAATTGAAGGATAACGAGGCCAGAATCGCGCCCGCAAGTGCCCGGGACCAGCTGAACGAGAAGAGGTGGACGTAGCCAGTGCACAACGCTAGGAATCCTCCCAAGTAAAAAGCTGCCAGGAGCCTGAGCCGATTGTCAATCTCGCCCACTCGGATGAATTGGTGGAACGCTGCTCCAAGAGCAAGGAAAGTGAGCGCAGTTCGCGAGGGCTCGGGGCTGAGGAGGGCCACAAGGATGGTCGTGGCGCCCATCTCGCAAGTATCTACTGACAGGACTTCCCTTCAGTAAACCTTGAGTATCTTCTCTCAATCTTTCGCGAAGAATTGGACAGTGGGCGAGAAAGGGGGAATGAGGGGAAGGGTGTGTTTTAATGCACAGCAATGCTCAGCTCCCCGGCCTGCAAGGACTCCCCTACGAGCCAACGAATCAGGATTGAGGAAGACTTGGGCTGACATCGCGTGGAGAATGGACCGAACCGTCTCCAGCCCCTGTCATCTCGGCAACCAGTTTGAATCTGGTGGAGAGCCATTGGCTGCTTGGGCTCTTAGCAGCGCACGATGGATCTAGCCTCCTCCAACAGGAATATGGCACTGCGCAACTCATTTAGTGCTGCCGGATGAAGCCCGCGAAACTGCCCCTAGCTGTTAGTGTCTCTATTCTCCAATCAACTTCGCGAGTGGCTTACCCAGACTCCGGGTGTCGGATTTTGCATGGCCGTTGGGACCAGGGGCCCAGGCGGGTTGAAATCTCGCGGATCAATCCGTTGGGCAGTATAAAATGCCTTCATTCCCGCAATAACGGGGCCAGAAGGAGTGGAGCCATTGACAGGCTGAGCAAGCCCTTGGTTGCAATGTTTGAGACGCTCCAGCCAGCCGCATATGGCGCGTCTTTTGCGTTCTTTGCATTGTCCTTGACCACGACAATCCTGCGCATGTACTCACGGAAATGCATCATCAAGAGCTTTGGCAGAGACGACTGGTGGATGGTGTTTGTGTTTGTACGCTCTCCTGTTGTCCCAATGCAGGAGCAAGCCTCTAACCTTCACTCCAGATATTCAACACAGCCCAGCAGGGCTTGTTCTGCGTCTTTCTCTACTACGGCGGTGGTTTGTTCGTGAAAGGCTCTCATAATTACTAGTGACGTACTAATAAAAGCTTCTCAAATAGACACACGACTGAGGTCTCGATGGAGCACCAGGCCATGCTCCCAAAGGTAAGCCTCCCAGGCTTGATAGAGAGGGTTAAGAGTCAGTCACTAACTCCACTCGGCGAAGCTTCTCTTTGCAGAGGAAATCCTGTACATCTGGATGCATCTCATCATCAAGCACGCCTTCCTCCAGTTCTATCTCCGGCTCGCAAATAAAACCTCGTTCACGTACAGCGTCTATGGCACCATGGCCCTGAACCTCGCGGTTGCGGTGGCCATTTGGCTCTTGTACTGCCTCCAATGCCGTCCTCTTCCAGCGTTTTGGAACCCGACAATGTACCCCGATGCAATCTGCCTTAAAACCGCAGTGACTTATTATGTGCCCGCTTCGCTGGTAAGACCTGTCCCTGTTTCGTTCGTACATTGTGAGCTAACCACTCATGGGTCTTTGCAGAACATCCTCACCGACTTTATCATCCTCTCGCTTCCCATCCGCCCCCTGTGGAACATGCAAGCCAGTCTCTCACGGCGCCTGGGTGTTATTGCTGTCGTCTCAGTTGGAAGCGTCGCCGTAATAGTGTCCTGCCTTCGCCTCATCGTCCTCCACGAGTTCGCGGTGAATCCCGACTTCTCATATATTCTCGGCAAGATGGTGATAATATCGGCAGCAGAGTTGAATGTGGCGATCATGGCAGCAAACGCACCTTCTCTAAAGGCTGTGTGGCTGAAGCACGTCAGTGGATCTCTCAGCAATTACTTGTCGTCGATACCTCTTTCCTCGCTGTCTAAGAAACAGAATTCTGCCCCAGAAGCCCCGGTCAGTCGGCGGCGAGATGTGCCAAAGCATGATGGAGACTTGCCAGACTCGTCGTCGATGAACAATCTGGTTGAGCCTAGAAGTTACGAGAATTAGGTCGCTACAATGATGTACACGTCTTGGAAATACCCAATACAAGACCAAATCATGGAAATCAAATATTTTATTGCTTATTATATAACGATACTATCGGTAAAGGAATGTAAATGAATTGAAAGACATGTACTGAGAACAAATTAAAGGAAGGGAGAGGAGAGGAACTGCCAGATTATGCAACTCGGACAAGGAGTCTCTGCTTAGGAAGTACAAGCTGGATATCATGCGGCGATAGCATGATTATGCCCATTTTCCGAGGAGCGCCATGATTCCCGTTCCTAATAGCAGCGAAATCACCATGAAGACCAGGCGCTTATTATCCTGGGTGCGATGCGGGTCGAAGAGGAAGTCCCTGGCGAGCAGCTCGACAAGGCCTGTGTAGATCAGGATTCCCGCTGAAATGGCATCCAGGACGCCCGAAACAACGTTTGCAGTGTATGATCCCGAGTTGTAGGTCGTGCGCACACCGAGGCCAATGGCAATGGAAATCGGAGTCGTAAGGCCGTAGAGCAGACAGAGGACCCATGGAAGCCAGCTTCCCTTGCGGAAGGGAATCGCCGACATTCTGGCTCCGATACCCAGGCCCTCGAAGGACTGATGGAAGACCAGGACGGGGTACAGGGTTGGGAACTCATCGCCAGTGACCCCCAGGTTCAGGCCGATGATGACGGAGTGGAAGATGATGCCGAACTCGAGGATCAGGAAGGCCGCAATCTGCTGCTTGAAGGAGCGTTCAATCCAGGCGGAATCCACAGACTGAGCCTCGAGCCCATCGTCCGTCTTTTTGGCATTACGGTCGGCCTGCGCGGGGATAGCCTCTCCATTGTCTGCGGTGCTGGTCACCAACGTCTCCGGATCCTCCCTGCAGACTCCGTATCTGACCTCCACGTAGCGCTCAGCTCCAAAGTCCAAAAGGAAGACGCCCATCACCGAGGCGAGCACGATTGCAGGACACCAGGAGTAGTCTGCCCAGTGGCCGGTCATGCCCACGCAGCTTGCCGGGCCGATCTCATCGTACGCAGGATCGAGCAGGTGGATGAACGCGGTGGCGACGATGACACCTGCACCGAAGTACCGGGCGAAAAGGTAGACATACTGAGGAATATGCAGCCGAGGGTTGCGCTTGGCGAGCACAGGGAAGAAGGTCACCGCTGTAGACACGACGAAGATGACAAAAATGGCAGAGATACGAGCACCCATGCGTCCATCATAGTCGTTTTCGCCAGCATTCAAGTAACAGATGATATCTCGTGGGTCCGCGGAATCCAAGTCCACGGCGCTGGGGTTGAAAGACATCGTGGTGGATGAGGAAGAGGGATTGACAGGAGAGAGCACTTGCTGGAGGATTCGCATGCGAAGCCTGGAGTCAGGGCTGGTCCTCATACTTATAGCAGATATTTGCAAGGTGGGATAACGATCTCGCCGGTGAAGCCACCTTGTGTCAGGCTTTTCTAGCACGAGGACCTTGGGGTCAAGATGGATCTGTTATAGCAGTTGTCATGTGTTCTTCAGTTTATAGCCATGTCAGACCATGCACTGAGCATGGTGGGAGTCTGCCGGCAAGGCTACATGAAGACGCCGTAGGAGCGACCAATACATTTGATATCCTGCTGCTTCTGCTGCGGTTTTTCTCTGACAGCTATCAACTGATGCTGCCGAGAACTCTCGGAGACAGAAAATTTGCAGACCCGCACACTTGGCTAGCTTGAATGAAAGCTTGTTCGGCTGCACGAAGGCTTGTATCGAGCAGCCAAGACGACCGTTTGACTGGCTGGACGTGGTGGACACCAGCAGAGTGCGAAATGAGATCGAGGACCCCGGGGATAGCCACGGTGGGCCGGGGCCAGAAAACTTTCAAGTACCCACGCTTGACTCACCAGATGGCTATCCAGGCAGCAGCAAACACATTGGTATGGCTTGATTCGGGGACCCCCGATGCTTCTGGTGACAGAATTTAGCACATGATTCTTGCAGTGTGTATGACGATAGGGCTACCCAAGGTATATACACTTGGCTACTGAGTGACTGTGACAAGCGAATGAAAGCAGCAAGTCGGAATAAACCATGTATTTATGAGTCGACAGGGTGCTCTATAACTACTATGTGCTTGTATTCTCCCTAAGTATCTGATATTGCATGGCTGACAGTGGTTGCCAGGTCTCAGACTCGGATTACCGAATTCGGCAATCTAGGGCGCCCTAAACACCACTCCAGAACAGCCTGCGGAGACTGCTTTTGACTGTTATAAGAGGTCTGATGTGTTATAAGGGGTCTGATGTTCAGCCACAATTGCCTAAGAATCACCGTACGGCGGCATCCCATAGCAGAGCTCAAAGCTGTCCTGGAACACCTGCGGCGAGGACCAGCACACTACATCGAGCGTGGTCCCTGCCCTCGAAGGGGTTGGATTGTCCAGAGTTCCCTCATTCGCCAAGTAGAACCGACCCTCGAAGTCGGAGAACCGAAAGGCCTTGGGGTGCTTTGCTTTGACTGTCAGCCATTCGTTCTCGTCAACCCCGACTTCTCTACAGCCGTCGCGCTCGATCCACTGAATCGACACCTCGTCGCGATCGATCATCGGCGTCTTGGGCGAAGAGTTCCATTGGCCATTTCTCCTGTCTGCGATACAGACATTGAATCGCGAGCGTTTAGTAGTGGATAGGCAGATGAGGTTGCCGCAGCAGTACCAGTAGGTGCTGGGATAGCCACTGCGGCGAATGAAGAAGCTGTACCCAGAGATATAGTCATGGTTCAGGTCGCTGGTAGGAGGCAGCAGTTTGGCGCCCAAGTCAGGATAGTTTCCCATGGAATAGAGAAACATCTTGCCGGTGACAGGATCAAAAGCTGGATCGACATCGTGGGACGTATGCGGACATACGGCTGTCCCTAGCGCAGCGACATTTTCAGGACTCTCCTTGATTTGCAACACCCAGAGCTTTGGCGAGAGTCTCTCGATGTCCACGGGTGTTAGAGCTGTATGATCGAACGTTAAGCTGGGAACAGACAGGGCCTTTCCCTTGTTCTCCTGCAGGATGCGAAACAGCGTATCGGCCGTGTTGCGATCGGGGGATATCGCGACCCATACGAAATGCGGCGAGTTTGTTGCCGAATTCACGGGCCTTGAAGCAATATAGTGCATATAAACCATGCTGAAGGTAATTAATTGATGGTGGTATCGAGACAAGTAAGGATACAGTTTTGGTGGTGTGTGAAGTGTGGCATAAGAATGATGCAACAAGGCCGACTGGGATCCATGGAATGCTTTGACCATCTACAGTCTACGGTCTACCTGCGATCCGTGGAACATCTGCCTGTATTTAGACTAGAATAGCCTATTTTAGCACTCGCCGTAAAAATAAACATTCATTACTATTGGCATTAACTAACTCTATCGTCTCTTAACTTGTAATCTGCACCGTAGGAGAATCTACTTTTAGGAACCATGTTATCGTGCTAGCAGCAATGCCCATAAGAGCAACAGGATGCAGAAAATGACGCCCCACAGCACGGAGGAGGACATGGCGTGGAACACGGTGCACCGCAAGGCCCTGGCGAGGAGTTAACCGCGACGGTGATGTTTGAACCACTGCCAGGGAATCGCCCTGATCCAGGCATAGGAGCCCCATAGACCGAATTACTGCCGCACTGTCGACACACGTCTCCAGTCGCACCACCGGCAGGCGGTCCATAACCTGACGACTCGAGGGAATCAAGGTCAGACGAAGTGTAGCTGGATGGTGGTTGAGGAACCATATCCATGCCTATGGGTGTGTCACTGTAGCTGTTACTGTAAGCGTCACTGTAAGTGTCACTGTACGACTGAGATGAATCCACCGACTGCATATCCGAGTAAGGGTAGCTCGTCGGGGACCGGACAGGAGGCACCCCGAGACCTCTAGGGGTCGCATATTGAATATTGGGCGACCCCGAGTCTGAATCAGGGTAGATTTCTCGGAGACGACTAGGAGCCCGGGAACGGCTACGGACAGTGCTGGAGGAACGGCTATTGACACTGCTAGAGCCATTGGACCTCACAGACCCCAGGTCGGAATTGGCGTGGACTCCCCTGGGCCGGATAGTGACAATATTGGGGGTGATGGTGCTGGTAGAGCTTTGAGAAGTCACATCTGACGCAGGCTGCCTTGACCGGCTGCGACTACTGCCTTTGGAGCGTCTAGGATTGCCATACCGGTCCTGGGAGACCGATGACCCAGCGCCAACGGAGTCCAGATCGTCCATACGATTCCCGCTGGCCCTGTCGTATGCCCTCATGTTGTTGGCAGTGAGACCCGTGGGCCGAACTGTATGGGAGGAGCCAGGGCGGATGGTGGAAGAGGATGCGCCAGAGTAATAAGAGCTTTGGGAGCTTCGAGAGGACCTGTCACTGAGATATTCCCAGCCGGTTCTTGAGCTGGACCTGGAGGACGCAGAAGACCTAGAAGCACTGCTGAGAGAGCTAGGGACACTGCTGAGAGAGCTAGAGACACTGCTCTGAGAGGAGTTCCCAATACCCTTGGAGGAGCGCTTCGACGACGACGAACGACCAAAACCGAACACCATTGTTTCTGAAAGTATTAGGGTTTGGCTAAGATACTGGCTATTGGACAGGCTCTGCTTAGCTGGCAACGGAGGCTGATAGATGGTGGTCTTTATATAACTGAGACTCTAATTTGCATACCAGTAGCTCTTTATACTATCATGAAAGGAAGCCATTGTCTGAAGAATAAGTATGGCATTCATAGAACCAACTTCTTTAGACGTACTAGTGCAACAGACTACAGGCATAAAGGGTTATTATTACAAACTGTGAAGGCCTTGTCTGTATGACAATCACAATGACAGCATTCCCACCAACATTGAGGTCTCGGCTGTATCAATCTCAACTACTGTAGTGATTCATTGTTTGTATAATTCTGTAGCTGCATGAGAATAAATCCATTCAAGAGACGAACGCGGTTGACAAGCTATTCAATATATACAATGCGATGCTATATACAGATAATACAGAGCCTCACTTAAGAGTAAGCGCAGGGAACAGGCTTATCGCTCTTCTCGACACGAGCAGCGATGCCAACGCAGTTCTCGTTGCCACCAGGGTTGGCCACTCCAGCAGAGACCCAGATGCTGTAGGAGCCGCCAATGCTGTTGGGGCAGGCGATGAGGCTGCTGCCATCGAACTGCAGGTGGTTGCTCTTGTCGATGGCCCAGCCGGTGCGCTCTCCGTTGCGGGGACCGGACTCGTCGCCAGTGGTATATCCGAGCTTACCTTGGCCTGCATTCTGTTAGCATGTGATATACATCTGGGAAAGCGGATTAGGGGCCGTACCCATGCCGGAGCGGTCGACGTAGGCCTGCTGGGTGCTGCCAGAGGGGCCGTAGAGGAACAGAGCTTCATCCTTGATGTAGAAGGTGGCAAAACCATCGTTGGAGCCCTCGCAGGTAGCGTTCTGGCCACGAAGACCAGCGAAAAGGCTGCCCTTGGCCGCGTTGAAGCCGGAGTTCTGAACACCAGAGCCAGAGTGGATGGCGATGAGGCCAAAGGTCTCGGGGGTGGCAGTAGGCTGCGCAGAGGCAGTGAGGGCCATAGAGGCAGCGACGGCGAGAGAGTTGAACTTCATAGTGACTGATGTTTGCTTCGAGAGAGAATACGACTGTTGGATATGTGCAATGGAGTGTGTAATGGAGGCGATGAGAATGGGATGAAGAGACGGACAGCACTGGGTATTTATACTACAACAGGGACCGAGAAAACAGGGACAACGAGGACAGCAAGTGAGACATTGCCAGCGGATTATTCGCCGCCAGCAGCAGCTTTTGATCCAAATTGAGGCACTCGACAGTCCAGGGCTGTGAGCCTGTGACTTCATTATCTCCACTGCTGTCTCGGACTCTCCACCGAACCAATCCACCGTAACCCACATTAATTGGCTTGACTACTCCGTACGCAGTTAGCTAGCAAGATTTAGTTGACTCTTGCAGAATCTAAAAATACAATCTCCGTCTGCTGGTCCACCCTGCCTTCGACGCGATTCCCCTGAAATTCGACCCCCCGACCTTTGACTTGAAGAACGGACTATAACGAGAGGCAGTAGATACTACCGTACTATAAATTATCGTACTCTAATTATCGTACTCCAAAATACCATAACCGTTATCCGTATTAACCAGCCTTGTCCTGCTGGGGTGCAGGGGGTTCTAGTCTCAATTGCCACTGCCCAGCGTCTTGATTGCTGAAACCTCGCCAGCAGCGATTGGACAACAGTCAAGTTCTCGCAGCTCAACTAAACAGATTAAACAAATTGCTGGTCTTGGTCGGTGTTGTCTATATGAAACCCCACGGTGGCATTTGGTGGTGAAGCCACTGCATATTGCGCTCCTCTGTTTATTCGCCATGTCTCGGTCCACCGTGTAATTACAGCGACATTCTCGATTCCACTGACAGCCTGTGCCTCCTTTTGACGGTTAACGTCTGGCCTTTCGCATTTTCTGTGATGCGAGTTGGACGATTGCAAGTCAGCTCACCGCTGTTTTCCTCCATGCAGATGCCACTATGCGTACATTGCTACTCCGAGGCCGATACCTATTACTGACCATCCGGAATTTGGCTGGCGTCGTGAATCAAAATGAGCTGATAGAGTATGCAAGGTCAATACCGTGGCAATCCAGACCGGATATATTAGACCAGATATAAGTTCCCAGCGACTATATCTACCACAGTTAAACACAGCCTAATCAGCAGCAGCCTGGCAGTCCATTTGCTGACTGGTTCGTCCGCAGATCTTGCAGCTGCGATCTGATCACCGATCGTCATGAGAAGGAGTGGGGGTCGGCTGGCACTGCGTTAACCGAGGGCTTGGTGGCCTTGTTGCGCCTGTTAAGGACAGTCTGCCCCTCAATCAATCATAATCACAAGTTGGGCTCTCGCAATCACAAGTTGGGCTCTCTGGACCATGGCAGCACACCGGGATCTTCTCTATGTGACCTCGAGGGTTCGCTCGCCGCCAACAATCTCAGTCGACGGCTTCCATGCCTGGTATGACAACGTCCATGCGCCTGACGTGCTGAAGACATCGGCTGTCGACACGGCGTACCGCTACAACGCCGCTACTGAGTCTATGCCATGGCGGTTCCTTGCAATATACCCGGTCCACGATATGCCGCGGTTTACGAAGGAGGAATACTTCAGCATTCCAGCCACCAGCGATGCCTTGCCTGGACCGACGCACAGTTGCTTTGATGTTGCGCAATTCGACATCCGGACATATCGCCCGGTCGCGAGTGGCAGTGAATCTGATATTCTGGCTGGTAAGTCGCAGTCGCAGAGGGAGCGGAGTGCCTCAAACCTGACGATGCTGCGTATTGTATAGACGCGGCCTGCGATCTCCTGATTGTGGAATTTAATCTACCATCGGACGTCGACGAGACCGATTCCAAGGCTATTCAGAACTGGTTTGGCAAGACCTTCGCCTGTCAGCGCTCGCAGCGAGTGGGCATATACAAGTCCTGGGCCGTGCTATACCAGGATGAGAAACCGGATACTCTCCCGACATATATGGCTCTGGTAAGCCTGCTAATGGTAACCGGGCCAGTTTATTCACTAACAAGGCATAACAGGTTGAGATAGATGGGAGTAATGAAGATCACAGCAAGTCTATAAAGCAGATACAGTCGGCTGTGCCAACTGCCCAGTGGAAATTGAGAAATGCCTTTAGCCAGTGAATAGCAAGACGCATCCAAGTCCATAGCAATATCACGAATATATAGTCACTTTAGCAGTAGTCAAGTATATGCAGCTCATGTAGCCAAAGAATGAATCGCTTCAGATATTCCTCAGGCAATTCTTCATTCAGCAGCCAATTTGACTGCCAGCTGCACAGGGGCCGTGAAATCATTTACAGAGTGAATTCCGTGTCCGTAATCAGCCAGCTGTTGAATTCAGAGTTACGAAAAGAAGGTATACACAGGATAAGAGTGTATCCTAGCGCTTGATGGCCCGCCGCCGACTTGGTCCCCTGAAGACGCACCACCATGGGTACGCGAGAGACCCTATCTGCTGGACACGCTCAAGGCCATGTCGCCATGGATGATCCCTAGAAGTGCCAGGCTGTAACAACACCTGTACGAGAGCGAGCAGCGTCGTACCCCCGTAGATGTTGATAAATATGACCTTGACCCGCTCATTGCTAAGCACGACACGAAACGCATCTGCCATCGTCTCCTTCGTAGCCCTACCCCCAGCGGCGAGGAAGTTGGCACAGTTTCCCCGAAGTAGTTGACTGCGTCGTTTGTCGCCATTGCAAGCCCCGAGCCGTTCACTATATTACCGATGTTGCCCTCCAGTCGCACGTACGCAAACCCGAAGAGTTTGATGGTGTTTGGTTCTACAGCCACAGCCTGAGCTGATGTCCAGCATGCCACACCGCTGCGGTGTTGTCGGTTCTCAACGTCGACCATGTGTGTACTTGAACTCGTATTTGATCCAGTTGGTTGAAGCAGCATCGCTGACGATGCAGTGGGTAATAGTAATGTTCTACAACAATCAGCTTAGCGTTGCTGTTTTGTTGCCGACCTCCCTGCCCGCTGAAGTCTGGCCGTCAGAGAGTCTACTGAGAAACTTCTCTGCTAAGTCGTGAGGAAGATTGCACTGGAATCGTGTACTCTGGCACAGCTGCCGTGGATTCACTCGTGTTCCAAAGTGTCCTCCAGCCCGTGACTGTAGATATCCTCTGTAGCCGCAGACGTCTAACCTACTTTATCTACTGCCTCCCACCTAGAAGCGATCCTTGGTGACGGGAACCTCGGATAATTTGCGGATAACACCGCCTGCGACAGTCTGGAAACATTCGAGCTGTCTGTCCTACTTCCCTGCTCGCTGCATGCCTTGAAACTCCGTATACCGTTATATTGAACCGTTTCACTTCAATGCATACCCAAGCATATTCTGGAAGATCAATCTGGCAATATCGCGCGAGCATGTTTGGATAGTATACCATGCCCAATTTCTTGCAGATGGAATGCTTTTCCCTTCCAGAGCGACTTCTCTTTGAGTGTACTCGTGAAAACGATTCGGTCGCGCAGGGCGACGAGTCCACTCTCCGGTCACACGTAGCACACTTGACCTCCTCATCTTTAACCAACGGAGCCCATCTCTACCTTTATCTTAAGTTGAGTAAGACATTGTATAAGATTGTATAAGAGGAACTGCTTCCGAGATCCGAGCGGTAACTGGCCAATTACAGTCGTATCCACCTCGGAGATCCCACCTCGGAGATCCCACCTCGGAGATCCCACCTCGGAGATCCCACCTCGGAGATCCCACCTCGGAGATCCCACTCTCGGAAATCCCACCACCGGAGATCCCACTTGCTGGGAAAGGTTCCGTATGATTTTCGCAAGCTTTAGTTACTCATAGAATCCTGTGCTTATTGATTGGTCTCATTGTGCCCTTTCTCTTGTAAGACAAACGAGATTCGTGTTAGTAAGTGGAAAACATTGCGCTGATTCCGCCAGACAATCCATTCCCTTGGAGCATAGATAAAGGGAGTGGCTATCCCCTACTTTCATAATCCGACAAGTCAACCAATCCTTTCCCAAACCAACCCAGACTAAAGACTTTCCAATCCAACAATGCAGCAAAGGAAAGCGGTGCGCCTTGCTACAATCGGAACGAAGGCAAGCGCCGAGCTCCACGACGAACCACTACCGAGCCCTGGCCAGCACCAAGTCCTGGTTAAGGTACATGCCGCTTCACTGAACTACCGCGACACGGTCTTATTGAGGGGGGAATATCCCGTGGAAACGAAGAAGGACGTTGTCCCCCTCTCTGACGGAGCCGGCGAGGTTGTGGCAGTTGGCAAAGGCGTGAGGCGCGTGGAACCCGGTGATCGGGTCACAGTTAGTTGCCTCGCAGGCTGGATTGGTGGCCCAAGCATCGCGGAGTATCGTTCCACCAGCGTCGGCTTTACTATCGACGGGATGCTGGCTGAGTACGCGGTGTTCTATGAAGACGCACTTGTCCAGATTCCGAACTACCTCTCCTACGTGGAGGCTGCCTCACTCCCGTGTGCGGCCGTTACAGCGTGGGCCGGCCTTAATAAAATCGAGCCGCTGCAGCCGGGCCATACGGTACTGATCCAGGGAACGGGTGGTGTCTCGCTTTTTACCTTGCAGTTTGCGAAAATTCTTAACGCTCGCGTGCTGGCGATTACCTCGTCGGATGAGAAGGCTGCTAAGCTCAAAGAGCTTGGTGCTGATGCTGTGGTGAATTATAGCACCTGTCCTGAATGGGATCGTGAAATACTTGCTCTTACCAATGGTAAGGGGGTTGATAGGGTGCTGGATATCGCCGGGGAGAAGACTATTGTAAAGTCCGGGGCGTCGACGAAGATAGGCGGCGTTATCGTCGCGGTTGGCTTCGCAAGCGGCTTCGGCGGCGGGCTCCCACCGATTGATATACTGAATCGGAACCTGACAGTGACCGGATCCTCTATTGGTTCGCGGCTGGATTTCGAGGCGATGCTGGCAGCGATGGCAAGGCGCGAGACCCGGCCTGTGATTGATCAGGTGTACCCTTTTGCAGAGTACCGTGAGGCTTATCGCAGACTGGAATCTGGACAACAAGTCGGCAAGATTGTTATTAAAGTCACACCGGCAGCTGTTTAGATTGACATGTCTTTCTAGCATGTATACTAGTGGAAACCGCTGTCCAACTTGAGAAGGATGCCTGAGGAGTGAGCCTGGAATGCCCCACGGCAGAAGTGTAGGGCTATATACTGGAAATTAATTTACATGGTTCTTGTAACATCTATGCGTAAATATCGATGGCCGCCAGCAGCATCAACAATCTGGGAAGGACCAAGTTCATGATTTGTCAAGCTTGTTTCTGATAAATACAGTTGAAGCGGAGGGATGACCATCCGAACGGCAATGAGGAAGCTGGGTGGGAGACCCGAGACCTGGTGACGAATTAACTGCTAATATATAATTATAAAGCATGCGCCGTTTCCAGTAGCTGCTGCGATCAATGGAAACCCGAAACTATGGCTGCAGCATCTGACAACACAACCCCCTGTTTTCCGCTTGCAGGGAGCGCCCGGGATGGCTGGTCGACCAAGGAAGAGGCAACTGCTACATGCTACTGCGGAGCTGTGCAGTTGGCATTTGTAAGTGCTTTCACGCAGGTCGAATCTTTAACTAATGACATGAACAACCCTCAGCCAACGCAGGGCCCTGGTCTTGTGGACACATTTATCTGCAACTACGCAGACTGCCACAAAATCACTGCATCCATGTTCGCGACCAATTTGGTTATAACGACACGTATTTAAAGCACTTGCGTGGTAAAGACATCCTCACCATCTATAGCCAGTCGAAGACCACGATCACCGGCAAGGCAATGACGAACTCCTTCTGTTCTGTGTGTGGGTCACTTATGTATCGCACGAGTGAAGTGTTTCCAGGACACAGTGTTCTACGCACCGGCACATCTGATGATTTTAGTATGCATGAGACGAAATTGAAGGCAAGGGTCGAGCTCTTTACGAAGGACCGCGTGAGTTGGTTTTGCGGTGCAAATGGTGTTGAACAGTTTAAGGTGGCACCTCCAACGCTTGGGGATACCCCCGTTCCAAGTCCCTGAATGGACAGTTGCAGAGACTCAGAGAAAAAGCGTTTAGCTCAGTACATAATTTCTAATTATGTGGTTGGGATGTGAGGGGAAAGCAGCCAAAATGGCACTCCATATCGCTGCGTATCCCCGCACGGAAATGGGCGAACTTGAAGAACTTTGGCATTCCATAGTAATCAGCAATATAGAGAAGACAATGAAATCCTCAAAATAGTCCACTGGATTGCGATTAGGATTATATTTCTAAACAGGACTAGAGATACGTATGTAGTGGAAGGGTAGGGATAGATTACCGGTGTAAGCCCTAACCACTGTGGGTTAGTTCCATAACCAGGCTTTGCTGACGTGGGGCTGAGCAGCTGAGATGTGAATTAACTTATTAACTTACTTTAATAGATACAAGCACGCATTCGATTGAGTGAAAATGCCCGACGCAAAGCTTGAACGGGGAACCAGGGGTCGGTATGCTCGCCTGCTCTGCCAACGCTGCAGGGCCAGGAAGATCAAATGCAATCTGCCAGATAGAAACCAGCTTGGTCCTCTGGGCTCCCCGCAACCGCCAGAACAGTCGTGCGAACGGTGCCGCAACCTGGGCCTTGAATGCGTGATTGAGCGTTCGACACTGGGCCGTCCATCGCTCAGGCGCAGCGAGAGCACTTCTGCCCACAGCCATCCAGCTTTGCAAAATGAACAAGTCGGCCTTCTGTTCAATGCTCAGGCCAAGGACTACTCGGCCACAGAGTCAACCGAGAGCCCAGGAACCACACAGGAAATACGTGCAGTGGCCGACAAGACCGTATTCGAGTCTGTCATGGAATTCCAGAATTTCTTTGCGTCCGCCTTGGGCAAAGACAGAATATTCGGTGCTACTATTCCTCGGGCCACTTCTGGCTACACGACTCCTTTGCCAGAGCTGGTGAGCGAGCAGATGGCGACCAGCCTCGACAAGGAGTAAGAACACGCCGTTTCCTTGAGATATACCGTAACCCTGTCTAACGAACTTCGTACGTTCAGGCTGCCCTGGTATAAGCTTTTTATTCCCGGTCTGCCAGGCTTAGTAGACATAAGACACCGTCTCGAGTCAGGCGATGGGCTCAACATTGGCACCAACATGCTCTTCGCACTGCTTTGTCTCATCGCCTGCGACTCAACAGCCAAACTCGACCGGTCTAATTCAGCCCTGAAGAAGAACCTTCAGCTGGCTGTTTCATCCTATGGCCAGGAGTTTATCTTCTCGCCTCCTACTCACCGCGACTCTGTGCTTGTTTGTCTTCTCGCCGCTGATTACAGGCCAACTGCAGTGGCAGTGTCTCAACACACTGCACACAGGGCGATAAAGTCGACATTATACCTCAATATAGCAGTCAAGGTCGCTGAAAAGTTACAAATGCTACCTTCGCAACTCAATCTCAGCTTCGCCGACATACCGACCATGGGCAACGAGGAATTCGAACACCAGATCACACATTCTTTACAAGGAATGAAAGTCTTCACCCAGGACCTCATCCTTGATGGACTGTTGTCAAGACCAGTCCAGGTACTGCAAGAAGCGCTTGATCGCATGGCACCCCATATCCACGTTTACCAACATGTCTTTCAACACCGACCCTGCTCTGCAAGGGTTATTTTTCAAATACAGTGGGCTACGGCGAGCTACATGCTTTTAGATGCGTTGAAAGAAATAAAGCAGAACTGGACCAACCCACAACGGCTGTATCATGTTGTTGACGAGATTGAACAACGGTGTCTTGAGCAGATCAGATTCGGCCGCTTGGCTCTGTCTAATACTACGCAGCCTGGGCCACCAGAAGGCGTACCAGTTGCTCGAGCTTTGCTGGAATATCGATTCCATGCAGTCATCGGACGAATATATGGGATTGCACTTCTTCATGTCATGGTTCTCCGATCCAGAACCTCAAACAACAGACTCCCTGGGGATTCTGAGATAGATCCCCAGGAAGCAAATGAAATCGGCGCCACACTCCCGGATGCTATGACCAATATTTCCGATGAACTTGGTGTCCAGATTGTGACATTCCTCTCGCGCTTTGGGAATCCCTTCCCCGACAGGCTACTCACGGTGCTGGAAATGTTCATCGGATCCACAGATTTGAAATTTGATGGTGTACCGTTTCAAGCCCCGTTCCGGGACATGGTTCTCGATATACTCATATTTTCTAGATCTATTGTGGAGAACAACAGCATCAACGTCAGGAATCTGTATGGAAAGATGAGGGACAACGCCGACCAGCAGGTCCTGGTTATTGCCGAGTGTGCCAAAAGATTCAGTAACATGGTGGCTTCCCCTGTTAAGTCCATTGAAGCTGCTTTTGCCGGAGGCTGCGTGTTTGCCGCGAGTACCAAAGTCATGATGGCGTTTTTGGATATCATGAGAGATTTGAAAAGGGAAAGTGATCTTGGAAAAGCTGGTCCCCTACCGGCTGCGTCTGGTACCTCAGCAGAGGGGCCAGGCATCAGAACATTTGCTTCTGAACAGAACCCAGGGAATCTGTGGTCAACCGAGCTCATGCCCAACTCGTTCAACAGTGATGACTTTCTTTTCGACTGGTCCACGATAATGGGCTTTGACAAGGACATGCTAAATAATGATTCCAATCTTGGCTTCGGTTCTGGTTAAAGCAGCTTGATATTGCACATTTCTATATATCTCCACAGTATATAGACATATCTTATTCGCAGTAAAACTCTATCCTACATGGTTAGTTCGTTTGACACAGAGGCCCAAACAACGCGCCTCCTGTCACCTCTTCCCAGCCATCGTTGCCGACGCATCGCCAGCACCAGAACACTTCGTCTGGGTCGTACTTCTTCTTGGTCGACAGAAGCTCCTCATACTGATCGCCGAACCAGTCCTGCTTCCAGTTCGGATCATACGGGTCTGCCTCGTTCAAATAGGTTCCCGTTCCTGGTGCCAGCTTTTTCATGGCTCCGAGCTTCCTTTCGGTGAGCTCCTCCTTGACCTCTTGAATTTCCTCTGGTCCCGAGCTTGCCGGCGCCATATATACTCCTTGTAGTAGGAGATAGGTTTCCCTCCAGGCCGGATTAACAGAGGTATATTGTGCATCGTTGAGAACTCTTCCACCAGCAACGAGGTTCAGGAGCACAGTGCTGGTTACGTTGTGAACCTCTCCTTCGGCCTCGGTGGTCAGAACTTGAAGTAGATCAAACAGCTGTTGCTCTTTGCCGGACAAGGATTCTTTGTTAAAGAATCTCGACGCCATGAATGGCTGGCTATTGCCTGCGGTTGTGTGGTGTGTCGACGCATACCACGCGGCCCACGAAGGATGAGTAGACCATTTAGATAATGCCAGGTAATCTGTTCCGTTTCCAGGGAGCAGGTCACCAATGATTTCTCGGTTCATTACCTCCTTTGCGTGGGTGATCGCGTCGGTGGAATCGTTGGCGAGAAACTTGATCAAGGGGGAGCTGTATGCCCAAAGTCCATCACTCTTTGAGAGAGACGCAGTGCCAGCGAATCCTTCGTCAACAATTGCAGGATACTTTGAGGCTATTCGAGCGGTGGCTTGCAACACAGCAGAGTCATTGCGGCCCAGATCCGCAACAGTGAGGGAGTGATAGAGGGTTGGGCGAGTAGGGTAGGTCTTGACGGTGGCGGACAAGACAACGCCATATGTTCCGCCGCCTCCTCCTCTGAGGGCCGTGAAAAGATCGGTGTTCTGACATGCATTTGCCGTTACAGTCTCTCCCGATGCAAGGACAACTTTGTATTCCAGCACTTGGTCTGTTGCTAGTCCGAATTCGTGGCTGAGAGAGCCATGCCCTCCGCCCTGGAGAAACCCGCCAATGCATCCGACGGTCTGGCATTCCGTTAGCTACATTCTACAGCTGGTTTCAACGCAGCTGGTGCGGACTTACAGGGTCGCCGCCTCCAACAACGACATGGCCGTGTTTGGAGGCGAGATCATAGGCATCCGACCACACATATCCGCCCCCGATGGTGATCGCACTTCCAGTCCAGTTAGACGGGCAAGATCCCTCGGAGTAATGGAAATCCTGATGGAAGTGAAGCCCGTCTTTAACATGCTTTGTCCAGATCGATAAACTGCCGTATCCCTGTGACCTGTCATGGTGTCCCTCGTCAGCCTACATACATATATATATATATATATAAACGGGCAGACCACTTTACCGCTGTGAAATGTCATGTCCAGTATTCTTGACCACAAGTCGGACGTTATTGTCCTTCGCAAACTTTATCCCAGCAGCGACGTCGTCCGCATTGGTGGCCTTGATGGAGTAGGAAGGAGAAGTGCCCAGCTCGCACGATGGATACCCGGCTACCGAAGCATTGATCGGGGGGCATGTATCAACAAGAGGATAGCTGTACCCGATTGGAGATTCTGGAATCCAGAATTCGTTTGTCCAATTGGAAGCAACGCGTTGGCATTCCGTTGCGCTGTATGCAGGGCCGTGGTAGCATGCTTTGGCGAGAGGCTCGTTTTGAACAAGCCTTCCTTGCACTGTCGAGTTGAGGGAGTTCCATTTCGAAGCTGATGGCCAGCAATCGTCTACCGGGGTCTATCTCGCCCTGAGTTAGAGGTATCAGAATCCATGGCTGTGGAATAACGTACACATTTGCACTTGGCAAAGACGGACTGGGCTCCAGCCAGGAGAAGGAGGCTTTTGAGAAACATGGTCAGCGAATATCAGTTAAATGTTTGCTGATTGTTAGTCGAATAACGACCGGACGTATTTATATCGTTTCCATCTTTGTGGCTTAACCCTCCGATGCCATTCGACCGTCATCTTAAGTGTAAGAAGCGGAAGCGGAAGCGGAAATTGTGAATTGAATTGAATTAGATCCACGGACATTGTACTGGGGCTGTGCTTGGTTCCAGTGTCTACTACTATCCTATAGATTATATTCCATAGCAAGTTCATAATAGTCCACTGCGCAAATTCCGCGCACGATGAATGGCCCGTATCATTCTGGTCAGCCTTGGGGCGATGTCGATAGCCAGCTAAGCCTTAGACTACTGCAAACCATGGCTGTCGGTGTTATAGCACAGACCCTGAACCTTTGTAGCGGCATATTCTACCAACCTTGCTTGCGGATCATAATTCCCATCTCCTGCCGTCCAACGCTTGTAGCAACAGTAGCCGGGGCTGCTCTACATAGACGTCATCAACGCCAACGCAGCTGAATTCAATACACAGGCCACTTTGAGATCTTTCTGGAGGTTCGTATGATCTTAAACGCCCTTTGGGCAACTTCCTGCGGAAGAATTATGACTTGTACTGGGAGTATCCATCTACCTGGAAGTTGTGGTCTTTCGCCAGTAAATAGAATAGTCAAGGTTACAGCTGAATCAAATCAAATCAAATAAAGTAAAGATGCAGTCTAATGCTTGTGGCTCTCTGATTCCGAATCCCACTCGTCATCACCTCCAGTACGTCCTTCATGTGTAGTGATCACCATCCACAGGATCTTGTTGACCTCCTTCACCTTCTTCTCTTCCTGTCTATTCTGCCTCCTTGAGCTCCCCCGGCCTGCTCTTCTTCGCGATCTCTGGTCTTGTTTATCCTGATCCTTCATCATCTTCTCAATCTGCTTTTGTTCAGCCTTAGTAGCCTCCTTTGCACCCCACTTCTTCCAAAACCCGTCAGACATGGTCGCTTCCTCTATGTTATCAAACGACAGCGACATAGCTCGATTTCCCGACGAGCGAGGATATTGCTCAGAAGCTCCTAGTCGGGCCTCTCTCCTGGCTCTAAGCATGATGAAAGGCTTTTGAGGGGATGATTAGAATGGGGTCTATAAACAGTCTAAATTGGTTTGTTTGCTCCCTTTGATCTCGAAAAGTGGCCACCTGCATATTATCGTCCTTATATTCTTGAAGAAACGCTGTAAAACTAGGATCCGCTATCAAACCTCCCGTAAGTCTGCCCTACCTTGCCCGCGACATGTTGCGCAGTGACGGCGATGAGGTTTATTTCCGCATAAATGCGCGTGGCCCAGCAGCACGACGATCGTTTCCACCGTTCTGTTGCTGCTGCATGGGCTAAAGACGAGACTAAGACCCATCAGGAAATCCAGATGCCCAAGACTTTTAGCGGGCACTAGCCGGTCCAATAGAACAACAGTATATGTGTCGATCAGAGGGCCTGTTCCACACCAGACAGTCGACGTTTCCGTGCTGATCGGGCCAACCCAATGAACCGTCGAAATGGTGACTTCTGTTAAGCTGACGGGCTGGAGGTTTTATACGAGCTGATACTGGCTCCTTGCTCCGACCGGTCTAATTTGCCGGACACGTACCAAACACGCCTCTTGCAAAGTCCAGTCGCTCAGATGGTGGAAGCCCGTAAGCAGCATTGTTGGGAATGCCTCCGGCGTCGATTAGTCTGTGATTTCCAAGCCCCCGGATGCAGACGGTGTGAAACATCGGGGATCGATTGCCCTGGATACAGTAGCCCTCCACCGGTGCGAGTGAGGTGGCTGGCTCCGGGGGAGGTCAGTTGTCGACAGCGCAAAGTCCCGTCAGCCAGGCAAAGAACAGAGCCAGTCCAAGGAGCGAAGACTATGCATAGCTTAGTCTGCTGCGCCACTATCTCTGAGTGTCAATCTGACCCCAAGGTTTACGCAGCTAGCACTCGGGCCATGATAAGTGCCTGTCCGTCCTCTCGCCTCATTGATCTAACAATGTCCAACATGGCTCAATCCCCGTTCGAGGTCAGGGTTGTTCCAACCAAAGAAGAGTACTCTCGCCTTGTCGACGTCCTATGGGCGGCCAATTTCAATCCATACAAGTAGGCCCACGCCAGTTTCCTCTAGTACGTGACTCTCCGACAGGTCTAACTTATCTATAGCCCTGTTTTCACGGCTGTCCACCCAGTAAGCGGCCATACTCCAGAAGATCGCGCCCGAGATAAGGCCCTGGACGCCGAAATACGCTGGAATATGAGCCAGGCAAACCCATACTCGCACCTGATATACGTGATCGATAAAGCAACCGGCGAAGTGGCGGGGGGCTGTGAGTGGTTTATTTTCCACCAGAACCCTTTCCCAAATGGACCGCAGCCTGTCAAGTGCACCTGGTATCCTGAGGGAACAGAGCGTGCCGAGTACGCAGAGTGTATGCTCTCTCAGGCTTTTTTTCCGCGACAGTCTTGGTTCCAGCGGCCACATGCCGGTGTCAATGCCATGGGCGTCCATCCAAAGTATCGGCGATGCGGCGTTGGGCGACTGCTTATGGAGTGGGGACACGCAATAATTGATCCCCTGGGCTACGAGAGTTTCATTGAAGGCAGCCCGATAGGACGCTGGCTGTACGAGGAGTATGGGTACCGGCGGGTGCTGGGGCTGCATGTTGATTTTGATAAACCGAATCCAAGTGATGAATGGCTGCGGTTGGTGCACGAGTGCAAGCCGCCTGGTATTCTGCTTCTTTGGAGGCCACCTCGAGGGGAATGGACAGAAAAGGTCCCTTGTGGTCCTTGGGCAGTGTCTGATCTGACTTTCAAGTAGTGAATGCTATGGGCTTCCGTCTTTGGCTGCCGAGCCGATGATACAACAGAATATCCACTTCAAGTATTAGATTTATCTACAGACGCTCTCTATGCAACAGGAAATGTAGGGTAGTTGACCTTGATATGCTATGCCCACGGACTCAAAACGGAATCACAGAGGCCGTGGATTTCAGCCATGTGGTTAGGCAGAATTATGAAGTATCGGATGCAATTAAGAGATGCAACTGGGAATGACTCGTCCTCTGCACGTAAATGTATATTCCGCATTAATTTCCGCGTCACAAAATTACGCTATCGGCGCCCAATAAGGCACACACAGCGGAGTGTCTTTGACGACGATCCTGCTGCGCTCTGTCCTCCAAGTGGGTATCAGGGGGCTAAGCATTACCAAGCCTCCCAGGGCTGAAAGTCAAGCAACCCAAACCCAGAAGGGAATCCACTGTGGCCAAGGAATCGTCAATTGCGCGGTTGGTGATTGCATAAATAGACAAGGTGTCACCGTAGGGATCTCCTTCATCCTCCCCATTCATTTCACCCACACCTACCGGCTTGCACAACTGCTCAAAATGGCCTTGCTAAGCCCAAGAGAAGCGTCCGTGGGGAGCTACGGCTGCCCTATACCTGACCACATTGAAAATGGTGAGCGATCGTTGCTATGCACCTCTCACGCCAGTTAATCATGTCAATAGCGGGCGGCGCGCCATTCGTGGGCAGTCTGTCTTTCTACCACTTCAACATGATTGTATCCGGCGCCTGCACCGCGATTGTGTTGTTTTTGACATTTAGTCTTATGGGACGACATGCGATGCGCATGAGTAACCCTGAGCAACAAATCAAGTGAGTCCACCAGCCGGGCTGACGGCGTTGCAAGACTAACAAGTATGTCTCTATACAGAATAATGCGAATCGTCAACATGATCCCCTCCTACCAAGTCTTGTCCTTCATCTCGATCTGCATTCCCAACTCCTACATCTACCTACAAGGGTTCACCGAAGTGTTCCAGGGCATTGCCCTATACGCTTTCCTGATGCTACTTTGCGACTTTCTGGCTCCCATGGACCAGGACAAGGTGGAGTTCTTCTGTTCGCTCGAGACCAAGAGACAGTGGCAACCAAAGAAAAAGAGAAATGGTCTGGCATTTTTAAGCGTACGTGCTGTGGCGGTTGGAATGCACACTGCTCGATATCTGACTGAATCTTCTATATAGTTGACTTGGTGGTCTGTCCTCCAGTATCCCATCATCACCTGGATTACAGCAGTTGCCCAGGTGGTGACCCAGTTGCTGCATAGGTACTGCCTTGGAAGCACTGAACCACACTTTGCCCACGTTTGGGTATGAACTTCCCCTCCCAATATGTTTATGGAAAGCTGACATAGGTTGTAGATCACGGTTGCCACATCTCTGTCGACTTCAGTAGCCGTCAACGCCATCATTCAGTTCTACGTGAACATGAAAGACTACATGAAAGAGAACCACCCGCTTACCAAGTTGATGGCATTCAAGCTGATCGTGGGGCTGGTCATATTGGAAAAGATCCTCTTTCTCATCTTGCAGGGCGTCAATGCGCTCCAGGTAAACGAATCATTGACCTACGTCGATGTCCTGATGGGCCTGCCAGAGATGGTCATCTGCGTACAGATGATTCCGCTGTGCTTCCTGGTCCTCTACGCCTACCGGACAAAGCCTTACGAAATTTCCAGCGCTGCTCGAACAGTGACCCTGCGGCCGCGCGCGTACCAAGCCCTCGAGTCAGACCACGACGAGGAGGCCTTGGTGAGTGAATCCCAGAGACGTTATCAGGGTGGCTGGCTGGGGCTGCACGCCTGGGCCGCTTACTTGAACCCGCTGGGCTTGCTTCTCGATGTCATCTCGGCGCATAGAATGATATCCAAGGCTCGGGCTCTGCAAAAGAGGCAGATGGAGCAGGCGCAGAAGGCAGAGGAAATGGCAAGATATGAGACTGGATATGATATTCCCTTGGGCGCATGAGTGGTCACAGCTGAGCCCTGTTATGTATTATGAATTTCGGCGAGTTTTATTTTACTTGTTCAATATTTTGTGTATTTCTTGCTACAGTTTATATAGTCAGTCAGTTGCCTCACCAAATCTCTGGATAGGGAATCTGGTACAGGCTCTTCATAACGTTACAAGAAGTGCAGCAGGACCAACTGTAGTCTATCAGTAATTCCTTTCCGGTCGTGGAAAGGTAGTTCAATTATATGAAAGTCCCTTTAACTAACTTACTACTGAGAGATCCTCTCCTTGATATACCTAAAGACGCCCTCGGGTCCAACAGCATGGGCCGCGTCTTTCAGGTCCACCAATATGTCAACCATTCGACAGACCGACAAACGATTCACTCGTAGCTCCGTTGACAACTGAGCAAATTCCTCTCCAAATCTATGCTGCTCCGGTGTAGAAAAAATAAATCTCAGCTCCGGAACTCCTGCCAGGGCTGCCGCACACCACTGCAGAATACACTTTATATATTTATTCCCACCAAACGCGCCGCAACCCCAGAGACCAGTAACTACATGAGTGTAAGTGCCACTGCAGAATGCATTATACGCTTTCAGAATCATCTCTCGAGATAGACGAGCTGAAGGATAAATGTCGGGGATAGGACAGTCTCCTTCCACTGGGAGAGTGTCCAGCTCGAGTGCGTCCATAAACAACATAGTCCGACTGTTCCACCCCATGCCATCAGAGTTGGCGACTGACTCTTGGGGGACATCACCAAGCCTCGCATCACGACCATATCCAGTGATGGTCACCATTGCCTCAGCGCCCCGACAGATCAACACCTGCTGGTCGGAGAGCGGAGGTGCCAGGAGTACAACTGGATATGCTTCTGGAGTAGCGCCCACATGCAGCTCCTCCTGGGTACCCGAAGGGCCGTATCCGATGCATCTATTCGCAGAGACTACGCATGCTCCATCGGGAAGCCCGAGCAAGCGTGGTGTTGTCTGCGACTCTGGGAGGTTAACAACCTCGACACGGGTGGCCGATAGCATGGTTTCTTTGGCTTGGCTGCCCTGTATTCGGTGTATATCTTTATTTGCCATTGTTCGCATGCTAAAGGTAATGGGCCACTCGTTTGTTCCAAAGTGGGCAGTTTGTGTGTTTTCCTTAGAGGAACTGACTATTCTTTCAAAGTAGGTGAACAACGCAGTAAGGTATGCATCCACGGCGCCTCGGTGAACATTGCTGGCTACAGAATACCAAGGACTAAGATCAACAAAGGACTCGGTAGACCAGGGATGCGGCGGCAACGAGCACAGGAATTGATGAACGATCAGACAAGCCACCTGCTTGCGTGAGAAGACGATCTGTGTGATCCCAGTGGATGATAGCGATGGCAGTAACCCTTCTGGAAACAGATTCTGCATTTCAAGTGCCAGGTCCACCAGAACAGGCCAGATATCACGGAAGAAGTTCGGGGCACAGTTGCCAATATAGCGCCGAGACATGAACTCTTGAAGCAGGGAAAAGTCCACACCAGCTGCTGTTCCTCTCAGAGTAACCGCAATCATCTCAAGGGCCTCTAAAAGGGAGGGAATATCTTTGATCGGGGCCAGCTCGCTTCTAAGAATGGCTGTAAGAAGGTCCCAGAACGGCACTTCGTCGTCATTATAGTCAACCAGACAGAATCTGTCTACTCGTCGAAGGCTCGTAGAAGAGGGGAGGACAAATTTGGGCGTCATCTTCGCGTATAGTACTCTCAGGATTTTAATCAAAGTCAAATGGCGAAACGGATCTTCGCTCGTATTTCAAGCCCAAGATGAGTCATTCTATCATAGCATCGTATTTATGGGTCCAGCCGGGCCGATCCAAGAAGAGCAGTCAAGTCTGGCTCCCGTAAACAAGGTTAAATGTTGTGGAATCTTATGCGAGTCTTGCCCTGGCCGGTCTATATAAACGCTGCCCCGGTAATCCATCTTACCATCATATCCTGTGCCACACCCGGTCGGTCCTGAGGGACCTGATACCCCAACTAGATCAGAAACGACTATTGGAAATAGAAAATAATAGCGAGACTTACCAAATGCCCAGCTCCCTCCACCGTCACAAATGCAAACCGCGATGCTCTCTGGCCGACCTGAACCACGGCCTCCTTAGCACTACCCACGATCTCGTTCTCTCCATCAACGACTGACGCCCAAGGTTGCAATTTCTTAGCGGTAAACGCTGTCTGGCCCTTCCAGGGCAATGAATGCGCCCAGCGGAGATTTCCCGCAGTGTTGCAGGCAAGATCCAGATTCCCTTGGTAGGCTAGGAAGTGAACGTTGTTGGCCAGGAGAAATGAGACAAGGTCCGACACCGTGGTCATTCCATCAGAAGTCTTTGCAAAAGCATCAATCACAGGCTGGGAGACGAATTTGTATTCCTTGATCTCTTTCGGGGGCTGCAGGGCTTCCCAGACCCGGGGCGTATTAAGATACTGTTCGATGCGTGCGGCTTCCACATAGCACATCTCGTCGATTTCACACGGCGCCGTGACTGTCAAATTCAATTACAACGAGCAAGAAATAAATCAGGGCATATATTATAGACGTACTGTCAAACCGGTTGCGCCCTCCCTTGCCCGCCTCGTCATCATACCACCCAATGACACCGACATAGCAGACCTCCGCAGCAGCACGACAGATTGCAGGATCTGGATTGCGGTTGCAAATGTCGTACAACTCCATGCACCGCTGCATGTTTGCAGCCATGATATCACAGCGGGTCTCATTGAATACGGGCTTCGGTACTCCTGGATTGGTGGTACATAGCGTTTCCCAGTATCCAAAGGTCGTGTCCTTTGGCGACATGAAGCCATTACCCACCAAGCAGGACTCTAGACGAATTTGGGGCTGATCAGGGTACAACTGATTCTGCTGGATGATCTGAGCCCCTAAGTAGGGAATATAGCGACCCTGGCTGTCTCAGCAGTGGGCAGGAAGAGCTGATTCGGGATTCTTCATACCGCATAGGACTCGCCCGCCAGGTGCACAGGGACAAGTTCCCTTTCAGGAAGAAACTCCGGGATAAACAGCTGCAGAAAACGGTGCATATCAATTGCTGCCTCCCGTGAGTCGCTGGGCAGTTCGTAGCCGTCGTCGACATAGGAAAATCCAGTATCCACAGGCTGGTCCACGAAGAGCAGAGACGAGTTCCGGGACCAGCTCCAGGGATTGTAGTCTGTTCCATTTCCAAACTCGTTGATTCGACAGGGCCCAATCTCCTCGAAGAGACCGATCATACTGGAGTCGCCGGGCCCGCCAGTCAACCACAGGGTCAACGGGTCACTACGCGGGTCGTTCTGGCTCTCGAAGTACCAAAAGAACAAATGCTTATGCCCCACATCAAGCCATCCGGTATATTGGGGCGAGCGAGCTGCACAAACCGATTCATTCTGCCGGCGAACACGAATTGAGTATTGTGGTGCATGCACCGACGTCAGGACAGTCTGGAAAGTAGCGGATATGCCCAAAAACAGGGCAGCAAAAACGCACAATCGCATGGTGGAAGGGACTTGAATAACTAACTGACTTGACTTGAGCAGTGCAAAGAAGCGAACAAAAGACCTGGACGCCAGGGGGCTGACTCATCCAGCTCGCCATCGAACCCCTGCAGTGCTAATATAACCAATAATAAAACGAATAATACCCTGGAAGGTTGTGATACAAAACAAAGAATACTAACTACTCTTGGCTACTTTTTGTCCCATCGGCTGCATGCGTGGCAATGGCCCTGCACCGGTCAGCAGCTGTCGGATGTCAACGACGGTGAATACTAAATTCCTGTCTGCCACTGATCTGTCTGCTTTGACCATGGGTGAGTCCAGCGGTTGACGGTTCCGGCACAGAATACAGGGAAATGCTCATCAAACATCATCTGGTACCAGTAGCTAGACTGGGAGTCAGTCGGTAGACAATACTAAAGGGCAGGGCATCCTTGATATTCCGGCGAAGCAAGTACATTGGGTGTTGCTTACAGCCACCTCTCAGCTAACATACTATATAACCAAACTAGTCACCGGGCCAGTTTTGAACTCTCCATTGACCAACAGGAAAGTGCCAGGAGTGGATTGAATATTACCAGCCATGGCAACCTGGGCGGCCCGAGAGGTGCTCATGTGCAAGTATTCAAATTAACGCCTTGAGACTCAGTATCTGAAAGACACTGAGAGCATTTCATAGCCATGTCGTTTGACTCCATTTTGTAGAAGCACATTCCAGTACAACCCTCCAAAATATTGCTCACGTCTCTCAATAAGTAAGAGACATTCAATCGGAAAGGGCAATGTGCCTGTGCAGTACAGCGATGGAGTTCAGTCTCATGACCGCATTTCGAGCGAAGAGTAGCCTGAAACTCCTGCATGCACATTCTGTTTAATAGCTCTTCCGCTGGCTCTGATATATTCTTTTGGAAGCAATTTTGCCGCAAGGCTCGTCGACATTGACCGTGAGTTGTTAGCAGCTCAAAAAAAGACTGATCCCGGTCTAACGCCTGAATTCCAGTTTTCAGCCGATCTCTTATTTCCGATTTAATCATATCCATCCTTGTGAGGATTCGATCTATGTCGCTGTCAGGTTACTCCAGAATCTTCATGCCGATTAAATCAAGCCATAGCACTGTAAGGCTTACCTCGAATACGGTCAAGTACCAGACGCCAATAGTCCATTTGAACATCTCGGGGACCTAGTCTCATCATGCAAAGCCTGGTAGCCGTTTCAAACGCGTCGTGATCCCCCTTCCAGAACGCTGCCATAGTCGCATATTCAAGGCGCCGAATAGCTTGTGGTCCTTGCGCAACTATTTCCTGTTGGTAATATACCGAAAAATAGGGCAAGACATCCTTTTTCTGTCCACAGGAATCAATAAGATTCTCGAGTTTATCAAACGTACTTCTAACCAGGCGAAAAGGGAGAGTCGAGCCAGGGGCCCCATCCTCTAGGATGCGTACAAAAACCATCATTGGAACAGGATCCCAGAGGTCGATGATAGCGGTCTGTATGCCCAGGTATATCTGACCGATATTGGGTAATAGTGAAATATTTGAAACAATGCACCAAACCCTCCGAGTTACTAGGAAGGTCCACTCATGTCCGTCATTGACGCGCCGTACGACAATTGTATAGCTCAGATCTTCTGTGAGATCGGAGTTCCGAGTGTTCCATGGGCTATAAAGGAGCTCGACAAGAGAAGGATCTTCATTTCGGGCGCGTTGAGTTTGAGAGTCCTGTACGTAAGGTTCAACACCCCAGAATTCTTCTATACTGTATGTTTGGGTGTTACCCACGAGGGGAGCAATATCTGCCATAGTTCTGAAAGTCTCGCCACAGCCTATCTTTGAAAACAGCAAGATATAGGATATTAAAAGGGTGAGAGGCTAAGCGCTTTTGGAGTTGTTAATAGCCCTTTGGACGTTAGGCACGTATAATAATAGGGTTAGCAAATATTTTCCGTTACAATAACTCTGTTATGAACATTAAGCGTCCGGAGGTTTGTTTTGTGTTACTGTGTATCCATACCGGTTTCGGACGGCTTAAGCTGGCTGTAGATGAATTTTATCCTGCGTAAGCTATCAGGACATGCGTCAATGTCGGAATAGGCTCAGCATAGCATGCCGGTTTTCGACTTCTCCCTTAACAGGCAGTAAATAGCCCCGATCTTAAAGTTTGACCAACCAAGAAGTAGATGGTTATCTGGATGTTGATCACAGCTATCTTAGGTGGAATTATCTGACAGCGTTCCCAAGCGAAACTCAAATTCGAAAAGTTGTCACTCGTTCCAGATGGGTGCAGATGGGTATAGATGGCAAGAGTTTCGGGAGCCAACCCAGCACAGACAACGTCAAGGCAATTAAATCATAATCAAAAGCGGAGACGAAGACACGGCAAAAGATGGGAATTAGCGGAAACTGTACTGAGAGACCCACCGAATTATCACCCTTCGCGATAGTTCTATCATTGAGTGGCTATGATATATTAAGGGCCCTCTCTCTCCTAAGCCCAGCTGGTGTCCACGAACAAGCTACAGAGTTTATACGATTGAGTTGCTTCTGAAAGATTTACGCAAGATGACAGCCACTGCCGGAATTCCGTTCTCTCATATCTCGGCGAAACCACTGCACCCAACTTTTGGCGCTGAAATTAGTGGTGTGGATTTCTCGTCACCTATCAGTGAGCAAGTGTTCGCAGAGATATACCAAGCTATAACAAAGGTACGTTTTAGCCCGCAGTATACTTGTCTTTTGGTCACAACTGGTGAGCATCAGCTAAGGACCTGTAACAAACAGTACGGGGTCCTTGTCTTCCGCAACACAGGGCTCACAGACGAGGGTCATATTGCTTTCTCTCGGAAATTCGGTGAACTGGACGACGTGACGCCGTACATCAGCGCTGGTCGGAAACACCGCCTCAAATACCCTGAGCTTTTCGATGTTAGCAATGTCGAGGCCGATGGGTCAATCCTGGACCCTGCAAGTCCACGCGGCCAAGCGAATAAGGTATTTCCTATTTCCGCGTCCACGAGTCTGTCCCTTGATCCATTATGCTAACAGAATCGGGATGAAGGGAAATGATCTCTTCCATGTGGACTCGAGCTTCAACCCACGTCGCGCTGGGTATTCGTTGCTGCTGGCGCACGAGCTTCCACCGAATGGTATGGGTGGCCATACTGCCTTTGCAGACACAAGGTCAGCATTCAATGACCTCTCCTTAGAGCTTAAGAAGAGGCTATTGGATAATGACTATGTGGCTTGCCACTCCATGCACCACTCTCGTAAGTTGGCCGCCCCTGAGGCCTTTGCTGGCGTCAACCCGCTAGACTATCCCATGGGTCGGCATAAACTGCTGCAGCGCCATGAAGCCTCAGGGCGCATGAACTTATACATTGCGGCCCATGTGCACCATATTGAGGGTATTTCACCGGAGGAGTCGCGAGCATTATTTACTCAGCTTTTTCAACATGCCACTCGCGACAGCAATACCGTGGAAATCGAATGGCAGGCGCCAGGGGATCTAGTCGTTTGGGATAATACCTGCACTATGCACCGCGCTGTTGGAGGGCCCTTTCTTCGCAGATACAAGAGAGACATGAGGCGGACAACTGTCCATGATTCTAGCTCGACAGCCTGGGGTTTAAATGAACACACCAGTGTGCGGCAGGGTTTGCCTTGAATAAAGCAATGTCTGCGCTGTGTGTAATAGTATTTTCTTCTGAGCATGATCAGCTATACTAAGACCTATCAGACTTCCTTCGTTCTACACCCAGTGGTTACTAGAATAACTTCATAAGTCAGATTGAAGTCGAGAATCAGATTTGTTTTTCATCCCCCCCCCGGAATGCTCAAGTTCTACCGACGGCATATATAGTGCACTCAATAGGCTCTTAGACTCATATTCAGTAGAAAATCAATAGAGGGTAGACATATGTTGGAGATAGCTGGCTAGCCACCAGCCTTGCAAGGTCTCTTAGTGTAGTGGTGCAGCGCCTCATCAAAATATATATCGAAGTATTGTACCCAGATCTCTGTTCATGAGAAGATGCCGAGGATGGGGTTTGAAGAGCAGTAATGGGCTGTCTATGGCCCTGAATCTTCGTCATTTAGTTGTTATTCAGGTTATTTAGACACTATATTATCTAAGTACATGATTGCAGGTCTATGACGACGCGGCCTTGCAGCCTGCCTCCCTGCATTCCTTCGAAGACCTCGTTGATATTATCCATCTTTTCGACACGAACGGGGGTAGTGACCACTCGCTTCGCCATCACCAGCGTCTCCATTGCCTCCCTACGGTTGCCCACATTGCTTCCCACAATGGCCAACTGCTTGCCGACCATCAGGTGAGGATAAGAATTCGCAATTGGCTTCGCCTCGCCCGGGACCCCAACACAAACCAGGGTGCCGTTGAATTTCAAATAGGAGAGAGCATCGGAATATGCAGCATTGCTGGCGCTGCATATTATGGCAGCAGCAGCTCCGGTACCTCCAGTGATTGCTAACACTTCATCTATGACACCTTTGCTTCCGTCACCCGCAGGATAACTGGCGATATCAATAAAGGCTTCAGCACCACATTCTCTGATAAACGACTCCTTGGGTCCCACATCTAGGCCAATTATTCTAAATCCCATACCTCTACCTCCAAGCTGCACTCCTAGATGGCCCAACCCACCGCCGGCGCCGGCGATGACCACCCAGTCCCCAGGCTGAGCTCTGCTCTTTTTCAGCGCCGAGTAAACAGTAACCCCACCACAAAGAAGTGGTGCAGCAACCTCACTTGCCAGCCCGTTTGGAATTGGAGTCACATATCGAGCGGGAGCCAGAACGTACTCCTGAAATGTGCCGGGGCACGTATAGCCCGAGACCTGCGAGTTCACGCAAATTCCATCCGCACCAGCCAGGCACGGCATGCAGTTACCACAAGCAGACGCGATCCACTTGATGCCCACACGGTCGCCAGCTTTGACGCCTGCATCTTCGCATGATGAGCCGAGGTGGGCTACAACGCCTACGCCCTCGTGGCCACCGACCTGCCCGCTTTTCACAGGTTCTGGAAGCCAGCTCCACTAACAGCGCGATAAGTGTCAGACAAAACAAAGGGGCTGACGCAAATTTTGTCTGCAGTGGGAAAATGGGGCGCTTACCTTGTTTGTCATAAGGCTGAGGTCGGAGTGGCATATTCCAGAATGAGTACTGAGACGGATTGTTGTCTTAGTGTGAGAACATCCAACAGCAGCGAGGAGAGCGACCTACATCTTAACTAGAATTTGGCCGGGGCCTGGCGCCGGCGTAGCTAACTCCACGATGCGAGTGGAAATGTCGCCCGGCTTGTCGTACACAACTGCTTTGTGCGTTTTTGGGATCTCCATGGTAAGATGATTTGATCTGGTAACGGAGTGTGCGAGGCACTGAGTGGTGGTGAGAGAAATGTTGGTAGAGGTAGTAGGGGTTGCAGGTGCATTTCCTGGGCCGATAGATATTCTTCTTATAGACTCGATGCTGGAAAAATGGTACTTGGTATTCTGACAATTCCTCAATACTTGCCTGGTGACGGTTCCATCTACAGCCGTCGACACAAGACTATAGCCATTGTACCATCTGCAACCGGGTTCCACCGGCTATAGATGCGCGGACATGACCACCGTGCCCTACATCTTTGATATGAATAGATCGCGATCCGGATAGGTTGCTCTTTTGTTTCTTAATCTCCATATCGCAGTCCATCCAACGATAGCAACCACAACGCAGCCCTTCGAGAATTCCATCGCGGTTTTACAAAATGGCAACATCCCGTTTGAACTTTTCCACTTTCAATAATATCATCAATGGCGAGCACCGCGGCTCTGACAAGACAATCTTCGGTGTTGATCCTTCTACCGAGTGCAGGCTATGGGGTGTTCCGGTGGCGACGACGCATGATGTAGAGGATGCTGTGAAGTCTGCCAACAACGCTTTCGAAGCCTGGTCCACGACACCTTTCGAGCAGCGAGTGACCAAGCTAGCTCAATGGAGAGAGCTCTATGAAAAACATGTCGAGGACTTCACTAAGCTGCTCATGGTGGAGTGTGGGAAGCCGCGCTCTGTAGCGGCCGGCGAAGCCAACGAGGTACTCGCCCTATTTGACCACAACCAGAAGCTTCGTATCCCAGAGGAACGCATTGAAGACGACACGCGCATTGCCATTACGCGGCATGTACCAGTCGGCGTTGTCGCTGCGGTATGCCCGTGGAACTTCCCCCTGGTGTTGTCCGTGGGAAAGATCCTGCCCGCGTTATTGACGGGGTGCTCGATCATCGTTAAGCCATCCCCATTGACCCCCTACTCGGCGCTGAAAATGGTAGAACTGGCCCAGCAGGTATTCCCTCCTGGTGTCGTCCAGGCCGTTGGTGGTGATGACTCTATCGGCCCGGCACTCGTCGCTCACCCCAATGTCAACAAGATCAGCTTCACCGGCTCCAGTACTACCGGGAAAAGAATCATGGCCTCGGCAGCTGCAACACTCAAACGAGTGACTTTGGAGCTGTAAGTATACCTCTTGAAAGGCTAGTTACCCAATGCCTGAAACTGGAATAACACAATCTATAGGGGTGGTAATGACCCAGCGATCATTTACCCTGATGTGGACGTTGAGAAGACTGCTCAAGAAGTGGTCCAGGGCTGCTTTGTATTCTCCGGCCAGGTGTGCGTTGCAACTAAGAGAGTCTATGTGCATGAATCCATTTACGTACCGTTCCTAGAGGCCATGGTGAACGCGGCTTCCCGGATCAAAGTGGGCAAGGCGGACGATCCAAGCACCACGATGGGCCCGATGCAGAACAAGATGCAGTATGACAAAGTCCAAGAGCTGGTGGCCGACAGCAAAGCACAGGGCTACAAGTTTGCCCTCTCGCCGCGTCCCAGTACCACCGGCGCAGGCTACTATCTCTCCCCAAGCATTGTCGACAACCCGCCTCCAACTGCCCGCATTGTGGTTGAAGAGCAGTTTGGTTCGTGAAGCACCATAAGTGGTGGTAGAGTGCGTGCTAACGTTGTTTCATGCAGGCCCGATTGTGCCGGTCCTGAAATGGGCGGATGAAGCAGAAGTCATTGCTCGCGCCAACGGAACCCCGTCAGGCCTGGGAGCGTCCGTGTGGACTGCCGATCCTTCTAGCGCCGAGCGGGTGGGCAGGAGAATGCAGGCCGGCAGCGTCTTCCTGAACTCGTGGGCCAAGACGACGCCACGGGCGATGCTATCAGGGCACAAGGAGAGCGGGATTGGGGGTGAGTGGGGGTCCACGGGGATGCTTGAATACTGCAACACGCAAGTCGTGCATACCTTTAAATGATTGGCTGCTCTAAGTTGGAGTCCGTCTATTGCCGTGTCGTTCCTCTATGCCTTTTGTAGTTTAGTCCCTGTAGTAACCTGGGTATTTCCACGGTCAGACCCAGATGCGGAGACTGCCAACGCGGGGTGTGGCGACCTATTCGCAGAATAAATCTGTTCCAAGCGCACCGCACTTCAAACACTGTTAATCCCTGTTTACAATGACCCGTAGTCGAAATGTCCGCCTTTACCGCGCGTGCCAACGGTGTCGCCAGCGGAAGCTCAAGTGTGATCCGTGGGTTGCGTGGTGCCACTCTCTCTGTTCCCTACTAAGCAAGTATTAGAACGACGTCCCCGGACGGGGCAAGGTCCTCGTGCCGGCAGTGCTGTCGAGCTGGCAATGAATGCATTCTCGCTGGATCCCGTCGGGGAGGCGATTTCTCAATGTTTCGACGTCCGCGACATGGCAGCTCTACGCCAGTTGGCAGCGTCGACACAACACACGCGCCGACAGCGCAGGCTGAGTATCACGAGAAAACAGCAGAGAATCCAATCTATGCCGAGTTGACGAACCCCGGAGATGCTCTTCAAATCCTCGCACGACTGGCAGCAACCGACCATCGCCAGGATCCGAATGCTCCGGCCTTCGCGGACAGAGTCTGCGCCGCAAGGCGAGAATATGCAGAAGCTGCACTGTCGGCGGACGGTATGATGGATCTCATGCAGCGTCCTGTGGCCCAATCAACCGTATCTGCGATGGAATTACTGGTGATCAGTGTGTTGGGTACGGATCTGGTGGGTCAGCTGCTGCATCGGTATGAAGCACCCCCTCATAAGTACCGGAACGACAACTGACTGTCTAGCTACGCGATGAATTACCACACCTTCTGTCCTCTTGTCCCCAAACGTCTCCTCAGTGCGACCGATATGCGAAGGTTGGCCGTTGATGAGCCGTTCCTCCTGGTAGTGGTTCTGACGATCGCATCAAAAGATGAGGCTGTATACTTGGACACTCATCGACATTGCTGTCAGTACCTGAAGCAGCATTTACTGGATATTCTAATAGCTGCCCCATCTACATTGAACGTCGGCTCGGTCGAGGGCCTCCTATTGCTTGCCGAGTGGGTTCCTCACTTACAGATGGACACCTCATCGTGCTATCCCGAGCCATTCCAGCGGAATGTAAGTGCGGTCGAAGATAACATGGCCTGGTCACTGATCGGCCAAGCCGTGAGACACTCCTATCTCCTCCGTCTGGACAAGGCTTCATTTCGGGAGGCATCAACTGGAGAGCCGCAGGAACTGGAGAATCGAAAGCGCCTGGCTTGGATATGTATGTTCCGTGAGCCCTGTAGATGTGTTTGGCAGCGAACTGACAGACGTGTTAGTTGTATATATTGCCGATCGCCAGATCTCTGTCCGGATGGGACAGTCCTTCTGGTCCAGGGGGCCCTCCCTCTCGACTCACTTTACGGCCAAGGACTTTCCGAGTCTGTGCCTGAGTGCAGACGCGGAACATAACTACGCATCGGTCCTGCAGGCCAGCATAGAGCTCACTCAGCTTCTTCATAATGTGCATGATATCCTGTACTCGTCTAAAGAGCGACAACTGCAGATGGTCCGGCGAGGGGACTACAACCGCTATCTAGATGACTTTCGATGCTCCCTATCGGCATGGCAAGGCCGGTGGGGTGATCTAAAAGCGTCTCCCAAACTGAGTTCCACATTGTGCATTGTCAAGGAATACATTCGCTTGTATGTCAATGCCTTTGCCTTTCAGTCGATTCTTTCAAGGGCAGTCCGCGAGAGCCACACTGTCTCCGGTGGGACTATATCAGAAGCAGGAACCACCACACTGGACCCGAAGCGTCCTCTCTCTGTGTTTCCACAAGGCATTACCTCGACTCCAGAGGGTGCATACGTGCTTGAAGCGTTGGATGCGTCTCGAGAGATTCTAACTGTCACTAGCCAAGCCAACCCTGAATCGCATCTTCGTTACATGCCATTCCGCTTCTATGTGTATGTATATTTTTCATTCAACAGCGATCGAGCTGCTCAACTGATCCTGATATAGATATACCGTATACTCCGCCGTGTTCCTATACAAAGCGCAGGTATTTGGGGCTCTAGGACACGCCGAAAAGATCGAGGTAGCTTCGATCGTGGAGGAATATATCAGGGTCCTTGAACGGGCCGCTACCAACGATTATCACGTCGCTAGCCGGCTCGCGGGCCTGCTTAAACGGATGTGGATTTCTGATACCGGCAAGGAATATTCGTCGCCTATGAGAATGGCATCTCCCGCGGTAGACCCTTCGGGTATGGATATCTTACCAGGCCACTGCGAAGCTCTCCAGAACATCAACATGTTCGATCGCCAAGCTCATCCAGATGCTGTCTTTGGAACGGGAGTTCCAGGTCCTGCAAACATGGCAACCCCGGAATTCAATTTATTTTGTCCAGAGTTCTCGAGTTTAGAGTCCGAGCTGGTTGGGCTTGGTATGGGTGCTGTAGACTTTCCCATATGAAGAGAAATATATGTACTCTAGAGTACGACTATAGATAATTTCGAACTCTGGCAAACGCGAGGCTGAGTCCTCATCTCATGGCGGGAACAAATCAACATACCAAGTTATGATTCTCGCAATACAATACGACGGACTAGGTGGCTGAAAAGGGCTCGTTTGGTTTTGGATCCTTCGGCCAGAAAGGGCAGACTGACGGAGGTGCTGGCGTGGTGTGGATAGCGGCTATAGATGTATCCTTGGTATAGCCGGCAAGCACGGCCAGTAGAAAAAGGAGTAACGTCAAATATTCCAGGGCCACGGGGGTTTCCAGCGAATTCGTCAGCCCCCCAGCATTAGCAGTTGCGTGTGCCAGACAAAGTGGCGCCCCCCTTTCCTGGCGGCTTTAGATGGACGGAGCAGGGGATGCGGGGAAGCTCAAACTAGAATCCGGGGTCAAAATGTGGAGACGTATAAAGGAGCAGGATCTATCAGCCGGAAACGGCCTAAGATGGTACGAGATGGCTAGAGATGGGGAGTGGATGGGGCGGATGGAGATGGCCGCCATGAAGGGAGCAACTCTTTATGGAAACCCCTATATCAATCGCCCCCGGACATATGATGGCTATTTTCTCTTTCCATTTCAATTACTTTGTTTTGCATCTGCAACTACAATGATGATAACCAACATCTATGCCATCACAGCTATCGCTGTGATCGGAGGATCACTATTTGGCTTTGATCTGTCTTCGATGTCTGCCATGTGAGTTGGACTTCGGGGAAGACTCACGCGTACTCTAATCAATAAAGCCTCCCTACACACCAGTATAGATGCTACTTCAATCAAGGTCCTAACGGGCCTTTACTCAACGGTGCAGCCCACTGTTCAGGCCCAGACCCTACAGTGCAAGGTGGCATCACGGCCTCCATGTCTGGGGGCTCTTTCGTCGGAGCATTGATCTCAGGGTTCGTGACTGATATCTTAGGACGGAAATATGCCATCCAAATGGGGTCTATTATATGGTTAGTTCCTACATGACTTGGGCAACTTCAACACGGCTGACATTATACACAATCAGGATTGTCGGAAGTATTCTGTGTTGCGCCTCCCAGAACATTGCCATGTTGATAGTCGGTCGTTTCCTCAACGGGATGTGTGTGGGAATATGTTCTGCACAAGTCCCTGTCTATGTTGGAGAGCTCGCACCTCCCCATCTAAGGGGCCTAGTGATGGGTGCTCAGCAGTGGGCCATCACATGGGGTGTTTTGATTATGTTTTACATTTCCTATGGCTCTTCCTTCCTTGCTGGGACTATAGCATTCAGGCTGCCTTGGGGCCTTCAGATGATTCCCGCAGTGGTCCTCTTCTTCGGGCTATTCTTTACCCCCGAGTCTCCGCGCTGGCTGGCAAAGCAAGATCGCTGGGATGAGTGCACTTATATTATCTCATCGATCCATGCTAACAATAACCTCGAGGACGAGTTTATTCAGATGGAGATTCAACAGCTCAAAGATGCCTGTGAATTGGAGCGTACCAAGACTGACAACACTTACTTGGATCTTTTTCAGCCACATATGATTTGGCGCACGCACATTGTTGTCTTTGTCCAAATATGGTGCCAGCTTACTGGAATAAACGCCATTCTATACTGTAAGCTTCATCTTGCCCATTCCCTCTGTCTTCAACCCCTCACTAAAAGAAAATGAAAACCCAAAGATATCACCTATATCTTCGGAATGGCAGGCTTAAGTGGCAGTTCCAACTTGGTGGCTTCATCCATTAGTTCTGTGATCAACGTGGTTATGACGATACCCGCGCTCCTCTTTTTGGATCGAATCGGCCGTCGACCATTCCTGATAGCAGGCAGTATCTCTCTGACCATCTGGTGGACCATATGTACGGGCCTAATGGGGGGGTATGGTAACCCGGCTCCCCCCGGAGGGCTGGATCATATCCGTGAACAAAGCTGGGTAATCACAGGTGCACCCGCGAAAGTTGTCATTGCTTGTTCATACCTTATTGTGGCATCTTTTGCGCCAACCTGGGGCCCTATCGAGTGGGTGTATCCGTCGGAACTCTTCCCCCTGCGTCTCCGAGGCAAGGCGGCTGCATTGTCTACGGCCAGCAATTGGGCTGTCAATTTCGCTCTCAGCTACTTTGTCCCGGTCGCTTTTGTTAACATCACCTGGAAGACCTATCTTATATTTGCTGTCTTTTGCTTTGCTATGACACTTCATGTTTTCTTTGTTTTCCCTGAGACTTCGGGGAGGACGCTGGAAGAAGTGGAAGATGCGTTTAAAGGCATTAAGGTAGCATGGAGGATGGGTATTACTGAAGTCAAGGATGCAGAGAGAGCACTTGATAGTAGGTCAAATCAGGAAAAGCTGGATTCTGGCCAGACTGTACATATTGAGTGAAAGTGCTTTATCATATCTACCAAGCAAGCAACCTCAACTATTTCCTGATCTATTTCTCAGGCGCATTGACATTGCCCGGTCCATACCAGTCATCAAATCCCTAAATACCACACGGTCAATAATCGAAGTTCAAGGCTGTTGGGCTTATATCAGTGGGTAAACTCACCAAATCATGTCCCCACAGCGGCGTATTAACACGCTGCTGTTTGCCCGCGGCCGCCATTCCCTCCAAGATATCCATATCTTCCTTGCTTAAAGCGATGAGCTTAAGGTTAGCCTCAATGCGGCTGGCAGTCACCGACTTGGGCAGCACAATACAACCGCGGTTAACCTGGTACGAAATCAGGACCGTCGCGGCCGACACCTCGTATTTATTCCCGATTGCTGCGACTTCCGGGTCGCCTAGGAGAGGGGAGTCTATTATTAAGGTAGGTCAGAATCAGGTCACATCCAACGTTTTTGTGCGATTCGCAAGCCCGTGTTCATTCATCACGTACCGGTCGATCCGAGGGGGCAGTATGCTTCTAGCAATATTCCTCTATCCGCACACCATTGCTTCAAGGCATGCTGTGGGCAGTAAGGATGGAGTTCGACCTGGATACAGATAATGGTTAATAAACGTGTCACGTCGGGTTCGAGACTTGGGCATACTTGATTCACGGCAGGGACGACTTCCCATGTCTTCTCGAGAGTCTCCAAGTAAGGGATACTCCAGTTAGACACTCCGATGGCCTTGACCTTGCCGCTACGGTACACCGTCTCCATCTGCTTCCAGGTATCCTTCTGGTCCCAGGAAGTATCAACAGCGCGGGTGCCGTCCGGGTTGCAGGGCAGGAGCTGAGAAGTCTAACTATATTCTGTCTCAGGACCAGGGGTGGTCCTCTGCAAAAAAAAGTCTTGGCAAGGGGGGTGGTCCTGAGTATAACCCAGGACCACCCCCTAAAATCTTTAATCTTTAATATTTCTAGATAAAAATTATATTACTAGATAGCTAGAGATCTGAATTTTAATAATATTTCAAAAGATCTCAGGATTCCCTATTTAGGAAGGTGGAATTCGCAGGTAAAAAATCAGGTAAATTTTTTGTTAGGGTAGGCCTTGGCATGCTAATAGCGGGTAGTCTAGACCTAATTCGGATACTCTGATGCCTCAGGCATGAATCCTAAGTATCAGACATGAATATCAAGCCTGCAGGCCCTGATTTAAATATATATCTTTATTAGAACTAACCCTTGTTTATTTATACTAGTAATTTATATAGAAAGTATAACAAACCTAAGTTAAAATTAAAATATATAAAAATTTATTTATAATATTATTTAAAAAAAAATTAAATTAAATTTAAACATTAAAACTAAATACTTTATAAAACTACTTTAAAAATTGATAGAAAAGCCAGGCTGCTTGAGTAATTTCAGTATCTAGTTCCCATTTCTCTTTTAGGAAACTAGATGGCTTAAAATCAGCAGGCATTTCTAGCTGCGCCCAGAGGTTAAAACTAGAATTAGTAAGCTGACGAGGGGTCACCTGCCTACTAACCAGCCAGAATAAAATAATTAAATATTTATTCATGCAGCCTTCCCCTTTCTTAACCTCTAGAGGCCCCCTGCAGACCTTAGTAGGTAAAAAACATCTAAAACAGCATGTATTAATCCTAGGTTCTTCTAGATCCTCTTTAAAATCTAGAATTCTTCCTTTCCAATTATAAAAATCGTTACATGACTGTAGATCATGTTGAAAAATATATATAGGGGCATTTTCAAAAGAACCATCTATATTAATTATTAGTATAAAAATAATAAAAATAAAAATAAAAAAGGATTCACTTACTAATCCATTTAGAAAAACATATTAAACATACTGAATCAGTAAAGAATTCAGTAGCCCTAGCTAGAAATTCAATTTCTGCAGTAGCTTCCTGGTATGACTGCTTGACCGCCTGCCGAACTAGGTCTTGCTGAGCTTTCTGTCTCAGGCATAGGTCACATAGCTTCCAGCTGAGGTCACATGACCTAGGGATCTCATTAAAATTCAATGCAATTGGCCGCCGACGGCAGATCTGCTCATTCAGATATTTCCTGAATTCTAGGCGGTCAGTTGAATTGCTAGGCCTAGTAGCTCGTTCAGATGACTTAATTAAGCAGAATGACCACCCTGACCGCCTAGGATCCCGCCCGGTTCTGCCAGATTCTTGCATGAAATCAGTTAAACCATATGCACTTTCTAGATGAATCACTGCATCCACCTCTTTAAAATCAAACCCTGCACCAATTGCAGAGGTGGCTAGAAGAACCCGAGCGTCACCGCCCTGGAAGCGGTCGAGTTCTGCCACCTTGTCTGGTTCTGGTAAGTCTGCATGGAATTGAGCTACTGCAGGCCCTAGGTAGGATTGGCTACCTAGGGTTCTAGATAGGGTAGAGATTATATTTTTAGACATACAAAAAATAATCACTCTAGCCCTAGTTCTAGTAAATTGACCCTGATTCTCCCGCTTGAATCTAGTAATGAATTGAAATAGGAATCCAGTATATTTATAGATTCCTAGACCTGGTGGGAGTTCAGTCACGTGGTAGCTTATATTCTGTATAGTCACACCGCCCTGGATAGCTGGGATCCTACTAAAATAATCTAATTTCATAATTTTTAATAGATCATGATAAGCATGGGTTGCCAGGGTAGCTGAGCTAAAAACAACTGGAATCAGTAATTCTAGTAATTTATTTGCTCGATTCATGCTAGTTCGGTAATGACGGGTCAACGGGATCATGTGACATTTATTATAAATAATTCGCTCAATCCGATTCTCTGCCTGAAGCCTAGCTACTAGATCCAGGAACTTAGGACTTGAAACATGCTTGATTTGAACCAGTAGAACCCTAGTATTAGGGTTATTATATGATTTATCCCATAGAACTGGTTGAAGGCCCAAGGCAGTTGCTTTATTAAATAAGTCTATTTTTAAAGCAATCAGAGGTGAAATAATAATAGTTATCTGACTAATAGCCAGGCTAGCGCCGATTAGGAATAGCATGGTCTTGCCACCAGCAGTTAGTAATATTATAAAACAGTAAGGTTGTTTTAGTAATATTAAATAGAATGCCTCCTGCTGGTGGCTGCTGCGAAAACTAGCTGAGCTATCCTGCATAAAATCCTGAAGCACGTGATCTAGAATACTAGAATCTAGTCTAGGAATAGAACTAGGAATCAGGCGGTCAGCCCGGAGCTGCTGAGCCTGATCTAATATAGTTCTAGAATCATTGAATTCAGTAAATAAATTAAATTCTGAGCCCCTGAGCCCTAGAAATTCATGAAATTCACCAATAGAAATATTCCTAGCTGGGGGAACCACCCCTGACTGTCTTGGGTACTGAATCTGGACTAGTGGCCTCGCTAGAGGCATCTGAAGCTGAGCAGGCACTCTAGGGTTTAAAGATTCTACCAGGGTTTCTGAGCTAGATCTAGGGTAGAACAGGCTGTCTAGGGGTAGCTGCTCTGGCGCTAAACCTAAATAGGAATGCCACTGCTAACTAAACTCTATTAGAGCTGCCTGCTCGTCTGGAACTACCCCCTTGAAGCTAGCTAGCTCTCGCCCATAGTTCTGCTGACCCCTAGCCCTAGAATGGTGTATTTGCCGGGCACCTAAAGCTTCTAGATCATAGTCATCCTCTTTATTACTAAAATAGGTAAGTAGGTCCACTTTCAGGCCATGCCGAATAAATGCCTGAGTAATATGGCGCCAGGGGGATACTGAGATCTTCTGACCTAGAACTCGATTACTAAGACTTTTTAAAGTAGTAGATAGAGTTCTAGATAAGATAATCTGACCAGATTCCATATTAAAAAATAATAAAAAGTCATTGGCTGGTAAATCCCCTTTTAACTAGCCAATCAGGAATTCTTCAAATAGACGAATTATTGCTAGGTATACTAGAACTAAATAGAAGATTGATTCTGGTAATAATCTAATAGAATTACTAGATTGACCAGAACAGGCATAGTTCTTTGAGTAAGCTAGCCGGATTAGGAATCTTTGACTGCCTGGATCAAGATATATATTTCTTTCAGTAGTTGTTGAATTCCGCCAGATAACCTGATTAATTTCAGTTCTATGTGCTGGGGCACCACTAGTCATGTGGCCTAGGGCTAGTAGCTCCTTTAGAAAAGTACTAGAATCCTTTAAATACTGCCTAGCACGTGGTTTATTCAGTTCTAGAGCTGGGTGGCCCTCAGAGGTCCTAATTGAATTAAACCAGGTTCCTAGATTATCTGGTTTTAGAACTAGGTTTATTAGTAGCTGAGATGCCTCCTGCCCCTTGGGATTAGCAACAATCGAGAAATTATTAGTAGAATCACTAAATAATTCATAATTTACAGCTACCCCTAAGGAGAACCCTAGATCTTGAAACCTCTGGAAGTTCTGGAACCCTAGAAATAATATATTACCTAGCTGGTGAGCCAGGCCCTGGATTAACTAGATCAGGAAGGCGGTCAGGTTTGACTTTGACACATGGATCTGGCGATATTTTAAAGTATCTGGCCTAACCAGGCTGACCTCCCCTAGAGAGGTATCATTCCGAACTAGAAATAATGCAATATTTCTCAGGGCTAGCACGTGACCTAGAGGTGTTTCAGAAGAGGCAGCAAACCAATTAGTCATCCAATCCTGAATAAATGGAGCCATTTCAGTAGTCAGTGAATCATTATATATTTCTGAATAGAACCATTCTAGAAATAGAAACTGGTAGGATTTAATGATTGCTGAATAACTCTGACTAATCACACCAATATATTTAAAGCAATCACGTGAATAATCACGTGAATAACAGGCCAGGAAAGCATGCAGGGGAGTTTCCATGGGATCAGTACATTTAACCTGCACTAATTGAATTGCTAGATCAAGAAGAATTCTCGATGCCTGCTGAACGAGCTCCGGGTTAAATATACTAGAATCAGGGTTCTTTATAAAATCCTGAGTACTAGAATCATCAGAATCCTCATCAGAATCTTCCAGGTCTAGATTCCATGCAGATGACCTAGCGTTCTGGGTAGAACTTAGCAGGCCTTCTGGTAGAATACTGACTAATTCTTCTAGTAGATATTCTGGCATATGATCAGGGCTATATAGATCTAAAATAGATCTAGAACATTCAGAGTCTGCGATAGCCCTAGAAGAATTAATTAAAAAAATAATAAAAGCTCTAAAAATTAGAGTATATTTTCTTAATGACTCTGGGTTCTGCAGGGGCCGCAGGGGTCGAATAGTAGGCTGACTGATACTAAAAGTATTTAAATATATTAAACCCGGCCGTGAAGTTTCTAGAATTCTTCCCTGGCCAGAATACAGCAGGCGGTAAAGACTAGTATTTAAAAATTCTGCCTGATATTTATTAAATTGAAATAACTGTTCTAGTTCTGTAGAATCCCTGCCATTTAAAAATGCAGGATACCTAGATTCACCATGAAATGAATGGGAATCCCATGTAGAACCACTAGATTGAATGGTTCGATTATTGCGGATTGAATTTATTAAAGATTTATGGTTTTTTTTCAGCTGGGCCGCTAGGTCACATGGTTCAGGGTTGAATTTAACCCTAGACCTAGTAGATGCAGGCTCAGGGTTACTAGGAAGAACTGACAAGGATTCTGGACGGGATCGCTTCCTAGTAGGTAGGTGGCTAGAACTAGGGTTACTAGTAATATCTCTAGCAGAGTCATCTACTAGAAATATATAAGAACTCTGTTCTAGTGTCTGAATTTGACAGGTTAACTAATTAGAATCCTGAGCTGAATAACCATAAACTTTATGTTTTTGATAGATATGATCTCTTATAGTTCGCTTACTAATCCTGATAGTATTACATAAAGAACACTGAAACCTATTTCTAGGTGGTAGAAGACCTTTAAAGGGTTGAACTGGCTGCTATGCCTGAATTTCTTGATGAGTAATCTCTAGAGATAAAAGATCTAGATCTTCTAGAAAAAAAGGTTTATCATAGTGTTCCTGAGTCACATGATCAAGGACCTTGGTTGGGTGCAGGGCAGTTTGATGGATTTGACATGCAATAAACCTATAGGATTCGTGAAATACTAGATATGGCGGTAGGGTTGAATCCATATTAAATTTAGAACTAGAATAACTCTAGAATACTAAAAGTAATATATTTAAAGTATTAGAACCAGCAGGCAGGCAGGCAGGTAGGTAGGTAGCTGAGATATATATATATATATTCCTCCTCTTTCAAATACAGTAGGGGCAATACAGGAAAATTCAAAAAGGGGTAATTTAAAAGAATAGTTTTAAAACTAATAATTTTAAATAGTAATTTTTGCAGGGAACTACTAAACTAATAGAATTTTTGGTCAGGGTAAATTCTAGAAAACCAGGCTGCACAGACTAGCTAGTAGATAGATTCCGCCCAGTATTACTAATCTAAATATTTTAAATTTAAAAATAAAATAAATAGGAATACTGCTTAGAGTACCTAGGTTGCTTGGAAAGCCAGCAAAAAAAAAAAGAAAAGAAAATAAGAAAAATACAGGCTAGTGCAGAATATAGATAGGGAATCCTTCTCTTCAAATATTTAATATACCAATTAAATACTGCTACTAGATCTAGGCCCCACCCAGAACTAGATTATATCCGTGATACCTAGACTTCCTATTAGCACCTACTTCCAAATAGATGCTAGATAGGCCAGAATATCTGCTAGGGAGCCCTCTAACTATATTCTGTCTCACCAGTAGGGGTACTGGTCCGCAAAAGTAAAGGCTTGGCAGGGGGGTACTGGTGGGTTAACTCAACAGTACCCCTTAAAATCTTTAATTCTTAATATTTCTTAATAAAAATTAGATTATCTGATAGCTAGAGTTCTAAATTTTAATAATATTTAAAAATAACTTAGGATTCCCTATTTAGGAAGGTAGGATTTACAGGTAAAGAATTAGCTAATTTTTTTGTTGGGGTAAGCCTTAGCATGCTAATAACGGGTAGTCTAGATCTAATTAAGATACTTTAATGCCTCAGGCATGAATCCTGAGTATCAGGCATGAATATTAAGCCTGCAGGCTCTTGTTAAAATATCTATTATTATTAAAACTAACCCTTGTTTATTTATACTAGTAATTTCTATAGAAAGTATAACAACCCTAAGTTAAGTTAAAAAATATATATTTATATATAAAAATTTGTTTATAATATTAAAAAAAAATAAAATTAATTGAATTTAAATATCAAAACTATATATTTTATAAAACTGCTTAGAAAACTGATAGAAAAACCAGGCTGCTTGAGTAATCTCAGTATCTAACTATATTCTGTCTCACCAGTAGGGGTACTGGTCCGCAAAAGTAAAGGCTTGGCAGGGGGGTACTAGTGGGTTAACTCAACAGTACCCCTTAAAATCTTTAATTCTTAATATTTCTTAATAAAAATTAGATTATCTGATAGCTAGAGTTCTAAATTTTAATAATATTTAAAAATAACTTAGGATTCCCTATTTAGGAAGGTAGGATTTGCAGGTAAAGAATTAGCTAATTTTTTTGTTGGGGTAAGCCTTGGCATGCTAATAACGGGTAGTCTAGACCTAATTAAGATACTTTAATGCCTTAGGCATGAATCCTGAGTATCAGGCATGAATATTAAGCCTGCAGGCTCTTGTTAAAATATCTATTATTATTAAAACTAACCCTTGTTTATTTATACTAGTAATTTCTATAGAAAGTATAACAACCCTAAGTTAAGTTAAAAAATATATATTTATATATAAAAATTTGTTTATAATATTAAAAAAAAACAAAATCAATTGAATTTAAATATCAAAACTATATATTTTATAAAACTGCTTAGAAAACTGATAGAAAAACCAGGCTGCTTGAGTAATCTCAGTATCTAGTTCCCATTTCTCTTTTAGGAAGCTAGATAGCTCCAAATCAGCAGGTTTTTCTACCTGGGCCCAGGGATTTATACTAGAATTCTTTAGGATTAGGTTTGTAAACCTACTAACTAGCCAGAATAAAATAATTAAATCTTTATTCTTGTAGTCTGTTCCCTTTTTAATTTCTAGAGGACCCCTGCAGACCCTGGTAGGTAGAAAACACCTAAAACAGCAGGTATTAACCCTAGGTTCTCCTAGATCCTTTCTAAAATCTTAAATTCTTTTTTTCTAAATAGAAAACTTATTACATGACTCTAGATTATGTTAAAAAACAAACTCTGCAGTATCACCAAAGATTCTACCTAGACAAATAATTAATATAAGATATATAATTTAATTAGAATAGATATTTACTTACTAATCTATTTTAAAAAATATATTAAATATACTGAATTAGTAAAGAATTCAGTAGCCCTAGCTAGAAATTTAATTTCTGCAGTAGCTTCCTGATAGGACTGCCTGACCGCCTGCTGAACTAGATCCTGTTAAGCTTTCTATCTCAGGCACAAGTTATATAGCTTGCAGCTCAGGTCACATGACCTAGGGATCTCGCTAAAATTCAATGCAATTGGGCGCCGACGGCAGATTTGCTTATTCAGATATTTCCTGAATTCTAGGCGGTTAGTAGAATCACTAGACCTAGGGTTCTGCTCAGAAGGCTTTATTAAATAAAATAACCACCCTGACCGCCTAGGATCCCGCCCAGTTCTGCCGGATTCTTGTATAAAATCAGTTAAACCATAGGCACTTTCTAGATGAATTACTGTATCTACCTCTTTAAAATCAAACCCAGTACTAATTGCAGAGGTTGCTAGAAGAACCCGAGCGTTACCGCCCTGGAAGCGGTCTAGTTCTGCCACCTTTTCTAGCTCTGGTAGATCTGCATGGAATTGAGCTACTGCAGGCCCTAGATATAAATGATCCCCCAGGGTTCTGAACAGGGTAGTAATCATAGATTTTGATATGCAGAAAATAATAACCCTAGCCCTAGAGCTAGTTAACTGACCCTGATTCTCCTGCTCAAACCTAGTAATGAATTGCAATAGGAATCCTGCATATTCATTGATTTTTAGGTCATGTGGGAGTTCATTTACATGGTAGCTCATATTCTGCATCATTACACCGCCCTGGATAGCTGGGATCCTACTAAAATAATCTAATTTCATAATTTTTAATAGATTATTATAAGCATGGGTTGCCAGGGTAGCTAAGCTAAAAACAACTGGAATTAGTAATTCTAGTAATTTATTTGCTCGATTCATGCTAGTTCGGTAATGACGGGTCAATAGGATCATATAACATTCATTATAAATAATTCACTCAATCCAATTCTCTGCCTGAAGCCTAGCTACTAGATCTAGGAACTTAGAGCTTAAAACATGCTTAATTTGAACCAGCAGAACCCTAGTATTAGGGTTATTACATGATTTATCCTATAGAACTGGTTGAAGGCCTAAGGCAGTTGCTTTATTAAATAGATCTATTTTTAAAGTAATTAGAGGTGAAATAATAATAGTTATCTAACTAGTAGCTAGGCTAGCCCTAATTAGAAATAGTGTAGTCTTTCCTCCAGCAGTTGGTAGTATTATAAAACAGTAAGGTCATTTTAATAATATTAAATAGAATACCTCATGCTGGTGGCTACTACAAAAGCTAGCTAAGCTATCCTGCATGAAATCCTGAAGCACGTGATCTAGAATACTAGAATCTAGTCTAGGAATAGAACTAGGGATTAGGCAGCCAACCCGGAGCTGCTGAGCCTGATCTAATATAGTTCTGGGATCCTTAACTTCAGTAACTGAATTAAATTCTGAGCCCCTGAGCCCTAGGAATTCTTGAAATTCACCAATAGAAATATTTCTAGCTGGGGGATCTACTCCTAACCGCCTTAGATACTGAATCTGGACTAGTGGCCTAGCTAGAGGTATCTGAAGCTGAGTAGACATTCTAGGATTTACAGGTTCTACCAGGGTTCCTGAGCTAGATCTAGGGTAGAACAGGCTTCCTAGGGGTAGCTGTTCTGGCAATAGACTTAAATAGGAATGCTACTGCTGACTAAACTCTATTAAAGCTGCCTGCTCATCTGGAACTACTCCTTTAAAGCTCGCTAGCTCTCACCCATAATTCTGCTGACCCCTAGCCCTAGAATAATGCATTTGCCTGGTACCTAAAGCCTCTAGATTATAGTTATCCTCTTTATTACTAAAATAGGTAAGTGGATCCACTTTTAGGCCATACCAAATAAATGCCTAAGTAATATAGCGCCAGGGGGATACTGAGATCTTCTGACCTAGAACTCGATTACTAAGATTTTTTAAAGTAGTAGATAGAGTTCTAGATAAGATAATCTGACTAGATTCTATATTAAAAAATAATAGAAAGTCATTAGCTGGTAAATCCCCTTTTAGCTGACCAATTAGGAATTCTTTAAATGGGCGAATCGTTACTAGGTAAACTAGAATTAAATAAGAAATCGATTCTGGTAATAATCTAATAGAATTACTAGATTGACCAGAACGGGCATAGTTCTTTAAGTAGGCTAGCCGGATCAAGAACTGTTAATGACCTGGATCAAGATATATATTTCTAGCAGTACTGGTTGAATTCTGCCAGATAACCTGATTAATTTCAGTTCCACATGCTAGGGCACCACTAGTTATGTGACTTAGAGCTAATAGTTCCTTTAGAAAAGTACTAGAATTCTTTAAATACTGCCTGGCGCGGGACTTATTTAATTCTAGAGCTGGCTGGCCCTCAGCAGTTAAAATTAAATTAAACCAGGTTTCTAGACTTTCTGGTTCTAGAACTAGGTTTATTAGGTGCTGAGATGCCTCCTGCCCCTTAGGGTTAGTAATAATAGAGAAATTATTAGTAGAATTACTAAATAATTCATAATTTACCACTACCCCTAAGGAGAACCCTAGATCTTGAAAACTCTGGAAATTCTGGAACCCTAGAAATAATGTATTTCCTAGCTGGTGAGCCAGGGCCTGAATTGACTGGATCAGGAAGGCGGTCAGGTTTGACTTTGACACATGGATCTGGCGATATTTTAAAGTATCTGGCCTAACCAGGCTGACCTTACCTAGAGAGGTATTATTCTGAATTAGGAAGAGTGTAATATTCCTCAGGGCTAGCATATGACCTAGAGGTGTTTTAGAAGTAGCAGTAAACTAATTAGTTATCTAATCCTGAATAAACGGAGTTATTTTATTAGTAGATGAATTATTATATATTTCTGAATAGAACTATTCCAGAAATAGAAACTGGTAGGATTTAATAATTGCTGAATAACTCTGACTAATCACACTAATATATTTAAAGCAATCACGTGAATAATCACGTGAATAGCAGGCCAGGAAAGCATGCAGGGGGGTTTCTATAGGATCAGTATATTTAATCTGGACTAATTGAATTGCTAGATCTAGAAGAATCCTGGAGGCCTGCTGAACCAGCTCAGGGTTAAATATACTAGAATCAGGGTTCTTTATAAAATTCTGAGTACTAGAATCATTAGAATCCTTATCAGAATCTTTAAGTTCTAGATTCCATGTAGATTGCCTAGGGTTCTGGGTAGAACCTAGCAGGCCTTCTGGTAGAATTCTTACTAATTTATCTAGTAGGATTTCAGGCACGTGATTAGGGTTATATAGATTTAGTATAGATCTAGAATATTCAAAATCTCTCATAGCCCTATCCCACAGGCGGCATGGAGTCCTTGAAGGACTGCCCGCTGTGGAGCAGTTAGGGTTTTACTGTGATTGGCTCA